>OX123182.2:6325351-6763483 GCA_944739405.2 Euclidia mi
TAATAGGAAATTCTATACAGCTTTTATTACAAAACTGTTTCGTATTTTGAATGTATCTAACGATTTATAAATTCATATTTTACATGAATGGCAAATAATATTTTGCCGAGAAATCTTTTTTGTTGCTCCAAACATTGTAATTTGTGCAAACCTTAATACTTGAGCAGCTATAGTATTAAATTTGATGGTTCATGAAGATACGTGAACTAGTCTAATATGCAGTGACATTAAATGTATAAACGCAAGTTTTGAGAATACAGTCGGGTTCTTTATCTATAGACCACTTGAAAATAATAAAAATATCTTTTTATCAAAATATATTTGGAAATATTATGTGGAAATATGTACGTAATTAAGGATAGTTTATTTGAAAGGCCATCCAAAATTGAGTTTAATTCCATCTCAAATATCAATAAATAATATTTTCCATTGTACAAGCTTCTTTAAGGGAGGATCGCAGCAACAATTGGGGTTGTTAATAATATCCATCTTGTCGTCTCCGCAGGGCGTCTCCAAACAGGCGGCCCTTATCGGCCGCAAGACATTTGAATGATGAATTGAGAACTCAACCAGGATGTTGAGAAAATAGACCCTTGAAAAGCTTCAGTATTGTCTCCGACTTAAAATGGACTTTGGATTTACATTTGCGAATGAATATTGTGGCTTAAGTTCTGAATTGATTACTTCTTGGTAATGGCAATTATGTTATCAAAATGTTTCGTCGAAGTTGAGAGACTTAATGAAACCAAAATGGTCTGTGAGCTCTATTAGCAGAGGTACTTACTTGTAACAGTGTAGTAGCTATTAGTTTATTTCTAGGAAGTATGAAGCTAAACTAGAAAATGAATGGTGGAACTTCTCAACTCAGGTGATAGGAGGTAGTTAGTACTTTCTACTAAGAACGCTGAAGTGCAATTAATTTTATCTGTTAGTGAATTCGAGCAATGCTTGCTATTTTGTTAGCTTATTTTTTATTTTACTTTTATTGTTGTTGTTATTTATTTCAGGCTTTATATCTTGACAATATTTTAAAAGGAGATGAATGTGTGTAAAATGAAAAACCTGTCTTAATACGTGGCAAAACCCTAAACAAAGAACACGTAATGAAGGTGCACTTTGTATAATTCATAAACTATTTAAATATTTTTTCTTGTTTTGTTTTCGTGCATAGCTCATGATTACCTCTTAAATAAACGAATCACCTTCAGTTTATGACTCAATTCATTTGCGTAGAAATTATAAACACGATACTTTAGTTTAACCTATCCATCGATCTTTTGCATTTAACCCGGCGTGAGTGATGTCGGGTATGTCATACCCGAGAACTTTTTAATAAAAAAGAAACATACATACATAGTACATACATACATAGACTCACGCCTGTTTCCCCGAAGGGGTAGGCGGGGAGGCGTTTAATATGCCTATATTAAACGCCCACTTTTCGCCAGTGTTTTGATCCCACGTAATAGGTGGCGAGCCTATTGCCGCTTATTGGGACATTTTGTTTGCCAGAGCCTCGTCCGTTGATCGGCAGGTGCACCACTTGCAGGTGAGGTTCGCTTGGGACCCTAAGTTCTTGGTGGGAACCCTATACATAGTCTCACGCCTATAACCCCGAAGAGGTAGGCAGAGGTGTATTTCTACACCCACTTTTCGCCAGATATACTTTAGTTCCACGTAATAAGGGGCGAGCCTATTGCCGTACTGGGCACATTTCCAGACTCCGTGCTGCTACTGAGAATTTCGTGACAGAAAAACTCAATATGCCCGACCCAGGAATCGAACCCGGGACCTCCCGATGCCACGCGCACATTTATGCCGCGAGACCAACGAGGCAGTCGTATAGGGTTTGATGTCGAGTTTTCCATCTCTACGCAAAGATGGTATTTGCATCGTGTTATCCCTTAGTCGCCTCTTACGACACCCACGGGAAGATAGGGGATGGTGACACTTGTATTCTATGCCGTTAACCACACGGCTACAAAATTTTAAACGTAGATTATTTAATGTTACTGTTGTCATGCGTGTCCTGTCGTTTCAGCAGCTGGAGGTAAGGGTTCGGAGGGCAGGGAACAGTTTCGAGTTAAGTGTTGCGCCGGCTACGACGTTAGATACACATGCGAAAACATTGCTGTATTATTTTGCATTCATTGCTGCATTGAAAGTATTTTTTTATTAATATTTATGATTATTTTTTAGATTTTTATGAAGGAAATGAACATCGGCTACAAAAACTATTAGAAAACTACTCAAGTGTTTGCTCCGAGAGCGGAGAAGAAATAGATAATGTTTCTCAGAGAAGTGAAGAAGCGAATATGTATGGAACATGCTATTTTTATGTGCGGAGATTGTGCTGATTTGTAGGTGTAACTTTGATGCTTTGATACATGATCTCATAAGACATTTTTTATATATAATAATTAGAAGACACTATTTTATGTTGATTTAGTCAAGAAGTTAGAATTTTGTTAGATTTTTATTCGAAAAGAAGTTAACTACCTAAACTTGTATATATATATTTTTTTTATAATTACAAAGAAAATTCAGATACTTTGTTATTTCAATTAAAAAAACACTTTTTATGCTTAAAGCTGGTATTTTATGTACTAATTTTGTTATTATTAATATATCTCAAGCATAAATGCTTATTACACAATCATAGTTTTAAAAATTGAGCATCAAAATTGTGGGTATCTCCTACCCACCTCATAGCTGGTGTAACGATTTCTCACCTCATTCACGCCGGGTTAATCATCAAAAAACAGACGAGGACAGGTTAACTTAAAAGGCAACCGGAGTTGATAAAGTTTGTAGAATCGCTACTACAGTGGAATCTCCAAGTACCGCCAAGTTTCGTAAAGTGAAGTGATGAGTTGCCCCTTGCACAGCGGCCACTCCAAGTAGTTTGATACGTTCAATAAGGCAAGCGATAGTTCAACAGTTTAGTTACCGTAATTGGATGAATCTGCTTAACAAGTTAAGGGCTAGTGGATGCAGCAATTTAACACTCTACCGACTTATTTTTCTAGATGTCTCATCTAATTTAATTAAGTTTTATCATATTTAATTGTAAGATCTCAATGCCTTGTTAATTGCACTTTATATTATAATTAAATGTGTCCTTGTCGGATGGGAAATCTGTTACGATACAGTTACCTAATAATTCTACTGGTGATCATTATTGCGTATTTCTAAACTCTATATTCTAGCAAGGGATCCTAAAATAGCGCCTTGACAAAGAGAATGTTCCCATAGCTCTATTTTCAGGATCTTGTTATTTGACTAAGCATGATAGATTTCTCAATTGGACTGTTGCAAAATGTGTGCCGAGCTCTAATACTCTATTCATGAAAATTATATAATATGTTTTAAATCACAACCATCTAATTGCAAGAAAAAAAGACAAGTTATTCAAAATTATATTTATATCCATTTAACATATTAATAGGCTACATTAAATGTTACATGGCGCTTAAAATATGTGCAAGAAACAAATACCTACTACAGATACAAATGCTTCGAACAATACGTAACATACATTTATGTATTTAGAAAAGTTGTACAGAAATTGTTAGAAATTTTTCTCGCAGCACAATATCGGTAACATTGAAATGAAATTTCTAAATTCCGATGCAAAAATCTTCTCAGAATAATTCGATTTAAAGTGAATAAAAGCATCTGTGCGTGAGTTATCTATTACTGTATGTATAAAATTGTGTCAACTTAGCTCCATATTCTAACCTTTGACATAGTATTAGCTTTGATCAACAACATATCCAGCACTCGTAACAGAAACATTATTATCCTGTATCAGTCCACTGCTGGACGTAGGCCTCTCCTGCGGCACGCCAACCATGACAATAGTCATAGCTTCAAAAACTCATCAGTTCGAGCTATAAATTCTTAATGTTACGCCCCAGGTAATCTTTCCTATAGGCTATCAGTCTTTTCACTAGGCTGGATTTTATCAAGTACCAATGTAACTCCAGTATTTACGACATTAATTGCTTAAAAAAATCGCATAAAGTATTTCCGAACTCGACTAAAACATCAACTGTACCGGAAAAATACTTTTTAAATAAAAACCGTGCAGATCTTTGAAATACTAAATTTTGCTTTTTTGTAAAGAAAACTTTTTAAACGAAAAATTAGACTACGTTAAAATAAATTATTCAAAGGAGCATCGTGCAATAAAGTAGGTATTCCGTCTCAAAAATTGAGTATTCAGGTGACTTTTTACCCTGTGCTAAGTGGTACAAAACTGCAGTTAAAAAGTAGTAAAATTAAAACTGAAAAAACTTAGCTAAGATACTGTTCCTCAAAGTCGTTTCTACGGTGTAAGAATTTGTAATTGAGTTGACAAGTTAAAAAGTTCTAAACACTCTTTTACAATGTGTATTTTTTGTGCCTTAGAGTTTGTAATTTTTGTTTCTTACAAGGTGTTTTTTAGTAAGTTACGTATTAAAGAGTCGGCAGTCTAGTAAAATTTTAATAGAGGAAAAATATTAGCCGTACCTTATTTTATCATCTGTTAAAAATCCTTCCTTAGTGGCCTACGTCATAAAAGGAACCAGGGAAAGTAATTTTATCTGATTCATATCTAGCGGATACCGACCATTGATATGGTTTATTGCACTTTATTCACCTAGGTGATGTCGCCCAAGTGAACAAACCTTTTTTGGCGTTTTCATTTTACGTACCTAAGCGATATCTTCCGGGGGGAAATAGTTCGACATAAGCTGAAGCTTTTGATCATTGTGGAAATTCACTCAGGTGAACAAAGGCGTCTTTTTTGTTTATCTTGCGGATTTTTATCACTCTTATATACTTGCAAAAGTTTTCAAATTAACAGTTATCTAGATATATAACCCTTCATGGAGCAAGGAGGTCCAGAGATGGTTGAATAAAAAAATAAATAAACTAAATTAGTATTTTTTTATACTTTAAACAGAATTGAAAAACAAAAAATAATTTTCAGTAACGCTTTTCTGAGTTTTCAGGTTGTAGCTTTTTAGATACAAAGACACGATTTAACTAAATAGGTTAATGCGAACTTCGTATCCGAAAATACTCAAAATGACTTTCGGGCTTATATACTAGAAACATTAATTAGCTTTAGGCAATAAAAAATGTTAACTCAAATAGGAAGTTCTGTAAGATCAGAGGTTTAACAATGAACAAGACTATTTCGTATGAAATTCATGAAAATAGTTTTTTTCGTGAGACGTAGCCTCGTATCATATTTCAGATAAGTTGTTACTGTCTGACCCGTTGTGCAGTTCCTGCTTTGACCATTCTTTACAACAGTAGGGATATGGCCATCAGTGCGAATATCCTGCAATATTTGTTGCCACACGCAGTACACATTTTCCTGTTGGTCTGAAATATTCATTTTCAGTGTCTGTAAAACTCACGTTATCAAAGTTTGTTTCACCATCATCATATGAGCCAATGCTGGACATAAGACCGATCCTGAGCCACGCGTATCCATCCGCTACCTGCGATCCCAACAAGATCGTCAGTCCGCCTTGCGAGAGGCCTGCCTCTGCTATCCGCCACTACAACGGCCATCTGTTCTTCTGGCTTTTGTTTCACCAGTGTAAAGGGGAAATAGTCATAAACTATGCCAGATGCTTCTGCTCGTCTAAAACTTAAACCCCCAAGGATGATGCTTATTTTAAATGTACTGCCTTCTTGATCCAACTCTTGTCCCTTTGTACGGGAGCATCATCTCGTCATCAACTTATTTTGGGCTCAATTTGCTCACAATTATTTACAGTCAACACTTATTTCCCTGTCTACCGACCACATAAACTTTGTGTGATCCACTTTTTATTTTTTTGTACGTTGAACTTTAACATCACAAGTCTGTAGTTGCATTAGGGCTTCTTGTCTTGTGCTTGATGATGGTTCTGTATTATGGTTTGGTTTTAAGTTTCTGGTCTGCGTGACCGCAGTAGTCTGGATGCAATAGGTATCAGAAGACTTGAAATACTGAATATTGTATTTGGCGTACTTGGCGACTGTAAAGTTTTTGTGGTGGGTGCAGAATTGACTGACACATGAGAACGTGGAGATGAGATCGTAGCACTCACGGCTGATGCATCGCGTAACCATAAATATCCTTTTGGAGCTTGTATTTGTTATTTTAAACAGTCATATTCGCTATCCGATTGTTGAAAAATATCCTTCATCTCGTTTGGGAAATTGGGAGCGTCTGAAGACAGGTCTAAATCTAAGTCAGAATCATCAGAACCTGGGTCAGCTGGTGAAACCAGAGCCAAGATTCTTGACACCTTCGCACTTCGTTTTATTTTCGATAAAAAAGTTATGTATCGTTGTATCTTTTTGGACACAAACAAATAATTTGCTAATCACTAAGAAAGACGCCCAGAATCTATTTAGATACATGAGTAATAAACACGATGGATAGGGATAAGTCGCAATGTATCTATTTAGAAACAAATACTTTTTTCCTTCATAATACGTATAATAACAACATTTTGTAATGAAATATATATACTTGTAATAATTTGATGCTTTTCGAATAATATGACACAAAAATATTTGCGGTATACCCAATTATACTACAACTTTTAACAACATTTTAATATACGTCCACCATTACTCACTTTCACCGCGGACCTTTAAGTTTTTGCTGTGATTGAAAAGAAAGAGATATTATCCGTGGCGTGACGTATTGCGTGTTCGTTCTTTCGTACGTTGATAACTTGTACTGAAAGAGGAAAACGTTCGCGTGACTTTCGGATTTTGTGCTATATCCGTTTAAATGTGTTGTGCATATTTAGACACAAAAATGCTGAAAGGGTTAAACCCGTTTACTGTCCAGTTCCTGGCAATATTTAAGTTTTGGCACGCATTTACTAGTTATATATGTACGTACATACGTATATAAGTTCTCAGCAACTTCCGTCAAGTCGCAGTGCATCTGGAACCACAGCGATAATCGGTGAGAGAATGCTCCCTCTTGTTAGAGGATTTATTTTCTTCACTCCTGTATTCCTACATTTAGTGCTTCTGAGCCTACACCTTGGCCTACCGAGCCAAAAATACTCTAGTTTAAACAAGATTTAAATATGCCTTGTCAGATCATCATCATCCTCTTAGCGTTATCCCAGTTTCAATCTAGGGTCTGCTTTCTAGTCTAACCGGATTTGGCTGAATATTAGCTTTTCCACGGAGCGACTGCCTGTCTGACCTCCGCAACCCGAAGGGATAGCGATATTCCATGGTTAAGATTAGTGTTAGTTTATTTAGAAGGTACTGACGCCCTGTAACGACTGTCAAAGATCTTCATGACAACCGGGACCGACGGCTTAACGTGCTCTCCGAGGCACGGGACAAGCGATAATTAACCATTCAATACGCACATAACTCCGAAAAGTCATTGGTGCGCGCCGTGGATTCGAACCCGATACCCTCTGCATGGCAGTCTGTTGGTATATCCACTCGGCTATCGCCGCCTTTAAATATGCCTTGTCAGATATTGAAAATATATGATTGCCTCAAAAATTAATTAACTTGAGCTTCAGTATTAAAATCACACCAATTTATATTATCCCACTGAAATAAAAGAATCATCACAGAAATGTGTTCATTGTTTTACGCGTAGCAAAATTCGTAGTGCATAGAACTTAGCGTATCCCTAAGCAGTCGTAGCACATGGTCATACTCGTAGCATTGTAGCCACGTAGCAAGTTAGAAAACGTAAGGCAGGCTACAAGCGCCAGTTGAGTGACTCTTTCGGCTGAACCTTTTTAAGTTTGAACTACATATTGTAGCAAGAGTATAATAAGCTTAAACTTAAACTGATTTATGTTAACTGCGCCACTTTGTATTTGAGTATTCGAATATCGTGATAGTGGTGATTGTCTGCTGGTACCACACATTTGTCGTATTTATTTTTAGTATTGATACATGCACAAACAAATGCATCACCGCCAAGCAACACTAGTACACTTTATATCATTTCCTCATTTAACAAACACAATCAATAAAATGTTAGTTGGTACTGATTATTAATGTATAATAATACTATCTGAAATACTTGTAAAGATTGAGAAAATAGCTTTTCTGCTTTCTGGAAGATCTATTTTTCTGGACGTAAATTGGCATTTACCCATAAAATATCAACATTTTATAATTTCAAGGTCAGTAATTCATCAAACCGATCAAGCAAGACTGCTACTGTGCAACCGGCCTAATCTAAGTATGTGTACATTCGTATCGCGTCGTCACGTGCCGTGCAGTTGCGACTACGTTAAGTATAAAGTATAAACGCATATTTGCATGTCGCGCGGCGAAAAATGTATTATGTTAATACTTTGAATAATTAATTTGTGGAGAATCAATAATGGAAGTGTTTAGGTGGACCGCGAGCAGTGGGTTCAGTTATTTATTAGCTTCACGCCACAACCCAGTGCAAAATGCAACAAGTAGAATATTTTTGGGTAATTTCTTTTAAGTTCATTATTTTCTAATTTATTAAAGTTTTCCTCCAATTACTTCAAAAATTTCAACTGCTAATGAAGTGATGTGCGTGTCCGGAAAGATGTATTCTGCACAGCTTCTTTTTGTTTGGTATGACAATATACATATTCTATACTTGCCTTGTAATGAGATGCGAGGCACTTTCAAGGAACCAGAATCTTAACAGCAATTCGTTCAATAACTGAACTACAAAATAATTAGTTTAATTAAAATGCTAGACATGTACACTGTCAAAATGTTGATGCTTTTGTTTCGTAAACAAGATTCGTAAATATCTTAATTCTGAATTGGATTGAGGGAGTCTATTTCAGTATTGTTCCTGAGTGTGCTTATGAACTAGGTTTATCGTTACCATTGGACTTAGGCTGCATGTGTATGCCAGCTACAAAAATATTTTAAAATGGAGCAAAGAAGTCTATATGGAACTTAATCTAGGAAAATATCTGCTCCTTATAAAATTAAAACTACGTTAGCCTGCAGTATTAAAACGCGTTATTAACCCGGCCTTTAACGAAAATGAAAGTCCGTATCGCAGCCCTAGTTAAAACCCCACTGACTCAAAAAATAATACTTTTCGAGTTAGTAGTGTTTTAGAATTACTCTCTAACAGGTTAACATATTATCTAATATAGCTCGTGTGGAAAAAATGATGTGGAACTCTGGTTCTTAAAAATGAATGCTCGTATGATGTAATGGTTTAAGCGGTCACCGCGTGATTTATTCCTAATGTGAGATATGTAGGATTATAAAAAAATACACATTGATTCAAAAGGCTCGAACACTAGTCACTCTAGTCAGTCATTATAGTGCTGTTCCAATTTACTCAAGTAACAGTAACTGCCATAGTAAAACTGTACAATAACATTATTTTTATGAGAATCTTGTTAACATTTTGACCTTTCCTAAATATTACAAAACCCGCTTATTGTACTTGCTAAAAATTTCAATTTTCATTACAGTTTTTGAGTTACCAGAATTTTAAACTGGGGTGTGCTACATTACAACGATCGTGAACAGTAGTTTAATATTTAACACTTTGTGATTAATAATTTTAGCTGTAGTTAAACTGCTAAGACGCGAGGAACAAAATTTTTTTGTGAAAGCGGAGTGAGTCATAATGGTATTAGGTCCCGCGAATGGTTTTTAATAATAGCCTTAGAGTACTATGTTATACCGGACTTTATTATACCCTAGTAGCCGCCCTCGGGATTCAGTATTACCGGTGTCTACTACTAAGTTTTTTCTTGCTTTATATACTTTTAATCTTACTTTAATATTTTCAAACATATTAAATTTATAACTTTATTCAGTCGGTGAACGATATTTTTCCTAACTGTCATCTGTCAAATCTATTAATCTATGACTCTGACTGCTCAGCCGTCGGTTGGTGGTTCGATTCCTCTTCTGGGTTTTTTGTATGATGATGACTATATTATTTATTTCTGCGTCTGGGTGTAATTTATACGTATCATCTATGAGTTTAGAAATCGTGTATTTATCTCTTGTCTGTTTGCAATGAGTTCTGGTTGCGATGCCTACTTTGGGATTGATCAAAACTAAGAACAGCCCATGGCAAAAAGCAATGATCCTTATCAGAAGATTATGTGTTATTTCAAGAATAGATTTCTTAGAACGGAATGATGCTAATAGAACATGTTCAACTATCATCATTCCGTGCAGTTTTAAAGCAGTTACACCGATTAAAAAGTAAAAATTTACAAGATTCATTGCAGAATTAATTTGTACCAAAGTAAAGTAGAACTACATACATATCGTCACGCCTTTTATCCCCGAAGGGGTAGGCAGAGGTGTATTTCTACACCCACTTTTCGCCAGTTATACTTTAGTCCCACGTAATAAGGGGCGAGCCTATTGCCGTACCGGGCACATTTCCAGACTCCGTGCGGCTACTGAGAATTTCGTGACAGAAAAGTAGAACTTTTAGTGGAAATTTAACTTGCAATACTTGAAGCATGCATTTCCGCCATCGTAATCAATTCCAAACAAGCAAATATACAAAATAAAGGTTAAACGTGAGAACATGGCATTATCGCTTTTTCTTTTCATAAAAGAATTTTCATTTTACAAGCGCATACCAGCGTGCAGCGGTAGGAAAAATGTAAAACACACAAATGTAGCTTTCGCCGAGATATTTGATACGACAGCTCAATGCCTGAATAAGGTTATTGCGGCGTGGGTTTGAGTCTTACTACATGCGTATATGTACTCTTTTCGTATTTTAACTTTACCTTTTTGTAGGTGGTGTAGTAAAATTTATTCGCTAAAAGATCATAGTTCAGTATACCACGCTAGGTTAGCAGAGTCACGAGAAACCCGTTTCTTGATTCCGAGCAGGATTTTAAAATAGCTGTTCCGACGACCACTTTAAAACTTACGTTTTCTTCAAATTGATTATCTTAAAAACTTTATCGCGCATACTACCTGTTGCCCACCGCTTTGCCCGTGGATAAAAATAAAATTATGTACCTATATCTTTACTTTCGTCCAAACTTGCGAGAGTCCTTAGACCAGTCCTTTGAGAAATCCGTTCTTAGCGCACGCCTACTATGTATGAACTACTTCCCTGTTAAATTACATCTTTAAAAGATCAGCGGTTTTTGAGATTTCGTGATGAGTAATGTTTCGCTTTTATATTATTATAATTATAGATATACTATGTAAATACTCGATTGATATCCAATAAATAGGCCAGAACGAGCGTCCACGTAATATACCTACCTACTTACTATAACTGAGTGTACGTGTGGCATACTGCCGATTAGCAAAGCACTTCCAGTTTATTCCATAAGGTCAAAATTACAAAAAAAGAACCGTCTTCTTTAATTATAAACAGAAAACGATTGGGTCAAATTAACCACGATGTCGTTTCGATACATTTTAATGATCAACTTTCATGATTGTCCATACTTCCAAGAATTTTATTTTACATTGTATCGTTTTATCTCGCACTGCCTGATGTGTCATGAAACTGTCGATTTCATCTCTTTGTCAATGTTATGCCATTGTTGGAATACACCAGATTTAATTTGTCTTCCTGGAAACGCTTTCACAAAAATGGACGAAAGGCCGGCCACAGAAAAAAATATGACAAATACTTCATCATTTCTCTGCTCTGCTATTTTTATTGTACAATCTTCTTCTATTTATTTCGACAATATAAAGATGTCTGAGTATTGTCTGCTAATATCAAATATGGACAGGTGAATAGGTTTGATGTTTGGATATTTGTCTATAGAATCTTCATATGTCAGTGACTGGTAATTCAGATGATTACATATATTTATATTAATGCACAAAGAAATTAAGGTTGAATTAAATTTTTTTTGAGTACCTAACTCAAAATGACTTTCAAACTAGACCGATCCTTAAACTGAAAACAGAAATTAAAAAAATACAACTGCGAGGGTGCATAGGGTTCCCACCAAGAACTTAGGGTCCCAAGCCAACCTCACCTGCAAGTGGTGCACCTGCCGATCAACGGACGAGGCTCTGGCAAACAAAATGTCCCAATAAGCGGCAATAGGCTCGCCACCTATTACGTGGGATCAAAACACTGGCGAAAAGTGGGCGTTTAATATGCCTCTGCCTACCCCTTCGGGGAAACAGGCGTGAGTCTATGTATTTGTATGTACAACTGCGTTCATTCAAAGAAATATGTTGCTATCACCAGGTCAACTAAACAACATATAGAAATGGGGGTTGGTCACCACTTTCT
Source organism: Euclidia mi (assembly GCA_944739405.2). Lineage (NCBI taxonomy): Eukaryota > Metazoa > Arthropoda > Insecta > Lepidoptera > Erebidae > Euclidia > Euclidia mi. The sequence continues at coordinate 6,337,599 of OX123182.2, forward strand.
TAACTTAATGCCAACACGTTTATTTTTAAATTGTACTGTTTCTTTTTGATCCCTTGGGAATTTCGGTATTAGCATTCTTAGAGCATCCCCTATGGTCCCCAAGGAACACTCGAAGGAAGAATTTTATATATACATATAATATATTGATTACACCTAGATTTACTATTATCTTAGATTTCAATTGGACATCAGTCACTCATCAATATTTTCTAAAAACCTACCCGTTAATCCCTAGGCGTGATCATTTTACAGGCTAATCCACAAATACGGCTCCAGAACTAGATTTTTAATATACTGTTTGTAATGCTCTCAGCGCTCCACATCCCGACTTTCAAAGCCATTTAAAAATATTTTACAGATGTAATCTAGGTCGTGAACTTACATACAGTTAAGTTGCTAACAAACTTAACGAAAGCAATAATTATACACTAAATATTTTAGAAGCTGGTTTGCGAATGGGTAGTTTGGGTAATTTGTTTCCTCTTTATTAAATGTACGGTGAAATTTACGGTCCTGAAATTAGTATTAAATTTCTATACATGTACAGAGTTCACTTTGATTTATTGGAGCATTATTTAGTGGGCTAAAGGCAATAAATAAATAACGGAGCTCAAGTAAATATTCCAATATTTTTACTTAAAACATCATAATAAATGCTCTAGACAAATTCACTGCTTAAAAAATTGCAGTCTCCACCGCACATACTCCAGTTTATTTTACCAGACTGCAAATGAGGGTAATGTTTTTATCAGGTCATGTATGTTTTTATGTATGTGTGTTTGTATGTATATTTATTTCCATGTTGGTAGCGCCATCTACCTTCCTATATATAACTATTCGCATCAAGATCAATCGTTCCACGTCTAGTGCGAGCGATACCATATTTCCGTCCCACTCTATCCCACTCCCTGGAAGAGGCACTGCCTTTCGCCTGATTTCGTCGCCGCGATGGTCGACGCGAGTGAGAGTCCAGAACATTCCGCTCGCTGAGAACGCCGTCTCGTTCGTATCGCGCCGCATCGCTGTATGTGATTTATCACCGCATATATAAACCACTCGCAATGGGAGTGACGGTCAATTGAAGCGAAAACAAGCAGCTGCATCACGAAACCACCAGGAGACTGCCCTACGGAAAGAAGAAGGTTGTATAAGGTAAGTGCCCTCCATCCTTGAAATACTTATCCTATACCCACTCAATCACCCCTTCCCGTAACCATCTCCTAGGCGGCGAAGAACCGCTATCCTCTCTATACAGTCCATTTCCTTCTCCAAGTCGCCTAGAACCCTACGGTTTCGGTGTAACGCCGAACCATTTTTTTGATCCATACGAGTCGGATTCATTTACGTTTTTATTCGTTATATCGCTATACCTAGGCAGTTATAGCACCTAGCTATACTCCTAATATATTCACATAACCGTCACATGGTTATTTCCACCCGCATCAGTAGGTAAACTTTTATTTAGCAAAATACTTATTAAATTATTAATTCTGGAACTATCATAGTTGTCTTATAAATCTCATATTTCAAGCAAGTTTTAGTTCCTCAGCTCTAAGGTGTTGCCTACTTAGCCTACTTAGGTAAAATAATAGATACATTAGATATTCTTATTTTGTTTCGGTCTCATTAGCTTATACTTACGTAAGCATGTCACAACAAAAGAAGTCACGCGTGTCGGAAGACAAAGAGATGACAATCTTAGAAGCAAAACGCAATATTCTATTTGAGCGCATTCAAAACATCTATGAACGATCAAAAACCGCATCTATGTCTGACAGTAATAGCGAAGCATTTCTCAGTTATTGTATAACAGTAGATAGTATTCGAACAGATTTTCATAAGTTGTTAGACGATTATAACGCAAGATTACTTTCTATCAATCCTGATGAAAAACCGAACTATCAGGCGTACACCTCATTCGAAGAGCTTTATTGTATTATTAAGCGTATACAATCGCAATTGGAGGGTAAATGTTCGGCAGAGCCCGTTGCCCGCAAACCGAGATTACCGCCAATCGAGATTATGTCGTTTGACGGAGATATACGAAATTGGCCGTTATTCTATGCGAGTTTTAAGTCTACAGTGCACGATAATGGTTCTCTGACAGATGCTGACAGGTTGTACTATTTAATAGGTAAACTGTCACCGAAAGCCCAGTCCGTATTTGCAGGTGTCACACCCAGTGCTGAGAATTATCAGGTCATATTTCAGTCACTACTTGACAGATATCAGGACACGCGCGTCCTAGCGTCTACGTACTTTGACCAAGCTTTAAATCTCAAACTGTCCGGCAACGCGTCTGTCTCGAATTTCCAGCTGTTTATTGATAACTTCGTAACCGCGGTTAATTCTCTTAGGAATTTAAAATTAGAAGATCTTTCCGACTTTATGTTGCTTCAAGTCGCTTTAAAAAAGTTTGACACTGATACAATTCGCGCATTCGAGATGACGGAACGCAATAATAAAATACCTACACTAGATAGTTTTATTTCGTTCATAAAAGATCAGTGTCGAATATTTCATAATACGCAGTCTGGTTCACCTGGCCCGTCTAACACTAACAGCAACAAACAAAGGTTGAATAAATCGCAAAATAGTAATAATAACTCGGTCCCTAATCCACAATCTTACGTAACATGTTCGGAATCTAATAGTAATAATTCACAGAAGTTTCACCGTTTGACTGCACGGTTAGCGTAGTGGTTTAAGCGGCCGCCTCGCCGCTTGACACTGCGCCGAGTGTTGTGGGTTCGATCCCCACACGAGGCAACACTTTGTGTAATTCACAAATTGTTGTTTCGAGTCTGGGTGTTCATTGTGTCCGTTAGTTATATGTTTGTAAAGTCCACCGCGACACAGGATTTAGTCCTAATGCGGGAGTTGTCTTATTCAAAGAAAGAAAGAAACAGAAGTGTCTGTGCCGTAATATAGTGCACGACCACTTATACAAGTGTCCCGCCTTCGATAATTTACTTACAACCGCTCGTTTTAAATGCGTAAAAGATAACAAAGCTTGCATTAATTGCTTAAGCATAAAACATAAAACAAGTAATTGTTCTAGTAGAACGAGATGTTGCTCATGTAATCAAAAACATCATACACTGTTACATTTCGATAAAACCGCTAACCTTGACACACTTACGAGTACGTCGCAAGTGCAGAACACGATAGCTGCGCCTTCCGCGTCCGAGGGCGAAGTATCGCTGTGTATGACATCCATTGCGCGGGCGACGCGCACGCGAGGACGGCACTCGCGCATCTATAATGATCCGCGCAGGGCCAAAACGCAGTGTACGGCGTCTTAGACTGTTCTGTAAGCGACAGCGCAAGTTATCATATATGATGTTAATGGGTCGCCGCACATGGTACGTTGTCTGCTAGATAGCGCATCTCAGACCAATCTAATAACATCGGAATGCTTCAAACGCCTCAGATTATGGAATAACTTTAAAAATACTAACTCAACCGTCAAAGGGATAGGCGGATCAGAAAAGCATTGCAGGGGTTCCGTAGATATTAAAATATATTCACGTTTTGATAGGAATATTAATTTTAACATTTCTTCGCTTATCGTGGAGCGTATCACGGACGCATTGCCGAACGCTAATGTAGACGTAGCATCACTCACTCATCTCGAGTCATTGCCGCTAGCCGACGTGGAGTTTGCGAATCCGGCAGGCATTGATCTTTTGATCGGAGCTTCAATATTTCCGCACTTGCTACTAACTAAAATAGTACGTAGTGAGCGATATGATTTACCGCCCGCTATTGAGACGGTACTTGGGTATGTGATTATGGGTACCGTACCTACGTTACATACTTCTCATTGTATTACGTCTTGTTGTTGTTCTGCTCTTCAAGAGATCAAGGTGGGTGCTAAAACTGTGTGTAAGATAAAGCACTAATTAGTTATGCTATGCTATGCTATGCTATGCTATGCTACGCCATGCTATGCTACGCTATGCTAAGCTACGCTACGCTACACTATACTATACTACACATCCGTTTTGTATATAGATGACATTGCCTGTAATGTCATACCCGCTTCGCTAGCAATTTCGCTTTGTGAAGAGCTTATTCAGCTTTTCAAGCGAGGCCAGTTTGATCTTGTCAAATGGACAAGCAACTCTAAGGAGGTTCTCGCACGCATACCAGATTCTCATAAAGCTTCTCCAGACATTGAGTTTGAGAAGTCTGTACCGCATAAGGTTCTCGGTTTACGCTGGGACAAATCCTGCGATAGTTTTCGGTTTGACGTCTCACCACCAGATGATAAGTGCACCAAACGCACTATGTTGTCCACAGTGGCTCGACTATGGGACATAACGGGTTTTGTGTCTCCCACAATTTTGTACGCCAAGCTCTTGATCAAAGAGCTTTGGCTATCAAAGTGTGAGTGGGATGAAACACCCCCTGACCATATTGTCGCCGCTTGGGGCCAGTTTTGTATTGAGCTTACCGCGCTCAATCAAGTTACTATTCCGCGTCATCTTGGGTTGGTAGATGGATATACCATCAACTTGATAGGTTTCGCTGACGCCAGCGAGCGTGCTTACGGCGGAGTCGTATATCTGCAAGTCCGCATTGGTTCTAACTACTCGGTGCAGTTAGTTTGTGCCAAGTCTAAGGTCTCGCCTGTTAAACCATTTCGGTTGCGAGACTGGAGTTGTGCGCGGCCCTTCTGCTGTCTCATTTGCTCCGCAAGGTTCAAGACACAGTTTTGCCCCACTACTCTATTTATAAATATACGCATTTTCCGACTCCAAGGTAGTACTCGCTTGGATTTATTCTTCTCCTCACCGCTGGCAGACTTTGTCGCCAACCGCGTTAGTAAATTGATTGAACTTGTGCCCGCCACTTGTTTCAATCACGTCGCGAGTTATCGTACTCGTCTTCAGGAAGAACTTTCCATAAATCATATTGACTGGAAGTTTATTCCTCCATCATCACCACATTTCGGTGGATGTTGGGCAAGCATGGTCAAGGTAATTAAAACGCATCTCTTCAAAGTTATAGGTCAACAGATCCTCTCTTACGAAGAGCCTTTAACTGTCCTTGCACAAGTCGAGGCACTGATCAACTCGCGTCCGCTTCCAACTCAGTGAGATCTAGCCTGAAGTTGGACATACCTCTTAGTTTAAGTATTTAGTTAGTAGTTTTCGCTATTATTGCGTTTGTAGTTTTCGCTAAAGTTAATTTAGATTAATTTTATTGTCATATCGCTGTCTTAGCCTATTGATGGGTTATGCGGTAGTACACCCAACATAGCTAAGTTCAATTCTATTTTTTTTAAAGGCAACCCTTTAGGGCCGGGGGGATATGGTAGCGCCATCTACCTTCCTATATATAACTAATCGCATCAAGATCAATCGTTCCACGTCTAGTGCGAGCGATACCATATTTCCGTCCCGCTCTATCCCACTCCCTGGAAGAGGAACTGCCTTTCGCCTGATTTCGTCGCCGCGATGGTCGACGCGAGTGAGAGTCCAGAACATTCCGCTCACTGAGAACGCCGTCTCGTTCGTATCGCGCCGCATCGCTGTATGTGATTTATTACCGCATATATAAACCACTCGCAAGTGGGAGTGACGGTGAATTGAAGCGAAAACAAGCAGCTGCATCACGAAACCACCAGGAGACTGCCCTACGGAAAGAAGAAGGTTGTATAAGGTAAGTGCCCTCCATCCTTGAAATACTTATCCTATACCCACTCAATCACCCCTTCCCGTAACCATCTCATAGGCGGCGAAGAACCGCTTTCCTCTCTATACAGTCCATTTCCTTCTCCAAGTCGCCTAGAACCCTACGGTTTCGGTGTAACGCCGAACCACATGTGCTGTTGTAGAGACCAAATGCGTTAGCCGATTTTGGTACTGGTGTTATGTTTTTTTTTATATACGAGTATATAAAACAACTTATTCTGACTGACTTTGCCGAGCTCAGACTTCTTATAATTCTAGAAACATAAAATTCGGATAATGGATTCCTTTTATGATGAAGCCGACTAAAAGTCTTTTAATATGCCTCAACCTTATAGGAGCAAATTGGGGGTTGATATTTGAGGTGCTTCGGTACAATGTACGTTTAGACTAGTTTTACTCTTTTCTTATTTACATTTAATTTTAACAAGAATATTAACCTAATTAGTTTAAGTCTAAGTACTAAATGTAAATTTGGGGCTTACCGCAGAGGTAATTATTTAATTATATAGCTCAAATATGACGTATGTTGTGAGGCCCGCGGGATTAACACTTGAGGTGCGATCAAACTAAAGGCAAAGTGCCACAAGTGCAAAGGGTCACGTTGCTGCAAATTTTCATTGGCATAGGTTACCGGAAAAATAATAATTATGACACCTTAATATAATTATATCACATAAATTGCATATCATTGTGTTGGTTATAAAATCAGCTATGATAATAATAACATAAATTACTACTAAATACTCACCTTTCCGGCAAAACAAGCTTACAAACATAGAAGTTTGTTATTTTTCACTGGTTCGCACAAATATTTCATCACATATTAATGAATTTCATTACTTGTTTGGTTCATAAACACAAAAACATTATCACATATATCTTTAGGGTTTCACACAATACATTATTTATTTGTAACAAATGAATCTAACGCCACTAAAAAAATTATAATCCGAACGCGTAACAAAAAGTTCGCCGTGCCGGGCCGCCATGTTACTGTAGCGAACACTGTGGCTGTGAATTATTTACCATTTGAAACACGATAACAATGAAAACGTACAACAATACTAGTATTTAATTGCTGAAATATGTTTTCAGGTAAATAATCTGGGTACTTTTATGTCTTTCATAACTATTAAAAGAGTATTTATCATAAAACTATTACGAAAATAGCAAGTTTCAAGAGTAGAAATAGCCGTTCTTAAAAGTTTTTGCCTTTTATCACTGTATTTCTTGTCTCTGTCACGAATAATGTCACTTCACAATTAATATTTATTTATTTCTGAGTAAATCTATATAAGTATCTTTATAAAATATTCACCGGTTTCTTCCACAAGACAACTTTTATTATAAAGATCGCGGAACAAAACACAACAATGGCGGACGCTTTCGCAACTGAGACACAGATAATTATATTTCAATATTTTTTGGCACGTTTCGTTTCCCTCACCCTTCTAAAACGATTTAGTTGCATAGAATAAGAACTATTCTAATAGTTACTACTTTCGTTTCTTGGTTTAAGTAAAACAAAACGTAAAAAATCCGCGACCAATAGGACGACTTTTTTAGAGCACGACCATGCGTGCTGTAAACACATGGGACCACTTGAATTAGAGCACGACCGTACGTGCTGTAATCACGTGGGGGGTTAAAGCCTAATACAAGCCTTCTCTATGTACTTTAGTAACTAAGCTAAGGATATTATGAGGATATAAATAGCCATATTTACATAAAAACTGATTGTGATGGGACTGTTGAAGTAAAAACTTGTCGTTTTTTGACCTGATAGTTACAGTTGAAGCTGAAATAAGAGTATGGTGCTGAAATATTTATTTTTAAATTTTAGAAACAACGAAGATTCCTATAAAAGGAATCTAATCATTTATCACTTGAAATCTAAAAAAAATATTACGTATTACTTTCGTTAAATTTGCGAGCAAGTACACATGCCATTAGTGTGTATGTTCGCAACCTACATAGATTACATCTGTACAATATTTTTAAATGGCATTAAAAGCGGTTATATAGAGTACCGGGTGTTTGTAAATAATAGGTATCCCCATTTTATTCTGGTATAGAGTTTGGGTATCATTCTGTAAAGTGATGACGCTTAGGGCACTATATGTGTAGACTAACGGCCGGTTTTAATATTCGATCTATCCATATTTCGATTCGAGATACTTGTTTGACATTTTTATATGAAGCTTATGTCAAATTTAATATTATTATGTATTAACATCTCAATATAATTAACGGATCGAATATTGAATTCAGTGGTCAGTAATTCTAGAAATAGATAGATGAGCGATTATTTTCGAATCCACTGTTCAGGGACTATCAAATTACAGTAGAGACTAATTTATGTACAGTTAAATAGACGCTCATATTGTGTTTTCTGAATAGCCCCCAACGCTAGAGGCGATTCCTGTACTACTTTTTTATTGATTTTAGATATCTGTTATTGTATCTGAACATCCTGCATGTCCCGATATGCAATTGGTTAAACACTTTTTCACTAATGAATATATGAATGACAATCCGTTCCTCTCTAGATCGGCACAAAAATGCCACCCTCAAGGTAGACCAGATACTGTCAGTACCGTCACGAACCCAAACTTTTTGGTGCCGCGTATCTTTACCGTGCCATTGTTATTGAAACACGAGGTACAGCAAGAAGTTACACATTATTATGTGGAATTCTTGCTTGTTGTTATGATCTTTTTTCGTGTGGGTGTGTACCGAACCCTGGTCTGAGTTTTCAGACGATTCTTGTCCTGAGATAAGAACAGTTACAAACGGCTTTACGTGCCCTTCGAAAGCACGGCAGCGCTCCAATGTAAATGCCGCACGTGGTCACCCATCGTAGTGGTGGATGAGCAAGACTTTGCCGAATTATTACGAACGGCAATTGCCATACCTCGTATCTCCGTTCCTAGGCTCTTTAAGCAGGGAGTAAACGGGCGCTGAGGGCTGTCATGCTACATTGCTATGTCTTGCAATGTGATGGCATAAACTTCATAGACAGCTTGACATCAATCATCGTGTCATCAATTTCATTTTTTATTTATGTCGTCACGCCTGTATCTCGAATCGCGTAGGCAGAGGTGTAATATTACACCCACATTCCGACTTTATGAATTTTAGGTCCCACGTAATAGGGGGCGAGCCTATTGCCGTTACCGGGCACATTGCCACACTCCGTGCTCCTACTGAGAATTCGGAAAAACTCAGTAACACTTTTGCTCGACCGAAGGAATCGAACCCGGTACCCGACACGGATCCCGATCAACAGACATATACGCTATCCCCTGCACCACGGAGACAATTAATTTACCACGCAAAATAAAAAAGATATCACAACTTGTTCCACGAATTCACCTTTGCATTTCAAACAACGCAAACATTATTCTTTAATTTATATTTTTATCTGTTACATGGCCATCAGATAACGTTTAAATTAAATTTGTAAAACATTTACCTGAGGGAAGTATCGCTTTACTAACAAGCGTGTTAATGGGCTTCTTGCAAAGTAAGATACAACAAAACTAGTTCGTAGAATATTACCTGTGTTGCATGTTTTACAACGAAAAATATTTTTTATCCACATACGCCACTATTTTCATGTAGTTGAATATTTTTTTTTTCATGTATCGTTGAATCTTCATCTGTAGATACATTTTTTTTTAAATCTACTGCTATGTCCAAAGTACTCTACAAGTAAATTATTGCGTCCAAATTTTCAAATAAATTATGGAAAACCTTCAGTAGCGTTTGTAATTGATAAAACATGTACAATTTTGTCATTATTCAAGATTTTTTAAAAGATTTTATTCATGATTTTGAAAGCAACAAATATAGATTCGCGATACGTTTAAGAACATTCAGAGAAATAATAAATAAACAAATCTCTGTGGCTGAACTCAGCTTTCTAGATACAGTTGATCTGCACGTCAGAGTTATTTTTCTGTCTCCGGAAGAACGTCAAACTACTGTCATGTTGAATACGTTTGTAAGGATGACATAGTCGCTTGGGCACCCGATATCAGACCTGCCATTAGTCTGCACTAGCAGTCTATCGTCAATCGTTTAAATAAATAGCACCGCAAATACTATAAGCTTTTACAAGGTAGTAGAGCAATTCTGATTTCAGCATGAATGGGCCGGCTCGACCGGGGAAGTACTACCCTCTCACAGAAAATCTACGTAAAGTAGCAGTACCTAAACTGTTGCGTTTCGTTCGGTGAGTGATAGTGCCGGAGGCCCTGTCCCCTATTCCTTCTCCATCATCCCACTCCTTATCCTATCCCTTTTCTCAACCCCAACGGTCGGCAACGCACTTGTGACTCCTGCGGTGTTGCTTGTGTCCATGGTCGGCGGTAATTGCTTACCATCAGGCAACCCGTCTGCTCGTTTGCCGCCTATTACTATAAAAAAGAAAAAAAATCTATCAAAGAATCGACCGTCAAAGCAGCGAAACCACGTTGTCCTCGCGTCAACTCCACCAAAAGATTTGCTGCCAAGGTCAATATCGCCTATGCCTCATTACTCTTACTACTTACTACTACGAAAATCTTTTCATTTTCAATACGCAAGGGGTATAAGGGTCTCTTGAATTATAGTCTCGGTATCCGGTAAGCGAACCGTCCGGTGGGAGTCCACTAGCGAACCCGGAGTGTGTCCGGCTTGTGTCCGGTGCCGTTATCACTAGAACCGGCTGGCCGGACAACGGCCCCACAAATTATGACTTTATCTTTCCTACTTTTAATATTCGTTGGAAAAAAGTATCGTCGGTCGACAGCTATTTGGTGGTTGATAATGTTGATATGCACGATTTTTCATACGGTACGTTAGTGTACTGATATGCACGATTTTTTATAGAAACGGAAGGTAATTAAAACTTATACCGACATTACTGTGATTGATGCGGCTTTGGATTAAAAATGTAGAGGAATGTATTAACTATTTTAACCAAAATAAACATTTATGGAAGACAGAAATTGTAATATTTTACAAAAATGTTATTTGTTTTTTTTTTTTACTTTTAAAGTGTGTGCTTTTTTCATTTTTTTTTATACAGCGCTTTATACCTGTAAGGTATAAAGCGCTATATAAAAAAAAACCGGCCAAGTGCGAGTCAGATTCGAGCACCGAGGGTTCCGTACAAACCTGTAGGTATATATAATTATTTAAAAAAACATAATATGTGATATAACTAGACATTTAAGGTTTTAAATTTTTTGCCTATGTGCTATAAAACGTTGCTTTTTGCCAAATTTCAAGATTCTGGATCGACTGGAAGTACCCTTAAGTTTTGAATTGAGCATTTGATATGAATTTCAATTTTATACCTCTACGGGTTCATGAGGAAAGGGGTAGTACCTTTAAAATTATTAAAAATATTTTAATGATATGATGTAACTAAAAAAATATGGTTTTCTCAATTTTTCCTTTATCTGTGTTATAAGACTTTGCTTCGTGCCAAATTTCAAGATTCTGATTTCACGGGAAGTATCCTGTAGGTTTTGATTTCCTTGCGAGTTGTTGCGAGAAAATATGCGGCTTAGATGGCTGTTAATTTTTATTGCGTTGACATGGAAGTTACATTTTGTTACAGCTTAAAAGTATTATAGACTTAAGTATTTGATATGAATTTCAATTTAATACCTCTATGCGTTCATGAGAAAATGGTAATAATTTTAAGATTATTAAAAATATCCCACCGGAAACTACAAACGTACACGAAAACTCTGAAAAAATAGCAAAGCCTCCACCAATTTTCGTTGACAGAGTAAACAACATAGCACCTCTTTTAAAGCTTTTAGACGAACATGAAGGTGACAACTACTTCGTAAAAGTGCTAAATAACGACCGAGTTAAAATCCAGTCTAAGACAATTGAAACCTATAGGAACATAGTAAAATAACTAGAAATAAAAAACACAGAGTTTTATACCTACAAGCCTAAAACAGAAAGGAACTTTAAAGTTGTGTTGAAAAACATGCACTCATCTACCGACCAAGAGGAAATAAAGGAAGCCCTAGCCCAGTTGGATCATGAATGTACTAATATTTGGAATATTAAACAAAGAGGTTTTAAGAAACCTCTTCCTATGTTTACAATTGAAATAAAACCAAAGGACAACAACAAAGCCATTTACAATATCACACAATTGCTACACTGTAACGTGCGTATTGAGCCACCGCTACCAAAAAGAGAAATTCCACAATGCGGAAAATGCCAGCAATATGGCCATACTAAAGCGTATTGCAGGCGAAACCCAAAATGCGTTAAATGCGCAGGCGATCATCTATCACAAGATTGTCCCAGGAAAACAAGATCAGACCTAGTAAAGTGCATATTGTGTGATGGAAATCATCCAGCTAACTATACATACATACATACATAGACTCACGCCTTTTTTCCCGGAGGGGTAGGCAGAGACTACGGAACGCCATTTGCAACGATCCTGACATACCTCACTTGCTTCACTCACTCCCATCAAGTTTCTCATGCATGCTCTTCTGTTAAGGGTACTTCTGACTTGTCCTTTTTTTAGTATGTCTCCAATCTGGTCAGAGAACGTTCTCCTAGGTCTTCCCCTTTGTCCTATCCCATTCACACTAGCCTGATATATCTTCTTTGTCAGTCTATCGTCATCCATCCTCTCCATGTGCCCAAACCATCTTAACATGCCTTTCTCAAAGCTTGTCACTACATCTTCTTTTACCCCACACCACTCTCGTATCACACAATTCTTTACTCTGTCGGTCAAAGACACACCACACATACTTCTCAGTGCTCTCATTTCTACAGCATTTATTCTACTTTCAAATCTCTTCTGCCATACCCAACTTTCACTACCATACATAAGGGTAGGCACTAACACACCTCTATGTACAGCCAAACGTGCCTTTTTGGACACGTTTTGACTGTTCATAAATGCCTTCAGAGCTCCATTCACACAATTACCTGCATTAACTCTCCTTTCAATATCTGCTTCATTCTTACCATCTCTTGTAAACAACGTACCTAAGTAAACAAACTCATTCACTTGTTTCACTCGCTGTCCATCGATCAAAACATTACAAGCCGTAACGCATTCCTCCTTTTCGAAAACCATAACTTTCGTTTTACTTACATTCACTTTCATTCCTTTCCTTTCTAACGCACGATGCATGATTGTTACCATCTCCTGCAACTCCTCCGTTGAAGATGCAAGTATAACCTGATCATCAGCATAAAGGAGGCATTTGACGAGTAACCCATTCATCCTTAATCCGCAGTCACTATGTTTTAAATCTTGCAAACAACTGTCCATGAAGAGGTTAAACAGCCACGGCGACGCTACACATCCCTGTCTAACACCTTTATCGATGGTAAACCAGTCAGTGTATGCCCCGTTTATCACACAAGCTCTAGAATCCTCATAAAGGGATTTCAGAGCTCGAATGAGGCTGCTGTCCACCCCATTCATTGACAGCACCGACCACATTTCATTCCTCACCACTTTATCGTAAGCCTTTTCCAAATCCACGAATGCGCAATAGACCTTTTGACCTTTGGCCAAAAATTTTCCGGCTATGCTTCGCAAGGAAAAAACCTGATCCGTGCATCCCATACCCTTTCGGAATTTTCTTGTCGGTTACTTCCATAACTCTTTCAATAAGTACCTTTGCATACAATTTGCCAACAATGCTGAGAAGGCTAATGCCTCTATAGTTTTTGCAGTCTTGTTGCGAACCTTTTCCTTTATAAAGAGGCACAACTACAGCTGTGGTCCAGTCATTAGGTACTCGGCCGGTGGTCCAGCACAAGTTATATAACCGCTGCAACTGACCAACTATGACGCCCTGTCCAGCCTTCAGCATTTCGACTGTAATCCTATCATATCCTGCAGCCTTACCTACTTTCATACTTCCCAGTGCCTTCACGATCTCATCCACGCCAATAACGCTTTCATCATTGCTATCATTACAATTCACTTCAGCTATCGGTTTCTCTATCGCTGTTCTTTCGAATAAACTTTCAAAATACTCTTTCCATCTCTTCAGCACGCATAATTCACCATTTACTATACTTCCATTCTCGTCTCTGATGGATGTGTGTTCTGAAGATTGAGTTCTTCCTCGAACTGCACGAACGGATTTCCAGAAAAACTTAATGTTCCTCTGGAAATCGTCAGATAATCTGCTATCAAACTCATCTTTCTTTTCCTCTTTTTTCCTTTTAACCATTTCTTTCACTATTCTTTTTGACCTAACAAACTCCTTTTTTGCTTCATCTATGTCTACACTCGTTGCTTTTCCCATTCTTTCATTTGCTCTGGCAGCCAACCAATCTGACCAAGCTTTCTTCTTCTCTGACACTGCTGATTGTACATCCTTATCCCACCATGTATTCTTAACCTTTCGTATTTTCCTTCTCTTGATCATACCACATACTTCAGACGCTACACATACTACCTCTTCTTTAAAGGCCTGCCATAATTCTTCCATATCATTTATGCCATCGAATCTCTCAAATCTTGCTATCAATCATCGTTTATACTCATCTTTCACATCTTTCTCTTGTAGATTTTCTACTTTTATTCTTTCCAAGACCCTATTTTGATGAGGCTCTCGGTGTGCCATCCTTTAAAGAGCCCACTTATCCGGCTCAACACCAAGAAGTGGTCTGTGTGGATGCCGATCCCTCGATATACTCTTGTATCCAACACATTCTTTCTCAATCGTTCATCTACTATCACAAAATCAATCATACTTCTTCTAACATTTTTCGCCTCTCGTGGATACATGTGTATCCTTTTATGATCAAACATGGTGTTTGTCACACAAAGGCTCCACTCCAAACAAATCTCAAGCAGTGCTTTTCCATTTTCGTTCACACTCTCATCACCAAATGCACCTAAAACCCTTTCAAATCCATCTCGCTTTACTCCCACCAATCCATTGAAATCCCCTAACAAGATCAATCTTTCATTATCCTTGCAGTTCCTCAAAATCTCTCTTAAACTCTTCCAAAACTCCTGCCTTTCGTCTTGCTCATGTTGTGACATACCCGTAACTATATTGACCGGGGCGTACACCCCCACAATAAAGAGACGAGTAAGTCCTACTTTCATTCTCATCCACAGTAGCCTAGCATTTACACATTCAAACTCTTTTACGCACTCATTCATTCGCGCAGACAGTACTACACCAACTCCCTTACAGGCTCTGGTGGTACTATCTACCCCAGACCAATACGCCGTATATGCACCATGCTTGGTGGTGTCACACCCTTTTCTTTTTGTTTCATTTACACAAAGAACATCAATCTTTCTATCATCCATCATCTGACATACTTCATCCAATTTGCCGTTCATTCCTCCACCAACATTCAATGTTGAAAACCTGCTTTCCGTAGGCCGCTTTTCGCCCTCGCGGGAAACGAGACGTGACGGGTTGCGAACCGCGTCGCCGCCGTATGGAGAAGAATAAGTTTTTGTTCCCATAGCGTTCCCACGAGATTTAGGGATCTAGACGGTCCATCCCCGCAGAGCCCTTTACGGGGGTAAGGCGGAATATCAGCTGTGCCCTGTGACCACCAACACAGGCACCCTCCGTTTACGACCAGCTTGCCCTCTGGCCACAAATCCCTCGGCACGGGTCGGTTCACACCTTAGATCGGGGTTTTGTTTCGGGTATGCTCCCTGAAAGTTGGTTTAAATTCGGAGTTTTCCTTCTCCTAGACAGGTTGCCAACCAAGGCTAACGAGGCCCATCTCCCCGATCCCAGCTAACTATAAGGGATGTAAAATCTACAGAGACCTACAGCATTTAAAATTCAATACTGCGAGGGACAATGGTACAAAAGAAAGAAATACTAGACAAAACCATGCAAACAGAACGGGGCTTGAGCAAGGTAAAAAACCAACTTATGCGGAGGCAGTGCAACGCAACAGTGTTACAAGAAATAACAATCAAGACACAAAACCTGTTCAAAACTGTGAGCTGCGCGAGCTAATGCATATGATGAAAGATATAATGCAACAGCTGACTACGATGACAAAACTACTTCTTCCATTAGCAACTAAAGTAGCCCAAAATTCAACACCATAAAAATTGCTCTTTGGAATGCCAATGGGCTGACACAACACTCGTTAGAGTTAAAGAAATATATAGAAATTAATAATCTTGACATACTGCTAATATCTGAAACTCATTTTACTAGCAAAAGCTTTTTCAGCATGCCTAAATATGATTTTTATCAGACCATGCACCCAGACGAGAAAGCCCACGGTGGCAGTGCAGTCATAATAAGAAGCAGTATAAAACACCACGTCGGCAATCTACTACAGGACAGACCACATACAAGCTACAAATGTCATCATTGATGATGGGACCGGTGATATTACGATTTCGGCTATATACAGCCCGCCTAAACATAATCTTAAAATAGCAGATTATGAAACCTTTTTTCTAAGCCTTGGGAATAAGTTTATTGCTGGTGGAGATTACAACGCCAAACACACTCAATGGGGCTCTAGAATAATTAGTACAAATGGACGTCAGTTGTTTCTTACAATTGAGAAATTGAAACTTGGCGTAGTATCATCAGGCGAACCAACATACTGGCCTACCGATCATAAAAAAATGCCCGATGTAATCGACTTTTGCGTAACTAAGGGCATACCCAGCAAATATCTCACCGCTAAATCTAGTCTGGAACTGTCTTTTGATCATCCGCCCGTTGAGATAACACTGTGCAAGAAAGTTACAAGCATGGAAAAACAATGCAGGCTTCACACTCGCAAAACAAACTAGAACTACTTTAGAAAAAGAGTCACAGAAACTTTGAGACTTGACATATCTTTAAAAAGTGAAGCAGACATTACTGAAGCAGTCGAACACTTCAACTTCATTGTTCAGACATCAGCATGGGAGGCTACGCCAGAACCCTGTCGCAGCAACGGTGTAACAACACTATGTTCTGAATCAATGCGAAAATTACTCCTAGAAAAGCGTAAAGCTAGAAAAAAATGGCAAGCAACAAAGTATCCTGGTAATAAAAGGCACTATAACAAAATCACAAAAGAGCTTAAACGTGTTTTGATAGACATTAACAACGAAGATATGGCAAGATACTTACGCGAACTGGATGCCACTCCTTCAACAGAATATTCAATTTGGAAAGTCACAAAAAATCTAAAGCGACCAGTAACTTATCAACCACCACTACGCAAGTCTGATGACTCATGGGCTACTAGGGACAGTGAAAAGGCAGCCGCGTTTGCGGAACACCTAAAACTAGTTTTCACTCCAACTCCGGACAGCGGGTCTTCGAAGGCCACTGAGATATCCAAGGTTTTACACGAAGCTAACCAACTACCGTTAAAGAAAATAAGAACATCCGAAATAAGGAATACAATCCAAAAGCTAAATCCAAACAAAGCACCCGGATCTGACCTTATAACAAACGCTCTGCTGAAAAATCTCCCAGATCAAGGTTTAATCTTTCTCACTCAGCTTCTCAATGCCATATTGCACAGAAGTTTTGTGCCGCCCCAATGGAAGGTTGTGGAAATCATAATGATTCTCAAACCTGGAAAAAAGCCAGATGATGTGAAATCATATCGCCCAATTAGTTTGCTGCCAGCTACCTCTAAATTGATGGAGATTTTATTTCTTGCAAGAATGGCAACCATCATTGAACAAAATAAACTGATACCAGATCACCAGTTTGGTTTCAGACAAAAACATGGGACAATAGAACAAATCCATAGACTCGTCGAAAATATCGATAAATCATTCCAGGAAAAGAAGTACTGCACCGCAGCCTTTCTCGATATATCGCAGGCCTTCGATCGGGTCTGGCACGAAGGTCTTCTGTTCAAGATCAAAAAAGCACTGCCCATTAACTTTTACAACTTTATACGATCTTACCTGAGCAATAGATATTTCTATGTCAAATGTGGCGAAGAAGTAAGGGCCGTCCACCCTATCAATGCAGGAGTACCGCAAGGTAGTGTTATGGAACCGATTTTATACCTACTTTACACCGCTGACCTACCAATAATAGACGGCGTAGTCACGGGAACCTTTGCAGATGACACCGCGGTAATGTCCACTGACAACATACAAAAAGTTGCTTCTCAAAAGCTGCAATCGGCTCTGAATAAAATTGACCAATGGCTTAAGGATTGGCGCATCAAGGCAAATGAAACGAAGTCTGTCCAAGTCACATTTACTAATTGAAAAGAAACCTGCCCTCCGGTAGAGTTAAATGATGTCCAGATCCCACAATCCGATGATACCAAATACCTTGGCATGTACCTAGATAGACGGCTAACCTGGAGAAAGCACATCTTTACAAAACGCCTAGCGCTGAGTCAACAAATTCGTAAAATGTACTGGTTACTTAAAAGAAAATCACAACTGTCAATGGAGAACAAGCTACTACTGTAAAAAAGTATCATCAAACCAATCTGGGCGTATGGTATTCAGCTGTGGGGCACGGCAGCCGAATCAAATAAAGAAATACTCCAAAGGTTCCAAAATAAAATGCTGCGAATGATAGTGGATGCACCTTGGTACATAACCAACGAAAGGTTACACCATGATCTAAACATCAAAACGGTCAGACAAGAAGCTTAGCTCTATACCACAGCCTATCACAAGCAGATATTAAATCACCCAAACACACTGACACAAAATCTCATGGTTAACCAACATCAGAGCCAAAGAAGATTAAAACGTAGAAGGCCACAAGATCTGCTTTGAACAGAAACCTCTATGAGGGCACGTCGCTGGACTTGCTTCTCCCAAGCCGCTTTCGACTTATACATCTACTGTTTAATGTCCCAAAGCTAGACAGATCGCAGTAAAAAAAAAAACATATGATGTAACACAAAAATACGGTCTTGGCAATTTTTCCTTTATCTGTCCTATAATACATTGCTTCATATTAAATTTCAAGATTCTGAGTTCATGGGAAGTACCCTGTAGGTTTTGCATAAACCTCTGTATCTTTTGATTGCGTTGGCTTAGAAGTTAGATTTTTTCATAGCTTCAAGGGACAGTAGACTTAATTAACTACTTGATATAGATTTGAGTCTGATACCTCCACGCGTTTCTGACGAAAAGGTTCTTTACAGACGGACGGACGGACAACAAAGTGATCCTATAAGTGTTCCGTTTTTTCATTTCGAGGTACGGAACCCTAAAAACTAACAACAATGTTGACTGCAGAGATGCCTTTCCTTTTCACGCTGTTCAGTTCAAGCCCCACACGAGACAACATTTTGTGTGATCGACTAAGTGTTGTTTAAATAATTAAGCTCAGATTGGGCGCCTTTTTTAAAGGATAAAGGATTACTTACTTGATCATATTATTTCAGCGGCCTACTTAACATCAAGGTTTAGGTGGTGGTGTGTCAACTTCGTAGTTGCGATATCGCTGCGACGCGATGCCGAGGCTGTGGTCGTTTACACGTACGCAGTTGATTATGACTGCAGAAAGTAGTTTGTCCTATTAATTTTACATTCGTACATACATACATAGTCTCACGCCTATAACCCCGAAGAGGTAGGCAGAGGTGTATTTCTACACCCACGTTTCGCCAGATATACTTTAGTCCCACGTAATAAGGGGCGAGCCTATTGCCGTACCGGGCACATTTCCAGACTCCGTGCTGCTACTGAGAATTTTGTGACAGAAAATCCCAATAACACTGCCCGACCCAGGAATCGAACCCGGGACCTCCCGATCCCACGCGCACATTTATGCCGCGAGACCAACGAGGCAGTCGTATAGGGTTTGATGTCGAGTTTTCCGTCTCTACGCAAATATGGTAAATACCATCGTAGTCCGTGTGGTGACGGATTAAGAATACGAAATGTCACCACCCCATATCATCCCATGGGTGTCGTAAGAGCCGACAGAGGGAGCATATTATGCAGAGAACAATACTGTAAGAGAAGGAAAACTTGATACAAACCCTATACCAACCCGTTTGGCCAGCGTGGTATAGTAGGCCAATTCCTCCTTTTAAAGGAGAGGCCTAGTCCAGCAGTGGACTGTTAAAGGCTTATGATGAATACTTTTATGATTCACTCCCCTTCTACTTAAAAATTTTATTCCTCGCATCTTTGCAGTTTAAATGCAGCTAAAATTATTTCCAACGAAGTCGAAGTATATTAAAGTACAGTGAACCGTTGCGTTATAATCCATACAACTATTACTAATGCGAAATACGTGTATTTGTTTGTATTTGTTTCAAATCGCGACAAAGACATATTATGATTTGATGTTTGAACCTAGCTAGACGGGAGCGTAAGATGGGCTTTTTACTACCATAACCGACTCTTATGCACAATGCGATAACGGCCTCCATGCGACCTACGTCGGGGGCTGAAGCTAGTAGTAGTGTTGCAATGTTTTGATCATATTCAACTGTTCTTTTATAACGACAGCACGGTTACTATAAAACAAAAAAATATATTTAATTTAAAGAACATTTTTCATATATTATCTAGACAGACAATCCGTGAAAGCCAGAAACAGCATTAATAATGAAATTTAATGCATGATCTGCGATTTAAATTAATTATAAATGGTAGCGCCATCTACCTTCCTATCTACAACTAATCGCATCAACATGAATCGTTCCACGCTTGTCTAGTGCGAGCGATATCATATTTCCGTCTCTCTCTTTCCCTCTCCCTGGAAGAGGCACTGCCTTGCGCCTGATTTCGTCGCCGCGATCGTGAACGCGACGGACAGTCGAGAACATTTCTCCCGCTGAGAACGCCGTCTCGATACCGCTCCGCGCCGCACCGCTGTATGTGATTTACCGCTTCCACCAAGGAAAACCCGCTCGTGAGTGAAGTGAAAACAAGCAGCTGCATCACGAAACCACCAGGAGGAAAGGAAACGAAGAAGGTTGTATAAGGTAAGTGCCTTCCATCCTTGAAATATCCTATACCCACTCAATCACCTCCTCCCGTATCCATCTCCTCTTCCCTTATCCCTTTCTAGGCGACCCAGAACTCGCCTTAATACAGTCCATTCCATTAATCCTTCCCAAGTCGCCTAGAACCTAATCGGTTTCGGTGTATCGCCGAACCATTTTTTTTGGTCCTTCGAGCCGGATTTATTTACGTTTTATACGTTATACCGCTATACCTAGGCAGTTATAGCACCTAGCTATACTCCTAATATATTCACATAACCGTCACATGGTTATTTCCGCCCGCATCAGTAGGTAACTCAGCTCACTTTTATGTAGCTACCTACTTATTAAATTATTATTTCTGCAACTATCATAGTTGTCTTATAAATCTCATATTTCAAGCAACTTCTATTTCCTCAGCTCTAAAGTGTTGCCTACTTAGCCTACTTAGGTAAAATAATAGATACATTAGATATTCTTATTTTGTTTCGTTCTCATTAGCTTATACTTACGTAAGCATGTCACAACAAAAGAAGTCACGCGTGTCGGAAGACAAAGAGATGAAAATCTTAGAAGCGAAACACAATATTTTATTTGAGCGCATCCAAAATATCTCTGAACGATCAAAAACCGCATCTATGTCTGGCAGTAATAGCGAAGCATTTCTCAGTTATTGTATAACAGTAGATAGTATTCGAACAGATTTTCATAAGTTGTTAGACGATTATAACGCAAGATTACTTTCTATCAATCCTGATGAAAAACCGAACTATCAGGCGTATACCGCATTCGAAGATCTTTATTGTATTATTAAGCGTATACAATCGCAATTGGAGGGTAAATGTTCAGCAGAGCCCGTTGCCCGCAAACCGAGATTACCGCCAATCGAGATTATGTCGTTTGACGGAGATATACGAAATTGGCCGTTATTCTATGCAAGTTTTAAGTCTACAGTGCACGATAATGGTTCTCTGACAGATGCTGACAGGTTGTACTATTTAATAGGTAAACTGTCACCGAAAGCCCAGTCCGTATTTGCAGGTGTCACACCCAGTGCTGAGAATTATCAGGTCATATTTCAGTCACTACTTGACAGATATCAGGACACGCGCGTCCTAGCGTCTACGTACTTTGACCAAGCTTTAAATCTCAAACTGTCCGGCAACGCGTCTGTCTCGAATTTCCAGCTGTTTATTGATAACTTCGTAACCGCGGTTAATTCTCTTAGGAATTTAAAATTAGAAGATCTTTCCGACTTTATGTTGCTTCAACTCGCTTTAAAAAAGTTTGACACTGATACAATTCGCGCATTCGAGATGACGGAACGCAATAATAAAATACCTACACTAGATAGTTTTATTTCGTTCATCAAAGATCAGTGTCGAATATTTCATAATACGCAGTCTGGTTCACCTGGCTCGTCTAACACTAACAACAACAAACAAAGGTTGAATAAATCGCGAAATAGTAATAATAACTCAGTCCCTAATCCACAATCTTACGTAACATGTTCGGAATCTAATAGTAATAATTCACAGAAGTGTCTGTGCAGTAATATAGTGCACGACCATTACTATAAGTGTCCCACCTTTAATGATTTAAATCCAATTGCTCGTTTTAAAAGCGTAAAAGATAACAAAGCTTGCATTAATTGCTTAAGCATAAAACATAAAACGAGTAATTGTTCCAGTAGAACGAGATGTCGCACGTGTAAACAAAAACATCATACACTGTTACATTTGGATAAAAATAACCGGTTGTCAAGCCAATCCGCTAACCTTGACACACTCGCGCCGCAGGTGCAGCAGACCACGGTAGCTGCGCCTTCCGCGTCTGAGGGCGAAGTATCGTTGTGTATGACATCCATTGCGCGGGCGACGCGCACGCGAGGACGGCACTCGCGCATCTATAATGATCCGCGCAGGGCCAAAACGCAGTGTACGGCGTCTAACACGGTACTGTTGGCGACAGCGCAAGTTATCGTATATGATGTTAATGGGTCGCCGCACATGGTACGTTGTCTGCTAGATAGCGCATCTCAGACCAATCTAATAACATCGGAATGCTTCAAACGCCTCGGATTATGGAATAACTTTAAAAATACTAACTCAACCGTCAAAGGGATAGGCGGATCAGAAAGGCATTGCAGGGGTTCCGTAGATGTTAAAATACATTCGCGTTTTGATAGGAACATTAATTTTAACATTTCTTCGCTTATCGTGGAGCGTATCACGGACGCATTGCCGAACGCTAATGTAGACGTAGCATCACTCACTCATCTCGAATCATTGCCGCTAGCCGACGCGGAGTTTGCGAATCCGGCAGGCATTGATCTTTTGATCGGAGCTTCAATATTTCCGCACTTGCTACTAACTAACATAGTTCGTAGTGAGCGATATGATTTACCGCCCGCTATTGAGACGGTACTTGGGTATGTGATTATGGGTACCGTACCTACGTTACATACTTCTCATTGTATTACGTCTTGTTGTTGTTCTGCTCTTCAAGAGATCAAGGTGGGTGCTAAAACTGTGTGTAAGATAAAGTACTAATTAGCTATGCTATGCTATGTTACGCCATGCTATGCTACGCTATGCTATGCTATGCTACGCTATGCTACGCTATGCTATGCTATGCTATGCTATGCTATGCTACGCTACGCTATGCTATGCTAAGCTACGCTACGCTACACTATACTATACTACACATCCGCTTTTTATATAGATGACATTGCCTGTAATGTCATACCCGCTCCGCATGCAATTTCGCTTTGTGAAGAGCTCATTCAGCTTTTCAAGTGAGGCCAGTTTGATCTTGTCAAATGGACAAGCAACTGTAAGGAAGTTCTCGCACGCGTACCAGATTCTCATAAAGCTTCTCCAGACATTGAGTTTGAGAAGTCTGTACCGCATAAGGTTCTCGGTTTACGCTGGGACAAATCCTGTGATAGTTTTCGGTTTGACGTCTCACCGCCAGATGATAAGTGCGCCAAGCGCACTATGCAGTCCACAGTGGCTCGACTATGGGACATAATGGGTTTGTGGCTCCCACAATTTTGTACGCCAAGCTCTTGATCAAGGAGCTTTGGCTATCAAAGTGTGAGTGGGACGAAACACCCCCTGACCATATTGTCGCCACTTGGGGCCAGTTTTGTATTGAGCTTACCGCGCTCAATCAAATTACTATTCCGCGTCATCTTGGGTTGGTAGATGGATGTACCATCAACTTAACAGGTTTCGCTGACGCCAGCGAGCGTGCTTACGGCGGAGTCATATATCTGCAAGTCCGCATTGTTTCTAACCACTCGTTGCAGTTAGTTTGTGCCAAGTCTAAGGTCTCGTCTGTTAAAACCATTTCGGTTGCGAGACTGGAGTTGTGCGCGGCCCTTCTGCTGTCTCAGTTGCTCCGCAAGGTTCAAGACACAGTTTGCCCCACTACTCTATTAATAAATATAGGCATTTTCCGACTCCAAAGTAGTGCTCGCTTGGATTCATTCTTCTCCTCATCGCTGGCAGACTTTTGTCGCCAACCGCGTTAGTAAATTGATTGAACTTGTTGCCGCTACTTGTTTCAATCACGTCGCGGGTTATCATACTCGTCTTCAGGAAGAACTCTCCATAGATCATATTGACTGGAAGTTTATTCCACCAGCATCACTACATTTCGGTGGATGTTGGGCAAGCCTGGTCAAAGTAAGTAAAACGCATCTCTTCAAAGTTATAGGTCAGCAGATACTCTCTTACGAAGAGCCTTTAACTGTCCTTGCACAAGTCGAGGCACTGATCAACTCGCGTCCGCTTCCAACTCAGTGAGATCTAGCCTGAGGTTGGACCTACCTCTTAGTTTAAGTATTTAGTTAGTAGTTTTCGCTATTATTGCGTTTGTAGTTTTCGCTAAAGTTAATTTAGATTAATTTATTGTCATATCGCTGTCTTAGCCTATTGATGGGTTATGCGGTAGTACACCCAACGTAGCTAAGTTCAATTCTATTTTCTTTAAAGGCAACCCTTTAGGGCCGGGGGGATATGGTAGCGCCATCTACCTTCCTATCTACAACTAATCGCATCAACATGAATCGTTCCACGCTTGTCTAGTGCGAGCGATATCATATTTCCGTCCCTCTCTTTCCCTCTCCCTGGAAGAGGCACTGCCTTGCGCCTGATTTCGTCGCCGCGATCGTGAACGCGACGGACAGTCGAGAACATTCCTCCCGCTGAGAACGCCGTCTCGATACCGCTCCGCGCCGCACCGCTGTATGTGATTTACCGCTTCCACCAAGGAAAACCCGCTCGTGAGTGAAGTGAAAACAAGCAGCTGCATCACGAAACCACCAGGAGGAAAGGAAACGAAGAAGGTTGTATAAGGTAAGTGCCTTCCATCCTTGAAATATCCTATACCCACTCAAACACCTCCTCCCGTATCCATCTCCTCTTCCCTTATCCCTTTCTAGGCGACCCAGAACTCGCCTTAATACAGTCCATTCCATTAATCCTTCCCAAGTCGCCTAGAACCTAATCGGTTTCGGTGTATCGCCGAACCAATAAAAGTGTTCTCATATCTCCGTAGTTTGCTTTTCTAGAACAAAACTGCTATATTATAACAAATTATTTTTATAAATATGCTTATGATTTTTGGTAATTATGACAGCGATAGCCTAGTGGAGATACCAACAGACTGCCATGCAGAGGGTATCGGGTTCGAATCCACGGTGCGCACCAATGACTTTTCGGAGTTATGTGCGTATTGAATTGTTAATTATCGCTTGTCCCGTACCTCGGAGAGCACGTTAAGCTGTCGGTCCCGGTTGTCATGAAGATCTTTGAAAGTCGTTATAGGGCGTCAGTACCTTCTAAATAAACTGACACAAGTCTACACCATGGAATATCGCTATCCCTTAGGGTTGTAGAGGTCAGACAGGCAGTCGCTCTGTGGAAAAGCTAAATATTCAGCCAAATCCGGTTAGACTGGTAAGCGGACCCCAGGTTGATACTGGGATAACGCTAGGAGGATGATGATGATTTTTGGTTATTATATTTGACACTCATAATTATTGTCGAGTTTTCACTCCACAACGACGATAATATGTTTACTTGTTAATTGTGCTTTTTACAGAATAGTATAAGAATTTTCATGGGTTCACTTATTTGGTGTCGTAAAAAATGTTTGTAGTAGGCACTCACATATTATATGCAAGAACGTAGTCAGATGGTATTTTATAAGCGTTGCTTATGAAAACACAAGCAAATCCCTAGATGATTGATGGGAATGAATCATCATTGTTGTCCTAGATATACCCTGGTTTCATCAGAAACGTTCGTCTAAAGCCTAGGAAACGGTAGTCATTTATTCAAGTATATCCCGATTTGGCAGAATATTCAAAGTCACAAGTGTGGTTGACGGCATAGAATACAAGTGTCACCACCCCCTATCTTCCCGTGGGTGTCGTAAGAGGCGACTAAGGGATAACACGATGCAAATACCATCTTTGCGTAGAGACGGAAAACTCGACATCAAACCCTACACGACTACCTCGTTGGTCTCGCGGCATAAATGTGCGCGTGGGATCGGGAGGTCCCGGGTTCGATTCCTGGGTCGGGCAGTGTTATTGGGTTTTTCTGTCACGAAATTCCCAGTAGCAGCACGGAGTCTGGAAATGTGCCCGGTACGGCAATAGGCTCGCCCCTTATTACGTGGGACTAAGATATATCTGGCGAAAAGTGGGTGTAGAAATACACCTCTGCCTACCCCTTCGGGGATAAAAGGCGTGACGTTGTGTATGTATGTGTATTCAAAGTCAAAATGATTTATTAATTAAGGTCACAGTGTGACGCTTATGAACGTCATTCCATAAAGTTAATTACATAATGAATCTATATTTTTATAGTTAGTGCCTCGTTCGTAAAGCAAGGCCATAGAATCACGAGAAAGAACGGACAATAAAAGTCATTAATGGCTACACTTTTCTAACGCGCCAGTTTGTTTAATATATATTTTATTATTTTGTAACTGGGTGGTGTTGCAACTGTTTCACATATTTATTTACTTTTAAATAGTGAATAATTATAGACATCATACTTAAATACTATTAAATTATTAATGTTATTACTCAATTTAATTTTAGGAGCAGGATATATGTGTGTAACAGGAGCATCCACTTACGTCTCTTAATGTTAGCAACTTGCGACCATATTCAGAATCAAGGTGGAAATGTATGTTACAGATAGAGACGGAATATGAATACATAGAAATTATCAATACGTTAGTTTACAGCCCAAGATCACGGGTTATCTTCATCTTACAGTGCAGTATTTTTTTATAAAATTAGTGGCAGAAATGATTAGCTTTTTAGCAGAGTCACTGCTGTCTGACCTCAACTGTGAGAAATGTATATTGGAAGGTATCAACTCTACAAAAGGAGTGTCAACAATCTTTATAACCGATGACTTAACGTGGTCTCCAAGACATGGGACCAGTCTTTTTTTAAATATTCTATCACATTCACACAAAACCATCTAGTCCAAAAGCAGAAGCTTGTACCATGAATAAAAGACAATGGATAAACATACATAATTATAAACATTTTTTTGGATACATGACGGCACCCAGACCAATACAAACATCCATGTTCACGCACACAAATGTTTGACTTGAGTAGTAATCAAACCCGCGACTCTCAGCGTGGCAGTCATTTACACTCCCGTTTAATTAAACTATAAGTACTAGGTACAAGATTTTGCAGTTCAGTTATTGAACGATATACTGTGTGGTTAAGTGTCTTCATGACCATTCTTTGCAATGAGACCCACGCTCTTCTTAATGTCCCCGTGTTCGTTAACAGCACTATATCAATATTCATTGACATTTTTAATGAGTCTCCCTTGTTTGACCGAAAGGAATTTGACAAATTTTCACTTCCCAAAAAATTTTGCGCATAATTTCATTTGCCAAATTATTACTTAGCAAAAAATCTATTCACAAAAAATTGTAACGCAAACCTAATATTTGAAAAATTAACGTTTAAACTATAACTTGTTTACCAACTAGTACTTTTAACAGTTTTTATTTAGTGAAATATTTCAATTGGAATAACAGTTTTTATGCAAAATCAATAATTATCCTTATCTAAATAGTTCAGTTCCGGCAACCTACTCAAAACAATCACTTTTTTCTATTAATGCAAGTCGTTTCTGGCACTCGCCGGCCGCTACCGCGGCACCGCTCGCTTCGCTCGCTCGGCTCGTGCGTAGGAGATCACAGTTCTAACCTAACCTGACCTCACCATTTTTTAAATAATTAACCTACTGTAACTATTTCCATAAATAAACTAATATCACCAAACGTTTATTGTCTGAAGATTGTTTGCTATAATAAATTATTTGATTTAAGACCAAATGCCATAATAACATTATACTTGGTAATATTTTGCCAAGTAAAAATTTTAGCAAATAACAATACTTGATACTTGATGGCACGGGCTGTTTCCGCAACTGCACGTCTTGACGTGAATTTTGCGTGCGGGTGGGAATGGTGTCGTCATTCGAGCCACCCCAGCTCTTCGAGGAAGGCCAGCAGACTCTTGATGTGGCCCACGGCCTCCTTCAGGGCTGTATCTGGTCAGGTACTGTTGCCTGTACTGTGCGACCTCAGGGCAGTCGAGGAGCAGGTGGGCTGCCGTCTCGTCTGCTGCCATACAGGCCCTGCACAGCGGGCTGTCGGTGATACCTATAGTTAATAGGTGTTTATTAAAGAATCCGTGTCCTGTGTAGGCGGCCGTGACTGTCCGTAGTTGTTGTTTGGACAGCCGGAGGATTTTTTTGGCTATCTTACCGTCTACTGCGGGAAGAGCCTCCTTGGCCTGCCTACATGTTTCAATACCAATCCAGGATTGGTTGTGTTTGGTCCTGGTCCTATTTTTACCAGGTTGCGATAAAAACCAGAAGGGAGGGGAATAATGGGCTCGGGTCCCACCACCTCTAAAGTGGCCCCTCTTCTGGCAAGTACGTCGGCTGCGTCATTCCCTCTTGAGCCACTGTGGCCCTTGATCCATTGCAGTGTTAATTTTTTTAGTTTACCTACCTCTGTTAGTTTCTGGTGGCATTCAAGCGTGAGTGCCGAGGTGATAGTATGGCTTTTGAGGGCTGAGAAGACAGCCTCACTATCTGAGAGGATCCTAATGGATCGTTTCCTTACCTCACGTGCCATGATTGCTGTGGCAGCTAGGATTATGCCAAAACATTCGGCCTGGTAGACCGTGTTGTAGGCTCCCAGCGGTGCTGCGATGTTGATGTTTAGGTCCTCGGAGAATACTCCTGAACCCGTACCTGTATCTGTTTTAGACCCATCTGTGAAGATCGTGAGCTCGTTGTGGTTAACTGCTCCTTCGTGTAGGTCCTCGTACAGTTGGATTTTGTATTTCTTGTCGAAAGCAAATTGTTTTGGTATACGGTCGCCAATGGCTTGTGTGATAGGAACTTCTTTAAAGAGTGTATTTAAGTTGTTAGTGGGCGGTGTGTTAGTGTCTTTCCAGAGCTTCAGAACTCTTAGCAGGACTGCCGACATCGTTGCTTCCTGTTGTATGAACAGGTGCAATGGAGGCAGGTCCAGCAACACTTCAAGTGCCGCTGTTGGCGTCGTTTTCAAACAGCCCGTGGCCGCTAGGCATGCAAGTCTTTGAAGCTTTTTAAGCTTGTTGGCGACCGTTATTAGGTTGGTCCGAGGCCACCACACCACTGCGCCGCAGTTTACCATCGGACGTATTATTGTCTTATAGAGCCATAAGACAATTTTGGGGGATAGGCCCCAGCATTTACCTATCATCTTCTTGCACTGCCAGAAGATGATGCTGGCTTTATTGAGCTTATTTTCCATGTGGCTGTTCCATGTCAATTTGCTGTCGAGAGTGACTCCTAGGTACTTGACCTCGGTAGACAGCTTAAGCTCTGTATGAAATAACCAGGGCAATCGGTAAGTACCCAGCGCGCGTTTGTGTGTGAACATAACTAGTTCGGTCTTGGTCGGGTTTACAGATAATTCGTACTCATTACACCACCACTCTACTATGCGTAGGGCTTGTTGGGTTAGGTCGTACACTTTACTGGATACCTTACCTGAAGTGAGTATGGTTAGATCATCTGCATAACCTATTGTATAGAAGTATCTCGCGTTGAGTTTGTCTATGAGTTCATTGATGACTAAGTTCCACAATAGCGGGGAGAGTACACCTCCCTGCGGGCACCCTTTAGTTATCAAGGCTGTCTGAGTGTCGCCTTGCAGGCGCACTACCCTTTTGCTGAGCATGTTTTGGATCCACTGTATGAGCATCTGGTCCCACCATGCCTGGCTAGGGCGTTGCTTATGCTGGAAAAGTTTGTCTTGTCGAAGGCTCCTTCTATGTCGATGAAGGTGCCCAGGCAGATGCTTTTTTGTTGTATAGCAGCGTCTATCTGGTTCACGACCTGATGTAAGGCCGATTCCGTCGATTTCCCTGAGCTGTATGCATGTTGGTTGGCATGTAAGGGTAGGTGCTTAAGATCTCCACTTCTTAGTTCTCCCTCGCAAAGCCTTTCCAAAGCTTTAAGCATGAAGGAGGTGAGGCTTATTAGTCTAAAGGACTTTGCATGGGTATAGTCTGTTTTGCCTGGTTTTGGTATGAAGATTAGTTTGACTTCCCTCCACCTCTTCGGTACATATCTGAGGGCCAGGCTAGCCCTCATAATTGCCAGGAGTCTTTTAAGGACAGGTTCTCCTCCCCATTGTTATAACCCTGGGAAGATGCCATCCAGTCCGGCTGCTTTGAAGGGGTGCAAGCTATCGATGGCCCATCGGAGTTTTTCTTCTGTGACCACGTTGTTTGCGTGTCTCCATTCGTGTTCGGTCGTCACTGTTGGTGTATCGTGCCACGTTATTAACGGGGTGAGGACGCAGCCTGGGAAGTGTGTTTCGAGTAGGACGCGTCTTGTCTCCTCCTCCGATGTGGTGTATGTGTTATCCGGTTTACGGAGAGTACCTGGTGCAACCGTTGGTTGCTGGGCCAGTAGTTTCCTTACCCGGTTTGCTTGTTGGCAAGATTCAATGCTCGCACAGAAATTTCTCCATCCTATGGTGCGTCTGAATCTGAGGCATTTCCTGTAGTCTGATTTGGCCGCTTTATAAGCGTCCCAATCTGCGTCCGCGCTTGTGTTTATTGCCCTATTTAGAAACTTTCTTACCTTCTTGCGCTTACGTTCAAGTTCAGCGCCCCACCAGGGTAGTTTCCCCGGGGTTGAAGGCGGAGTGGTTTCCGGGCAAGCTGCATAATAGCTGTCTAGCATCGACTGCGTCAGTATACATACCTGATCGTCGATCTGTACAGTGTCACCCGGTACCGGCGGCGTGGCCGTAAGGGTAAGTTTCTCTTTAAGTAGTAGGACATACTTTGCTTTGTCAGTGTTGTGTGGTTTCCTGCGGGGCTGTGTGGGCTGTAAATAGACATTTATGGAGAAGCTGATCCATCTGTGGTTTGAGCATAATGCATCTTTCGAGACGTGCCATCCCTTGCTGCGTTCAGCCGCTCCTTCTGTTGCGAGAGTTAAGTCGATAATTGTCCGACTACGTTTAGTGACGAAGGTGGGCTCCGTACCTGTGTTTAATAGGGTAAGATTAGTGGTGAATAAGTATTCAACCAATGACTTACCTCTGTTATTGTTGCAGTCCATGCCCCACATTTGGTGGTGGGCATTGGAGTCCGTTCCTATTACGACCTCCGTATTGGTTCTCTCGCACTTGTTAACCAGACGCGTGAGGTCGAACGGAGGCGGGTCTTCGGCCTCGGGCATGTAGATCGATGCAAAAACGACCGCTATAATCCTTGGCTGCTGTATTATTTCGATTTTTATTGCTGTGATGTCTCTGGAACAGAACTCCATTAAAGCTTGGGCTCTGATGTTTTTAGTTGTAAGTATGCAGGTTCTTGAATGTGTGTGGTCAGTAGAAGAGTAAATCTTACCTCCCAGGCTGGAGAGGCCTTTAATGAGGCCACCCCTTATCCAAGGTTCCTGGATGAGCACGATGGCTGAATGTTGGACCTCCATCCATTTGCGCAGTTGCGCAGTGGCCGTTTGGCTATGATGGAGGTTGATTTGTAGGCAGCTGACGTCACTAGGCAGAGGGTTCATCTGTGGGTGATGTCCCCTCCTCCTCGACCTTCAGCTGCGTTAGGCCAGCCAGGATGTCGCCAGCCTCCACCCCGTCGTCCCGCCGCACCGGATTCAGGAGCAGGCTCTCATCTTCCGAGTTACCCTCGACTGACGGGCCAGCCCCCGAGCCAGACGCGGCCGGCTCTGACGGGCCAGATTCCGCGGAGCACCCTGACTAGGTGTTTGAGACTTGCTGTGTGGAGTTGTCGCATCCCGGAGGATGGTCGACATACTTGCCTGTAGAGTCCCGGAACCGGACGTAGACTGCACCCAGCCCCAACGCGAGGCGGCGCTCGTTCCGCACCAGGACCGGGACTTGTTCCTCCGGGACGCCCACGACCAGGAACCACCCACCTGACTGTCTCTCCGAGTGCAGCAGAGACCATTTGTCGACCGCCAACCAAGGGTTCTGGAACTCCAGAGCCCTACCCACGTCGCGCACGTCGTCCCAGACTCCCTGTTCGTTCGGAACGACAATGCTGCACCGCACTCTCTTCGGGGCCTCTTCCTGGCCCCTGACCTCCAGTTCGAAGCCCTCCGGCCTTCGTGCACCTGCTCCGCTGTTTTTGTAGAGGCAGCACCGGCTGCGGCAGCGATTTGTGCCGCCTTCCGCCTTATGGCCAGGCGCTGTCTCTTGTTTTTGTTTGCCCTCTTCTTCTTGGCAGAGCTGGTAGCAGCGGGGCCACTCAGTTGTGTGGTGGGCGGGTGTTGGGCAGGATTGGTGGTCTTGCCCTTACCCTTGCCCTTGTGGTGGCTTACCACTTGCCAGCCTGCGAAGGAGGAGTCGTCTGCCCGCTTGATTTCAAACGGGCTGACGATTGTAAGGACAGGACCAGTACTAGCGTTAGCCAGCGCTGAAGGCTCGTCCTTGGAGGATGGTTTAACACCTGCAGCCGAGGCCACGGCGTCAACCATCTGTTTGGTTTTGGTTGATGCGGCGGGAACAGTTTTCGCTGCCACCGTCGCAGTTGGGGGACATAACTGGGATTTCGGTATCCATACAAGTTTACTAAGACTTAATCCCTCTGGCTTCCTACCCTCCATGGAGCCCGCATCAGGGAACGTCATACCGGACGTTAGGATTACCAGAGGGATATAGGAACGCGGGGCTGGTTTACACCACGACTTCGGGCGCCCACTTGGGTCAACGGCCTGAGCCGAGTTACCAACTCTAGCCGTCATCCTTCGCTTGCGCCCTCCGTATAGCCTTCACCAACCTCATCAACAGCCGAAATAAATTCCGACTGCTGATGTGGACCCGACGTCCCTAGCCTGTGGCCCTCTGACGGGACACGATTGCCATTTCCCACGCTGCGGCTCACAGCGGGGGCTACCGTTTAGCGTGAAATCAGGACCAAAGAGGGTGTGTTGCCTCACGGTCACATTACCGCCAGCGCCGCTCGGCTCAACCCCCCAGGACTCCGTCATCTCCGCGTACGGCGCTCGACTGCGCAGGTCCTAGCGCAGGTGGTCAGCTGCTCTTACCCGTGACTTTTTACTACGAGCCCACACCCTCCCGACCACGAAGGGGCGTGATGAAAAGATGTGTTCCTGCATGTGGATGTGTGCGCGCATGTGTGTACGTGTGTGTATGTGCGTGTGTAATGTGCCTGTTGTTTGTGTTTCGGCTGGAGGTTTTGGTTGCATCCATTTCGGAAGGAACTGGACCAAGAACGGGTGGCAACCTCGAGAAGGATAGTCCACCAGCCTTGCCTAAGGGATCTTCGCGACCTGCGCTACCCCTGAGACCATTCGCCACTCCCTGCACCGGACTCAGGTGTAGGGAGTAGAAGTCAGTGCAGTTCAGTGGTGTTAAATATGAGTTGACCTGCACGGGCTTCCGCCCAGCAAATAACAATATGCGTACTAAAATCATTCGAAATATTGCAATGGTATTAAAAAAATGTTGCTAAAGTTTGTTTGGGTAATGAAAATTTGTCAAAATCTTTTCGGCAAAACGTCAGGATCCCATTTTTAATACTGTTCCTTCGTTGGACACGCAAGTCGCTATGATGCATTGAATCTTGGAATATTTTGAATATTTTGAGAGAAACATGAATACAATTAAAATGGCGTAAATTAAAAAGAAATTTCTTCACAAATATTTTACTTGTTGCGTTATTTTTATTGCGTGACGGCAGTACTTAACTGAACCTACTGCATTAAAAGTAAGTAGACCGGTCCGTGTAAATAATTCCATTATCGATTCTTCACGAATTATTCAAAATATTAACATAATACATTTTTCTCCGCGCGACATGCTAATGCGTTTGTAGTCGTACTTTATACTTAACGTAGTCGCAACTACGACGCGATACGAATGTACACATACTTAGATTAGGCTGGTTGCAGTCTTGCTTGATCGGTTTGATGAATAAATGATAATGCCGATATTCTTTACAGTTTGAAGTTAGTGAGGTTATATGTTAAGGCCTGTTTGCTTTATACACATATGTAATAAAAAAATACTTGTTAAGCATTTCAAATCTTTTGATGGTGAGCGATAAAATAAGAAAGATGGTATGGAAGTCGTGCTATTTTATAATTTTATATAAACTAAGCGAACTAGAAGTCTGATAATGATGTCTTTTTTCGTTGTACTATAGAATGTGAGGAACGGCATCACAGCAGCATAATATTATGTTGATACAAGAAAAGAAACTATAAATTAATGTATCGTGCTTTATGTAAGTAATCGAAAAACAGATAACTATGCTACAATTTGGTGTCACTAGGGTCACCATAATTTTGTATATCCGTTTTTTAATGCTAAAGTCTAAGTTGCATAATATACTTTATCTAAGATAATTATTTCAGTCACAACAGATTCTTATGACAACCTTTATGGAAAATGTACGTCAGTCGCGTGTGTAGCCTGCGTATACTCACGTATTCAGTTACTACGTGATTACAATGCTACGAGTACGTCTATGTGCTACGACTGTTTAGGGTACGCTACGTTCTATATGCTACGATGAATGTTGCTACGCGTAAAACAATGAAACCATTCTGTGACGATTCTTTTATTTAATGAGACAATATAGAGGCGTGGTGTTTTTTTTTACTGAATTTCATTGAATTGAATTATTAAAAATATTTTTTTTTTTATATTTAAAACAAGAAAAATTAAAATCTTGTGGGAGACGAACTTTGTCAAGTCTTTATGATACTAGCATTAGTAGTTAGACATGCAGAAACTTATTTTGAATTATTTAAACTAGATGATTCTGATAGATAAAAGGGATTTTTAGACTACATAGAATACAATAAGTTTTCTTCAAATATGTGCATCGAGAAAGCTCGCTGTGTTTGAAAATAAGTTTAATCTCATTTCTTTAAAATAATCGCCTCTGTGATACAACATATCAAAAAATATCCAACAAAAAAAATCTTTAAGTCAATTCAGCATTTAAGCATTATACATTAAAGGATCACAGGAACGACTCATTATACGAAATATTTTTAAACATTCCCCAACTTTCCTTTTACAAATTTTACCTAAGACTGGACGTAAACCACGGCTAATTTTTAGCAATAACATAATTCCCAATAAACTAGTTTTTATATAAAACAGATAAAGAAAATACAGGTTGCTGGTTAAGGATAAAGTTAAAATTGTCACCGTAGTTTCCCGGATAAAAGAAAAGTTGGAGCTTGGTAGTTGGAAAATATTGTACGCTCTGGCAGTTTATAATGTAGAAAAGAATTATATACGGTAAGAGATTAACGTGGTTTAGGAAGTATCTTCTGAACTACTATAGATATAGATATAGATATAGACAGATATTATTATTATATTTGACGTACAGCGAAGTAGTTTCAGCAGTCGCCACGCCGTTTAAACGGCTACGACATACTACGCACGGCGTCGGGTATAAGCTTTCGATTGCCACACAATAAAATTTTGACCGGCGGCATGGAGTCATTTTATTAGGCTGCAATAACAAAAAATTGGGCTGAAGTCTGACTCGTACAGTCAGACTCGCGCACTAAGGGTTCCGTACCATCATCTATAAAAGAAAATCACGTTTGTTTTATGTATACTTAAATATTTTTTAAGTCTCTACCTGTTTATTAAGATTGAGTAACAAATTGCTTAAAAATTACGTTTTTTGTATGGGATTAATATTTACTTTTTTTATTTAATTAGTTATTTTGAAACGTAATATATACAACTACACATTCTGTGAAAATTTTAAGCGTCTACCTGTTACCATTAATAATATTGAGCCAAAATACGAAATCATCATTGTCTTGCCCTGGTACCAATTTATTTGGGGTCGGCGCAGTATGTCCTTTGCTTCCATACTTCTCTGTCACCAGTCATCCAATCGTTTATCCCTTTCTCTTTCATATCCATCCTCACACAGTCCATCCATCTTTTCCTTGGCCGCCCTCTCCCTTTTCGTACTTCTACGTGCATATTCATCACTTTCTTACCTAAGTACATCTCATCTCGTCGCATAACATGTCCATACCAGCCAAAAATACGAAATATAACATGTTTATTGTATGGGACCCCCCCTTAATATCTTCTTTTTTCATTTTTAGTTTTTCATTTGTTGTTATAGCGGCAACAGAAATTCATAATTTGTGAAAATTTCAGCTTTCTAGCTATCATGGTTGATGAGATACAGCCTGGTGATGGTCCCGTTTTTACCTTTTAGGTACGGAACCCTAAAAAAGACAACACTTTGTGTAATCAACAATTTGTTGCGCCCAGTCTGGGTGTACAAGAAACTACATTATTAGTTAGTTACTGAGAGATACTGTTTTTTTTACGTCGTTATTATGAAAGAGCGTAGGTAAATAGGTACTTACCTGGTCAAACCCCCCATTCCTAACGAAATCATTCAACAGCGACTTTTATCAATGTTTTAATTTAAATTGTATAGCCATAAATGTTTAGTCATTAGTCGCGTTTGGAGTTATACCTGCCTTACAAAAACCTTTGCCCTCCAAGGAAAAAGTAATAAGTGCACCGTGAATAATTCAGTATAAAAGCTTGGCCGACTATCTTTAAGTTCTTTAGGACAGATTTTCATTTGATTGTCTTTGCTTTGACTGTCTCTTGGTCTAGTTCAGTTGGTTCAGCACTTAAATTTTCCGTCTTACGGCCAGCGGTAAATGTTATTAGGTCTCTCGCTGAGGGAGTTCATTCTCAGTAGCACTGTGGTACTTGGTACGGAATACTGAAGATATGTTCTGTTGCATAAAAATAATTAAGAAGATTTTTATGAACACTCATAAAGACATTAATTTGAGAAAAATAATAATATTCTACCACATTCACACAACACCATCTGGTCCCAAACTAAGCAGAAGCTTGTACTATGGGTACTAGATAATGGATAAATAAACATACATAATATATATACTTTTATTTGTAAATACATACATATTATACATAGAAACATCCAGACCAAGACAAACAGCCATGTTCACGCACACAAATGTTTGACTTGTGCGGGAATCGAACCCGCGACCTTCGGCGTAGCAGTCGCTTACACTCCTGCGGCGCCAACCGGTCGTCAAAAGGCAAAGGAGGATATTTCAATACATATTTATTGGGTAATATCAAATTTATATATTTTTATTAGGTATCAATGTTTAAAAAGTACGTAAAATATTTAATTCGATGCGTACAATCATTACCCATCATGGAAAACATAAAAGAAACACAAGTTCTTTCAATTTCAAAAAGTGCATTGACCTTGCATAGTTCTGTATATAAATACGCCGCTTTATATTTATGCAGATTCATGACAAAACATCTTTATATATGTCGCAGGTATTTAGTCAAAACCGTGATATTATATTTTCACTAGTGAAATTTTATAGTTAAAAGTTGAAGTATATTTCTTGTGTGCGTGTGTACGTCACTGAACTCCTCCTAGATGACTGGACCGATTTTGATGAATTTTTTGTGTGTGTTCAAGGGGACTTGAGAAAGGTTTTGACTTACAAAAAAAAATTGTGAATATTAAAAAAAATATGGCTGTATGAAGTACGCCGGGTTAGCTAGTAATTATATAAAATTCTTTATTTAGTAAATTAATTTAAACAGACATTGCCAAAGCTTTTTTCCTCACAGAATGCCCCTTTGAAAAATATTTAAAAAACAAGTATTAATAAATTTTAAAATGTGGTTCAGGTAGCTAGCATATCAGCTAGCTCCCAATGATTAGCCATCCTAATGAACACCTAAGATTACAGTATTGGATTAATTTTTCATCTCAGCTATTATATATAGATTCAAATTCAATTCAAATATTTTATTGCTCTCCATATGTATTACAAGTTGTACAAAGGTAAGGTATAGACCAAATATGGACCCTGTCGGGCACGGCAAAATAGATAAAAGAGAAGAAAGGAGGAAGCCACTGTTTATATTAAAATATTAGATGGATATTGAACATAATTATTTTTCTATTTAATTAATAAAATTGGCTTAAATAATAATAATTAATAATGGTTAAATGGTAATCATTGTATAAATAAATAAATTATGATAATTCAAATGCAAGCACTTACTAGTCACTGTATTTATTAAATATTAGCATAAATTATAATTTGTCATTTAGGTACTCATTTAAATTATAATAGCTTTTCTTGAGCAGAAATTGTCTTAAGTTAGTGATAAATCTATTGTATTTATTTTCTTCTCTTAGGATCAGCGCAGACAGAGAGGAGCGCAGTGGAGAGGATTTTATAAACGCACTTGAAAATAAACTTTAAATGTATTACAATAAAGTGCATAAATGCTTGAACCTGACAAAAAATACTCGCGCGTCCTCGAAGATACGCGGGTATCCGTTTATGCACTTTATTGTAATAATTTTAATGTTTATTTTCAAGTGCGTTAATAAAATCTTGTTCTGTCTGCGCTGAGCCTTATGATAGCTTGTAGTTTATTGTATATTTTTATAGACATTACAAATGTACTGTTTGAGTGCATGTTTAGTCGCGAGATGGGTAGGTTTAGTCGGCTGCCGTGACTTAATGTAATTTTCTTTTGTGTGTCTTCTCTCTTGGTAAAAAATGTAGCTGGGTAAGGTAAAGGTTTTTAATGCTTGAAAGTGAGGCTTGCAGCTATTTAGACAGATGAGACTCAGAATTCTCTCATTTACTGTGCGATTGAGTAATGGACCGGAATAGTAGAGGCGTGTTTAAGGCAAACATGCACCCAGAGATAAACTTCGTTTCAATCGTTTGGCACGCTTTCTTTAAGATATTTTCTCTGTTCCATTTTAAGGCAATTAAGCGAATTAGAATTATCTTTTGATGTCGAAAGTTGCCGCTACCTCTGTCGCTACTTGCAATTGACAAGTTTTATCTACCGTTTTCAATTAATTATTATTTACGTACTTGTGCACTGTGCAACCATACACGTGGAGTGTTCTTTTTTTTTACAAAATTTCCAAAAACTGTACTTGTACGTTTTTAAACTGAATCCTATACCTGCGCTACTGGAATTCATATAAAAATAGAACGAGAACTTTTCACAGCTGTAAAATGCCAAAAATAGCAGAAAAAATATAATTTGTTAAATAAGATCTTTATGAACTTCAATTTAAAATTTATAAAATAAATTTTAAATTGAAGCTCATAAAGCTCTTATACAAAGTCTTATTCTCGTATTCAGATTTTTCAAAGTCTTATTCTCGTATTCAGATTTTTCAAAGTCTTATTCTCGTATTCAGATTTTTAAGGTTGATCACCTTAAATATCTGATTCAAAATGTTATAATATCTCGTATAACATCCTCTTGTGATTTTAAAACAATTTACTGACATTGCAATGTAACTGAATGCCACTTTATTTCTTAACAGCGAAAATATGTCAGAACGAAAACGAAAACCACATCACAAATAACGCCTCTTGATAGTCGAAACCACATTAGAAACAAGCCACAAGTAAAGTAAAACGTCTATCAAAAACAAAGATTTGTTGTAAATGAATAAATACTCCAAATATTCAAGTATAAGAACTTTGCTATCGACATTCTAAGTTCGTTAGGGACGGTCCAATGATTTCAACTTGATGTTTTTTAGATGAGAAAAGTGTTTCTTTCTTTCTTTATGTTTTAGCTAAGTCTGGAGTTAATAGTAAATGGCACTAGTCAAGGTATGTATGTGATTTTAACGAAAATATTTATACCAGAATTAAAGCAAACTTTTCATAAAATGGTTTATTTCTTCAAAGCTGAGTCTTTTAATTTCATTAGTAAGGCTCTCCCCCTCATAAAATATCATCATCATCATCTTATCAGTCTCGTATATTAACTATCCCACTAGCATATTCTCACTATGAGAATGGTAAAACTATAGGCTACCATGCTTTTTAAGAATATATATATAGACGGGAATTAACGCGAACATGCAAATTAGGTATTTACATACTTTATTTTGCTTGACGTTTCGAGATGGTTGCACGTCCCGTGGTCGCAAGCTGACTGGTGTGGCGATGTCACGTCTCCGAGTGCGAGGTAGAAGATTCTATTTCTACCCCCGGGTCGTTGATATTCGAAGTACCGGCGCAAAACACACTAACTGTATCTGTATATTGAACATTCGCCGACTGCGCGTTAAAGTGGGGTGTTGTTAGCCGAATCACAGGATTCCACGCCGATGACAATTTGAAGCCCTCTTCCCGATTGAAATTTTTATGATTTCTGATTTCAATCGCTTCACGCACAACTCTTGGGTAAAAGTGGCGTTCCGTGGAGAGGACTTGGGGACGATGAAATTCAATCCAGTGATTCGTGCCCGGTTGAAGTAAATGTTCCGCAATCGCCGATTTGTTCGTTTGACGGTTCTTTACAGCTGCGATGTGCTCCTTTATACGTTCAGCGATAGTCCGCTTCGTTTGCCCTATGTAAGAGCTTCCGCAGCTGCAGTTGATTTTATAGACACCTGGGGTTTGTAGCGGTAGAACATCCTTTGGTGTGCCCACCATGTTGTATACTTTGGCCTCTGGTGTAAATACTGTCGGAATGGAGTAGTTTTTTAACTTGTCTCCTATTTTATCCGTAACACCTCTAATGTAGGGCATGAAGGTCGGTTGTCTGTTTACCGCCGGATGTTTTTCGCGCTTGATAGGCCGCGTCATTCATCGTTGTATCTGGTATCCGTTCTTCCTAAGTACCTCCTGAACATGGTCACCATGCTTTTTGTTTTTGGTGTCTGGTTGGAAAATCTTCATGGAGTCCCTGTACCCTGGGGAAAGGGCGTGGGGACTGTCAGACTCTTACTGGTTAAAAACCAACCCGTGTTCCTCATGTGCCCGTGTGTTGGAGGGTAGGTAGCGCCGAAGCATTCGTCGCTACCCCCCGACGGGTATTGGCCCGCCAGATGGTCGGGCGGGCCCCGAACAAAACCCCCTTGGCGGCGGATGAAGCTGTTGGGCTCCGCCGCCAAAACACCCACCGGCCGCAGAGGATAGGGAGGACGGCAACCTGGCAACACCGCATCTCCTCTTCCTCTGTGGCCCCACCGCAGCGCAAGAATGTTGCGCCCCCATTTGGTCGCGGGAGATAGGGCGCACGGCAACGCAACACCGACACGCCTCTCCTACTGCGAGGGACAGACAGAACTGTCCTCCGCACCCGCACCTTTGGACACATCCTGCGCAGGCCCCTCCAAGCCCACGCGGAGCGTCCACTCCCGGGAAATCTCTTAGCTTCACCGCGGGTGTCCAAGCCACGGTTACTGAGCCTCCCCACCACGACAAGGTGGAGATCCCACGGGGGGGATAGGCCACTATGCTGGCTAAGCGCTGGTTAACTTAACAGTCATGCAATTCGAGCACATTATGGATAACTCTCAGTGACGTTTAGCAAGCGATTTTTAACAAATTAATACGCAAATATCTTCCAAGGGTGCGTGTCGTAGTTTTGATCCCGATATTCAGTCAGCAGTCTGTTTGTCTCTTCACTAGGTTATTGTTGGATTACATGCCATGTGTAAAAGGTTTAAAAGTGCGTATCTTCTTAGATTTTTTTACGAAAATGGCAAAGATCAATTTATGTTTCTAGTTCTAATTTCAAATGCTTCGGATAGATAAACACTGTTGTAGATAAGCTACTCAAACCATATTTGTTTATTATATCAGACAATGTAACTCTACTAAAATCACTGACCGGTTCATAAGTGCTAAATATTTTAGCCGACGAACGAAATTCCACACGCTCCGGGTAAATGCCAAGGCCCATGATACAATTAAGTCACACCTACACTACGAAATGTAGTAAAGGGTAAATGTTTGTTTATAGCCAATTATGTGAAGAATTTAATGGCATGTTTTACCTTTCCTAGAATCATATTACTAAAATTCATGACAGTTTTGATAAATGATATGGATTACTAGTAATAAAGATTTTAAAAAAATAGATATTTTCTGTAAAGCAAATATTTATTTTTAATAAGTATGCTTGCATTTCTCCATGACAGAATAAGGAGAAAGCTTCAATTGTACTATGTAATGTTCAGCAAATAAAAATGTTTTGATTTGACTTTGAGAAATCAGGTAATAAAATCAAAGACAGCTTGCGTTTAATCTCTATCCACTATCAAATAACTCTTGAGATATAATCTGTATATCCGCTTAAGAAACGAAAGGTTAGGTCAAGCAGTCTACACTAAGCCCAAATCAGATTCCAACCAACGTTAGTTGCACTTAAATGAATTTTTATTGATAAAGTGTATAAAAATTGATAGAGCAGGCAAGCTATAAGCGCGTTGGAAAGTGAAGATGTCCCGCTCATAGAAAGAGAAAAAAACATACATTTGGTATACGTGTTTTGCTTATAACTGGTTAGCTTTCTTTTATTGGTATTAATTGACACAATGTCTGGAAAATCAAAAGAGTAACGAATACCGAATTAATTCACTTTCTCTCTGTATTGAATTTTTGCTTGGCAGCTTTAACATTTTTGTTACTCTATATTTATAATATCTCTATGGTTTACACTAGAGTCTCAAACTCAAATAATATGTTTATTTCCATAAAAATGTCAAACATTTTTGGATACGTCAGAAAGTCATACCTAGATATAATAATATAAGAAATTAAGTAAATATAAATGCATATTTACATAACTGAGCATTGAAAAAAAATGCCTGTTCAGAAAGTAGAGCCTCTGAGAAGAATCAGGCAAGAAACTCAGGGCCACTCTTTTCATCGTCCAATTTTATACAATTAAATAACGAAGTAACTACATTGCTTTTCTAATATATGAGCTGGATTGTCCATAATGGTGTCATTAATTAATATGGTCATTTAAAAAAATAATATTACTAAACTAGACTAGCACAATACAGACACAACAGCTCACATTCACAAAATACTAAAAATGTTAAGAAGGAAATAGCCTAAGGGACTGAACAAGTTAATCCCAAGCAATTTTATCTTCAATATAATCTAGTACTGAATAGTAGCCTTTTTGACATAGTTTTCGTTTTA
The DNA here is from genome assembly GCA_944739405.2 of Euclidia mi. Taxonomy (NCBI): domain Eukaryota; kingdom Metazoa; phylum Arthropoda; class Insecta; order Lepidoptera; family Erebidae; genus Euclidia; species Euclidia mi. Next base: position 6,380,866 of record OX123182.2, read on the forward strand.
TAAACTTCTTGAATTTGTTGAAACACACGTTGGCCTTTGAAAGATCTTTTTATTTTCTCTATCCGTGTGGCCGGCACTACTAGTTTACTCTTAGTTCTAGTGTTTACATGGTAGATATCACTTTTTTGAGTATGAGGCTTTGTTTTGGAATACATATATAAGATTGGAATATAATATGTACTGGCTTGCAACTGTTAAAATATTTATTTCTTTAAATTTATTCCTTAACGAAGCCCCATAATCCATATTATAAATTTCTCGGATAGCTATCTTCTGCAGAACAAAGATGGTCTGAATGTCAGAGCAACGATTGTTCTATCAATAGAGAATCACAAACGAATAATACTATTGATTTTTGCAGCTATTTTTATTGTAGACTGCATTGTGATATATTATTCAGTTTTGATGTTTTTACTTTTGTGTTTATAATTAAGCAGGTTATGGTTTCTTCTTTCTATTAATAGTTTGTTTTTAGTCTGAAAATAAATCTGTTTGATTAAATGGTCACATAATATGATACGTACAAATTCATATAACGGCAAAATTAGCGTTATCATAACGCAGCGTCAAAAATAAACATATTTATTTGCAAACTAAGAAATCCACAGCAGCACAAACTCTTTGCATAAATGTTTTAATAAAATATTATTAATAAAGTTGAACGATGGCCACACCAGCTTTGATGTGCTTACAAGCAAAATATTTAATGAAACCTGAATATAGCGTCAACATACTTGTAAAAATGCTTATGAAATAAAATTAAACGAATGATATTGACATATACAAGAACTTCTGTATATAAAATCTGTTATAAAAGTACTTCAAAGAGAATCACAAGGTTCTCAATTACGTCATATTGCGTTATATATAGGACTAATTTCTTGGCAAAATTTTGCTCTTTTGATAGTTAGCGACTGACGGATTTCGGCATCGATTCCCAAATGCAGTAGCGTTTTTGAGTGCTTTTACACTTTTAGGACTCGCACACATACTAACGTATATATAGGTCTCTTTAATGTTCCTTAAAACGTCTAATGATACGAAAGATGAAATACCGTACATTTGTCTCGACGTTGTGGAATGGTCTAAAATGTCTGTAAATGGTCTAAAAAAAGAAATGCGTACTTACTTGTTAACACAACAGCAGCTGATAGGTTACATTAAGCTAGCCTCAATCATTGAAAAATGCGTGTGTGTGTGCGTGTGTTTTTTCTTAGTCAGCAGTACGGAATTGAAGAACGAAGCTAACAACAGCGATGAGTCTGGTTAATGGAGTTAAGCGGACACCGGGCTAAGGCAAGGGCCTTGGATCGCAACTGAACCAACGCTATAATAATGACGATTGAATTGAAAACGATGAAATATATCAATAATCTGTTTTTTTCGTACAGTATATCATGACGATTGAAGATAAAATTTACATAAATCTCCCGCGATTCCAACATAAGATAGAACTACCAACTAAAGACCAAGACTATAAAGTAACTACAGCAAGTTGAAAGCAGAATTTAACGAGGGACGTCACATATTTAACTTTGCAAAACCTAATTGGATGTTATACATAATACTATCACCACAATTTTCACATATTGAAAAACTAGTCCAGAGCTTAACTGCTAAGAAATATGGATGCTGTTCAAAAGTTGAAATGGGTTAAAGTTTACAATTAGATTGGATCTAACGGCTGAATGAGGTAAGTTTGCTTATTCTTCGTTATTTATTAATATGCTTTGGGCTTAACAACTTCTTCTTGAATATTACATCGCTTGTAAATATTTAATAATTTTCTCCCCTATCTTATAATTGTAAGAAAAACAAGTCATGTAAAATTTAGGAGATTGACCTAAAGAGACATCATCATATCAGCCAAACGACGTCCACTGCTGGACATAGGCCTCACCCAAGGTTCTCCACAGAGACCGATCTTGAGCCGCCCGCATCCAACCGCCTGCCGTGATCTTGACGAGATCGTCGGTCCACCTTGTGGGTAAATATCTCCCTCACATTTTCCATATCTCGTAAACAAATACCCTAAATACACAAACTCATTCACTTGCTCTAATTTTTCATGTCTTATCATTACGTCACATTCAGTTACACTATCGTCCTTCTCTATGACAATGACTTTGGTTTTGTTAACATTCACTTTCATACCTTTCTTCTTATACGCCTCATTCATAATGGAGACCATCTTCTGCAAATCCGTAAATCCCATCCGATGCAAATAGAACCTGATCGTCAGCGTATAGCAGGGTCTTAAACACTGACTCACCCATTCTTAATCCACATTCAGACTCTTTCAAATCGACCAATCAACTGTCCATGAACAGATTGAACAGCCAAGGAGACGCTACATAGCCCTGTCTAACACCACGATCAATGTTAAACCAGTCCGTGTAGGCCCCTGTATTAGACTGCTGCTCACTCCATACTCGGAAAGTGTTGACCAAAGTTCATCCCAACCTAATGGAAGGAAAGAGGAACCCACCACGCACCCTCGGATTGACCACCCCAACTATTGCAATAGAAAAAGGTTGACAATACCGAACTCCTCTAAAAGGATAAGGGATATAGGAATGGTATGGGTTCCAGGAAGATACCTGACTTGCAGTATCCCGCTGTATGCGCCGACTATTCTTCGACACGTGTTTCGCCTCTGCACGAGGCATCCTCAGGAGTGATGGGCAACGACTGAGGCTCAGTCGTTGCCCATCGCTCCTCGCGCAGTATTGTCTGGTGTCCACAATACAATGTGCATCAACTAAGAATAAAACATATCCAAAAATATTTTTGGATATGTTTTATTTATTCTATTCTTAGTTGATGCACATTGTATTGTGGACACCAGACAATACTGCGCGAGGAGCGATGGGCAACGACTGAGCCTCAGTCGTTGCCCATCACTCCTGAGGATGCCTCCTGAGGGGGCCTACCTCTGCTGCGTCGTCCGGTACCGGCGTGGCCGCCACTCCAGAACCTTTCTGTCCCAACGGCCATCGGTTCTTCAAGCTATGTGCCCTACCCACTGCCACTTCAGCTTGGCTATCCGGAGAGCTATATCGGCGACTTTGGTTCTACTGCGGATCTCCTCATTTCTGATTCGATCTCGCAGGGAAAATCCAAGCATAGCTCTCTCCATCGCCCTCTGAGTGACCTTGAGCCTTCTGATAAGGCCCATAGTGAGCGACCACGTCTCTAATCCGTAAGTCATCACTGGCAACGCACACTGGTCAAAGACTTTCGTCTTGAGACACTGCGGGATATCGGACGAGAAGATATGTCGTAGCTTCCCGGGTTGGATTTGACGATTGACCTCCTTCTCGAAGTTGGACCTACCTAATTGGACTACTTGTCCCAGGTAGATATACTTGTCGACAACTTCGAGCGTAGAGTTTCTAACTTGAATAGGAGCAGGTACAACATGGACGTTCGACATGATTTTCGTCTTGTCCATGTTCATCTTAAGGCCTACTTGTTGGGAAACTCTACAGAGGCCATCGAGCATTGTGCCTAGGTCTTCCATGGTCTCAGCCATGACGACGATATCGTCTGCGAATCGAAGGTGAGTGATGTACTCGCCGTTGATGTTGATGCCGAGTCCATTCCAGTCCAAAAGCTTGAAAACATCCTCCAGCGCAGTGGTAAACAGTTTCGGCGATATGACATCCCCCTGTCTCACCCCTCGCTGGAGTTGAATAGGTTTCGAACTCTGGTCCTGGAGGCGGACTGATATAGTGGCATTTTCATACAAACACTTCAAAGAGACATTACGTATTGTATATTCTTGTTTCTTAACGTTGTAATATAATTTTAATTTTTGACACTGTATACTTTTAGCAGCAGCAATAGCCTGACAGACTTCTATTTAGGGTCTCGGGTTCCAAATTAAGCTGCACACCAGAGGCTTTACGAAGTTAAGTTCGTATTAAATTGTCAATTATCTCTTGCTTAACGGTGATGGAATACATAGTTTGGAAACCTGCATGTCTACGAGGTTCTCCATAATGTTCTTGAAATATATAATAATATTTTCTTCAAATATACTTGGCCAGCGTGGTTGACTACCCTTCTCATAGTTTAAAGATACCCGTGCCCAGCTGTGGGACAGTATAATATAAATATGTATATACAGGGCTGATGATGATGATACTTTAAATGGTAAATCATCACCGCTTGTAAGCAGGTAATGTAACACCGGTAGAAAAATCACTGGTTTAATACTGAATAATCCCGAAATTGTATAATAATGCACACCTAATAATTATGCATTATAATTATCTTCTACGCAATATGTTGAAAATAAAAATCTCTGCATAACTGTCTTTATCTTGCCAGTAGATCATCACTACATAGTATAAAACAAAGTCTGTCTTCTGTCTGTCTGTCCATGCATGCTTAAATCTTAAAAAAATACGCAATGCATTTTAATGCGGCTTTTTTAATAGATAGAATGATTCAAGGGGAGGGGTTATATGTATAATTGACGCGGGCGACTCCGCTGGCGACGTCTAGTTTAAAATAAACAACATAATACTTGCGTCGTAAAACAGCCATACATTCCTATACACATTGTATAATCTGCGGCTGCATCAGTCAATCCTCACAGTAAACCTCTCTGGCAATCCTCGACCCAAACAAGAATAATAGTATACATACATTATGCGTAAAGAAAGCAGAATCCCTATATCCCTATCTGGACAAATATTTGCTGAACTATATGAGGACCTGTCAGTTTGTCAATATTGTATGCGGATTGAGGTAAGAGGCTTTTTCATCTAACATTGAAATAAAAAAAATATTTCAACCACCTTTATTTATCTAACCCTTGCCTATAATATTTTTCTCTTAGCTTTTTCTCATTATTGATGGTACTGCGAAATGCTTTACATATTAAAATATATTTGCTATAACCGTGCATCTAGTTATTTTTGACGTGACAACGTCTTATAAATTGGTTTGCCGGGTGACACTTCAAGAAACTGCGTTACGCTCCGCTCACGTTATGCGCTCACAATGAGAGCGAGTGAGAGGCACGCGTCCCGCCTAAGAGCGAGAGAGACAGACATAAAAAGTGAAAGGCACGCGTCTTTCATCCTTCTTCCTACTGTACGAATGAATATTCACATTAAAATTATTTTACCACTCAAAGTCGTTGTCACGTAAAACTTTCGCCCGTATACCGACTTTACAGGCAACCAATTTTTATTTGTCAGGTAGTGTGGATACGAGTTTATTTCAAAGATGTACTCTTTATTTAATTTTATTAATGAAAATATTGGACACGATCATCATGAACGACTTCTTTTACTACTGAAACTTAAAGATGTAGTTATTGACTAAATTTATATAAAACAGACAGTGATACCCAAAAGCAAGACTAACAACATGACTTTTCCTAGCTATGTACGCAGGCATGAGTAATGATTGCTTGCTGAACGGGGAAGAAGAGTATTCCTGTATCATTGTGAGGAAATATGTACATGTAAAATCTACTAATCCGCACTTGGCCAGCTATTAATAGTGTAATTTTTTTCACAGGTAGGTGCAGGCAGCAGGTGACAGTTTAAAAACAAGGCTATCATCACACTATAATATTGTTATTGCTAAAATATATTTTCGTTATGAGCGGCCACAGCCCAGTGGTTAACGTAACAGACTGCCGCGACGATGGTCTCAGGTTCGATGCCCAGGTACCCCGGGCACACACCTCTGACTTTTCGAAGTTATGTGTGTATGAAATTGCAAATGTTGATTATCGCTCGCTTAATAATGTGCCCGATAGATGGCAATAGGCTCGCTCCTTATTACATTGGGACCGAAACATAAGTGACGAAATGTGGATGTGTAATACTCCTCTGCCAACCCCTTCGGGGATAAAAGGCATGAAGTTATGTTATGTGTTATGTTATGTTATATTTTCGTTGTTCCGTTCTAATTCCTAGTAAAAAATGAAATATCATTTAAATTGACAGCGTCTTCTCCAATCACCAGCGCCATCAATAAACTGAATATTTCCAACGTTATAATATTTTCTCAAGTGTATCTAGAATATTCCATTCTCTTCAAAAATATTGCAGCACTGTAAAAGAGTCGTCATTCGAGCGAAATAATTTCATATAAAATTCAGAACGACACGCTAACGCCGCGACTGGAGTTCCGTCTTCGCAATTATGAAGAATCAATAATTTTATTGTGTTATGTTTCTCTTGAATATGCCAAAATAATGTGAATACATGTGGATAGTTGTGTTAGAATCGCAGGCAATGGATGGATGCGGGTGGCTTAAGATCGGTCAATGTGGAGTTGCCCACGTCAAACCGTGGACGTCTTTCAGCTGATATGATGCTACCGTGCTTCGGAGCGCACGTGAGGCTGTCGGTCTCAGTTCTTGTTTCACACAAGAATCGTTAGGCCATGTCAACTCAACTAGAGCGAGTAAATATCATCCGAGACCTGGGATTGATTTTCGACTCCAAACTTGATTTTCGTGAACACATTTCAACTACATGTAAAAGTGCATGTAGAGCTCTAGGGTTTATACTTAGGACATCGTCACAATTTCACAGTACGAATGTAATAGTCTTATTATATAACGCTTATGTACGTAGCAAACTAGAATACAATGCTATAATATGGGACCCACATGATAAAAAGCATGCACTTATGATAGAAAAAATCCAAAAGAAGTGTGCGCGGTACCTCTATAAAAGAAAGTTTGGGTATTATCCATACATGTACCCATCCCTATTTGTGTCTGGAATGGTGGGATTTGACACGCTGCTGTTGAGACGCAGGGTAATGCTTATACTACATTACTATCTGTTATTGCGCGGTAAGGTAGATAATCCTGCAGTGCTAGAATGCATGCAACTCTATGTTCCTCAAAATTACACACGTGGCGTAGGAAGGCGAAGACATCACCTATTTTCGTGTCCTACCGAATGGAGCTGCAGCTATGTAAGCAGTACCCCAACTGTTAGAGCCATAAATTTATATAATGACTTCATGAGTCAAGTTCACGACGCTGATGTATTTTTTGATAATTTGAGTACATTTGTGAAGAAGGCCAGAATATTTTTTAGTATTTAGATCCTATGTATTAGATATTATTATTCTGTTTAGTCATAAATATTGTTTACCGTTAGTGTTTATGTTTTAGTTGTGTTTATAAATTTTGTTAAGATATTAATATTGTTTACGTATCTTTTAAGTATGCACTGTAACGGTTTGGAAGTCATTCTGTAATGTTACTTTGTTAATTTAATTAAAATAAATAAATAAATAAATAAATAAATAAATAAATGTCAAAGGCCTTCGGCGGTCTGAAAACTCCGACACCAAAGTTGGCTACACACTCATACGAAAAAGAAAGAAGGCTGATATGATGATGAATGTGAATAGATGTAAAAGGCCAGTCTACCCGCTGTTTTGCGCCTACGTGAGTCACTATTAGGACCCCATAGAAAATCAGTGCCAGCATGTCTGGAATAATGCTGAACGGGGTCATATTGCCATCACGACCTAACCCTGACATGTGTAACAGATTTCGATGTTTTTCCTCTTCTTCTTTGTATTTTTGTGTTTCTGTAAACCTATAATCACTTATGTTTGTTTGGTTGTAAAAGCAATAAATATTTTTTCATTTCACATCATTTTTCATTTTTCCTTTTTCATTTCATTTCATAAAATAAAATAAACACGAAGTTCAGCAAAGTGTCCCAAATGATGAAATGATAAATTGCTGCTTTAATTCCATACTTATCTACCACCATAAGCATCTAAGAAATTAAATTAAATACACGGTAAAGAATCAATAAAAGAGTAAAATAATTTATTTGAGATAGATTAATTTAGCCATCGAAATTGGTTTATTCAACAGTTATATTGTATGTAGTTTAAGAAACTAACAGAAAACAATGGTGTCTACCTTTCTCGGGTTAACATTTAGTCTAAGTTTCATCAAATTATTTTTTTTTCTGTTGGCCAATTCTTGTTCTTGGTGTTCAAAATTTAGTTTCAGTTTCAAAGTCTAGTTCAGGTGTCATAAATTGTATTCTCATAAATCAACGTCGATCAATGTGACAAATTAAACTGTAATGACATGTGTAGTAGAATACCAATTATGAGTCTATTCAATTCGCAGTTTGTTCAAAATACAGTACCGGTGTCTGTTAAAGTACAAGAATCGGCATTTTGGTTGTGTTAAATCTCTCGACAAAGTTATAAAGTAAAGGTAGGTACTTCAGTTTATATTATAATGTTTTGCGCATTATCATTTTCATTTTAAACTTGTGATGTTTGACTATTTTCTTTCATCATCAGCAGCCTGCTGTAGTCCACTGCTGGATATGGGTTTCTCCAATAGCACTATTTTCTTTAGGAATATACCTAGCACCTACGCGAGTTCAGCTGTCTGTGGTTGTAACTCGAGAATATTATATTATTAATGTATCACCTTTGGGTCCTTCATACCTAAATATATAATAATAAGTTCTAAGGATAGGGCGTTTTACATGAATTATAGGTATCGGTATGGAGATATGTGAGATTTGCCTGAAGATAAGATGAAAAGATGATTTTACCAATCATCGGAGTTTATTTTATTGATCTTAAAGCAATTATATTAAATTAATTTAATTAAAACTTTTATTATAAGGTGTGAATTGCGAAAGTTTAAAATTGATTTTCGAAATGTTCATAACCTTATGTAATTACAAACAAGCAGTGCATATACAAATTAAGTTAGTGGCTGATATTAAAAATAATTTCATTTTAGGATGGGTATGTACACTTATCACCTACCAAAAATGTTGACTAAACGAAATTCTTGCACTAACCTGTATTTTCTAGGTAAGAAGAGTGTCTCCGAAGAACCGAAGTCTGCTTCGTAAATCTGTGTATCGAGTTTCTGCAGTCTGTAGCTAAGACATTTAAAAAGATTATAAATCCATTTGGATGGGTGGCCGCGTGTGACATTTAGGTACATCAGAGCACTATCGTGCTTCGGCGGGTATGTAAAGATGAAGCCTTTGGGTGGTCTGAAAATGCTATTACTAGAGTTAACCAATTATTCATACGGAAAAGAAAAAAAACGAATAAGAAATGGAGATAAGTTTTCATGTCGCAGGCACAAATCATTAGGTATGAATACTTCATTACATTTGACAGCCCTGTAGCTTAAGTAGTTAGTTAGCTAAACTGCTACGTCGGATATTGTGGGTTTGATTCTTAATCCAGACAAATCTTTGCGTGATAAATATGATTATAATGATCTCGAGTGAGGATGTAATTTATCCATAAAGCCACATCCAAATCACAGCTACTTTTATTTTGGGCAAGATTTAGACACATTAAAAACTTTTGCAACAATCCATGGAGTTACCTCGAGTGTTTTGTTATAGAAAGTTTATTCTGAAATGTCACTGCGGTGTGGATGCATTTATGTACCATTATATTTATCGAGGGTACAGACTGCCCCCATGGTCCAGTGGATAGCACATGCGACTGCTGATCGGTGGTCCCGGGTTCGATTCCCGGGTCGGGCAAAAGTGTTACTAGGTTTTACCTTGTACCTACATGTTTATATGTTAGTGTGGTATCAGATGATATCGTAAGAGTCGTTCCAACATATACACGCTAGCAACAAATGTAAAGTTTATGAAAGTAAAGTTTTATGAAAGACTGACAAAGTAAATATATAAGGCAAGTGTGAATGGGACAGGACGAAGAGGAAGACCTAGGCGGACGTTCTCTGACCCGATTGGAGACATTCTAAAAAGAGGACAGGTCAGAAGTACCCTAAACGGAAGAGCATGCATGAGAAACTTGATGAGAGTGAATGAAGCAAGAGAGATATGTCAGGATCATTGCAAATGGCGTTCCGCAGTCTCTGCCTACCCCTCCGGGAAACAGACGTAAGTCTATGTATGTATGTATGTCTAGTATTTTCTGTGTACCTAACTGTAAAAGCTCTTCCCTATGCACTCACTTTACAAATAAGAGGCACTCTGTAGTAAACTTAACTATTAAACAACGCAAAGTGCTGATGCTGTCTTGTATTTGAAAACTTCACTACTTTATATGTAACCGAAGGTGTGATCATGTTTTAGAATAATTTAATATATGTACATAACTAGAATAATATAATGTCTGTTTGTATGTCACGTATCAGTATCCAGATATTTTTTATTGATCGAGTCGTGATAGTTCAGATATGAATGTCTGAGAATATCGGCTTGAGTAACTTACCTTTACATTTCGTTTTTCTAAATGAAGCCCTTGAAAGCTATGATAGAATTTTAGTTTTCCATCTACTCCTGCTTTGCCATGCTGCTGACTCTTTAAAAATCAAAGCCACTAGACTAAGGGAATGATAAATACTTACCACCTGGTTTTAACTATGCTTTCGTACCGCCATTTTGAAAGTTGTAGGAGAATGTTTTCTTGGCGGATCAGTCTGATGAAAATTTAGTAACAATTTTGAGTTTATAGATTTTTAAGTAAGCTAGATAAATCTCGAATATTATTTACCATTGAGATCTTCTAGAGTTTTGTGTCGATAGGGTTGACGATTAGTAAATCATATATTTTCTTAGCTTTGCTTCGAGTCATTGGATTGAAGACTCGAAGTCAAAAATCATTCATACAAATGTATCACAATGGGACGCTTATGAACGCTAAAAGACCATGGACAAAAATGTATGAAGCCTGGGCTCACCCACCAACAGAGATGAGACCATTTTGAATATACTTGTAAAGCAATAAATATAAAGATATAAACTCATTTTTGCGAAGAATCCATCGGGTTATTTTGCTATAAATATTTTTCTCCTACCATAAATAAACTATAATCCTGCAAAGTAATGCTATTATGGCATTGCAGTTTTTGTTGTTTCACATCTTTAACTAGTTTTAATTCCATGTGCAAAGAATACATCAAAAATAAAACAGCTGCTAACAGTTAAAAATACTGTTACTAACATTTCAATCAATGTGCATAATAATATCGTTTAGATGACCTGCCGGTGGACTAAATTGTATGTGCCGAGAGCATACACGAAAACACACAGATAACATACATAGACTAACCCCTGTTTCCCGGAGGGGTAGGCACAGACTACGGAACGCCATTTGCAACGATCCTGACATATTTCTCATGCTTCATTCACTCCAATGAAGCAACAATACATAGTATATCAGTTAAATATGACAATGTTAATATAGATTTCACTAATGATATTAAATTCTTGGGCATATCAGGCGACAACTACTGCAACTGGAAATCACACATAAATAATGTATGCACAAAAATAAATAAATTTGTTTATGCATTAAAAAAACTACGCGAAACAACTACAGAAGGTACAGCAATCACAGCATACCATGGATATGTTGGCTCAGTTCTGCGGTACGGCTTAATATTATGGGGAAACTCAACTCTGATCAATGATGTCTTTGTATCTCAAAAGAAATGCCTAAGAGCTATATGCAATGCCAAACCTCTAGATTCTTGTAGGCCACTTTTTAGAAAAACCAAGATATTAACCTTGAGTTCTCTTTATATCTTGGAAATCGGACTATTTGTGAGAAAACATCCGCATCTATTTAAAAAAAGTTGTGAAAATAGCCTGTATAGCCAAGGAGATGCAACAATAATCGTAGTACCTAAGTGTAAAACTTCTCTTTATCACAAAAATTGTATGTATATGTGTGTCAAAGTTTATAATAAAATACCCCAATGTATAAGAGAATTACCCTTAAGACTGTTCACATTACGGTTAAAGAAATGGCTTACAGAACAATGTTTCTACTCCCTCCAAGACCTTTTTGTGTACAAATCCTAATGAAAATTTGTGTAATTACATTATTGTGTCCTTATATTATGTAAATGTACTAAGCTATAATTATTTAAAATTATTGTATGTCCTGAAAGGGCTGATTGATGTTACAATTTAAACCTGTGAACAACTGTATTTACTCAATCAATGGCAATAAATATTTACTTTACTTTACTTTACTTACTTTACTCCCATCAGATTCCTCATGCATGCTCTTCGGTTCAGGGTACTCCTAACCTGTCCTGTTTTTAGGAGATACCTACAGATGAGAATCACAAGTCGACTAACTGAGAGCAAACGGGCGACCGTCCAGGCGTCCGAGAAGTGTGAGAGGGAAGGAGAGTGATGTAAATCACACGGGGCGCAGGCGCATCTATTGTTTAACATTATTTTAAACAGTGGCGTAGGATGGGAAAGGGGCGGCGGGGGCGGTCCGCCCCGAATATCACCCTTTTTGGGGTCCCATCCCAAACTCGACTTTAAGAACAATGTACAAACATATAAAAAAACATAGGCACTAGCTCAGCACTAGACTAGACTCATACTTTAAACCCTAAAGCTCTAAGAAAATATTTATTTGATTTAGTCAATACTACAGATTACAGATTAACCACACTTTGATAGTTCAATCGAAAGTTATGAAATCCATTCATACAATCCCTACAATAACAGTTTTAGAGAAAACGATGAAATCAGAATCCTCATACACCAGCAAGATATATACACGTGCTACCATCAGCCAGTTCCATCTACATCGAAGGTCAGGCAAAGCTGTTCGGTAAGGATGGGCATCCGATCAAGAAAGCTGTTACGTTTACTAATAACCCTGTTATGTACTTGTTCCAAGACATCAGGTACGAAATGAATGGAATTGAAATAGATCGTATAAAAAATTCTGGAATAACATCAACAATAAAGTCATACATCTCATTTAATGAAGCAGAAAGTAAAGTTTCTGCATTATGGGGTTGGAAATGGATTCCAAAGTGATGGGCATTTTAGCGTTGTGGTGCCCTTAAATAAGATTTTAGGGTTTGCAGAGGGTTACAATAAAATTGTGATAAATTGTAAACACGAAGTTATATTGAATAGGAGTAATTTTAACTTAAATAGTATTATTCTTACTGATGAAGTCGTTCAGCTTCAAATCGATATACAAAGAATTCAATGGAGAGTACCACATATAAAAGTTTCAGATCGAGAACGTTTAATAATTTTAAAGCACTTAGATAGAGATAAACCTATTCAGATGGCCTTTAGAAATTGGGATTTATATGAGTATCCTTTACTATCTAAAACCACAAAGCATTCTTGGTCAGTAAAGACTGCTTCTCAATTAGAAAAGCCTCGGTATGTAATTTTTTGCTTGCAAACTAATAGGAAAAATAATAGAACTAAAGACAGTTCGGTATTTGATCATTGTGAGGTGACAAATGTTACGCTCGTTTTAAATTCGCAATATTATCCTTATGAGCCTTTATCTTTAAAGTTTTGTGAGAATAAATATAGTATATTATATGAAATGTATGTGAAAATTCGTCAGTCGTATTACAACTCTCCGGTAGACCCGTTGCTTGATCTACAACATTTCAAAGAAAAGGCCCCAGTCTTTATCTTAGACTGCTCGAGGCAAAACGATAGTTTAAAAACTGGTCCAGTGGATGTACGATTGGAATTTGAATGTTCAACACAAATACCAGATAAGACAACTGCATATTGTTTGATTATAAACGACCGACTTGTGGAATACAAACCTCTGAGCAACATCGTGCGTAGGTTATCATGACTGCCATTGTAGACATCCAAGCGCTTAAAACAGAAGCAAATGAATTTATAATAAAAGAAATTGCTATATGGTGTAATCAAAGCCTGCAAGTGTTTTTAATCAAACTGCCATTTCCTTTTTACGATTTGACTAAATCAGAAAGACAACAAGTTTGCTGGATTGAACGTAATAGAAAAATATACTGGAGCGAAGGATTTATACCTTACTCAAATTATCAATATTTAGTTTAAAATATCTTAAAAGATAAGTGTGTTTTCGTTAAAGGTTGAAAAAGTATCATGGTTGAAAAATATTTTAAATAGTGTTAATGTAATTAATTTAAAAGATAAAGGTTTTCCTGATTTGGTAACCCTATATGATTGCTATAAATATGCCGGAGATTTGTAGAATTGTATCTATGATGACTAATGTGCATTAAAAAATGTTATGTGCTTAAAAAAATGGTGCTTTGATAATAAACTTTTATAAAAAGACACAATATGAATTGTTTCATTTTACTTAATCGTGTCCTATACTCACTAACATACCCATTTAGTTTTAATAGATACTATGATTGGGATATTACATGAATTGATACACATTCATAAGTACAATAAAAATCTCAGCAAAGAGAACAGTTACATTGGTCACTAAGACAAGGAGTTAAATTCCTAACCTGAAAACATAATGTTATTAATCTATATCGTGAATAAGACGGATCACAGATAACAACAGTAGGGTACTACTATGGTCCTTTCAAGTTAATCGTTCGCAATGCAAAGACGAAGACTAAAATATCATGCGAACTTCTAAGGCATGACTGAGGTTTTCATTTCATTTCTAACCGAAAATTTAAATGTCAAAAAAATATCAATACACTAACAATAAGTGTGCGATTTTAAAAAGGGAATATGTTATATCTGATTTTGACCTCAAGGTAGACTATTAGTTATTATAAGTGAAACATTCCACAAACAGTAACCATCATAGCAGTGTTATATATTTGGAAAACATCTTGGGAAATCCTGTTTTAAAGGTCAATGGTGTTCTACGGGGTTTAAAAAAATCCAATCACATTATCGTAATCGTTTTTATTAATGACATTGAGACATTTCGATTTATTCTGTACAATATACGACGTATCTTTATTGCAACTCGCGTACTCTCGGCGATATTTGAAACATGACTTAATCTTATTTATAATATTAAATATAATTTTAGGGGTGTATGTACATAAAATAATATAATAATTGACACGAAAATATACGTTTGTGAAATAAAAAAATATTAAATAAATTACTTCATCATCTATTCGTTATTAACATTTTTTCTTATACTTAGATATAGGTTCTAAGGATCGAGTACCGAGTAAGAAGCCTGAAATGATAAAATGCTATTTTAGCAACAAAGATTCTGAAAATGTGTCCAGGATTCGGCGATCCACTCGCTCAAAATACTACGTTTAAACATTTTTATATAAAATTCTAATATCAATTTAAAGATAAGTTTAATATACTTGACTAGCACTGTTGTACACTTTGACATATACTCGTTTATCCCGATCATTCGGCTAGAAGTAATTTCGGAACATTCTTCAAATGTCCGATAAAGATCATTGGGCATATCTGACCCGCTTTGCGAACAATGGCGTTTTTGGCGCGATAGTTTTAAACAAAGGGGAATAATATAACCTTTCATTGCATATAATTGTTTGATTAAATTCATCTTATAAAGGCATAAAAATAACATCGAAACCATACAGCGTGGTGCACGGATGAGCTAATGTTTAGAGATATTTTATACGCTGTCTCTTTCGCACATTGAACAGGTTTTTTTCGCACATTAAATAGCTGCGCCCATATCGCTAGCATTGTTTATTATCTGTCTTGGACCATACACCAGGAAGCAACAGACGCATCCGCTGCCTTTTTAAATGATCTTATGATTGCTTTGGATCAAATTGAATAAAAAATTTTTTCATGAATTAGCATTTTATTTTTCTTACCTATATCAATTAATTAGCGGACGCCCGCGACTTCGTCGGCCTCATTCAGTGATCCCGCGGGAATATCGGGATAAAAAGTAGCCAAGTAAAGTACCTTTCTCATGAATGTGGCTATCACACACAAAAATAAATTTTCTAATCGGATCAGTAGTTTCGGAGATAAAGTGTATGGATATATACATAGATAACACTTGATTTTTTTTAGATTACCGTGGCTCACATTAATGCGACTAATTCTATAATAAATGAGAGCCATAGATGAATACAATCTGCTATATTTCCTTTGTGTCCACCATGGGTATGGTTTGCATACTAATGTGCCCGTTTACCTCTCTCGTTTGTGTATTGTACTACTCCTTACTACTGGGAACTGAGAGTCACTTGTGAAGGCTGAGGCTGGTTATTAGAAAATTTCGCTGTTTCGCTTTTGTAGTACGGTAGAATAATTTATTTATGATGTAATAGTAGATAGAAGAAGAGGAAAGATATGATGACTTTATCAAAAACTTACTAGCAAGGTAAAATAGAAGGAAAGAGAGGAAGAATTCGCCCAGGAGAGCATTGTGTATGATCAAATAAAAGTAAAGGCAAAGATCATGTCGTATAAGGAGGTAAAGATACTGCCGAAGAAGAAAAAAGACTGAAACGAGTTGCAAAAACACACAACTTTTTTTAGTAGATTTTATGCACGCTATACAATTTGGCTAAGTTTTGAGCCAGGTAAGTCTATATATTGTGTAGTTATATAATTATGTCGAGTGAATTGCCATTCAAGGCACATTTGTAGATTATGTGCTGCTAAAATTAACTCGCAAAATATCCAGAAACGAATAAATCAGGGGGTTAATTTTTTGTGGAGCAGCTACAAATGTAAAATGACTTAGATTACAACTCAATTAAAATAAAAGAAAATCTTTATTATTGCTGGTTTAAAAAGTATAGTCTAATGTAGGCTAAGTCTGGTGTTATATTTAGACCTTGATCATGGATTCATTTTACTTAAATTAAATATGCATCTATTATCCAAATAACTGACTACAATCATTAATTATCTTTGGCATAAACACAGTTGGTACACGTAATGTTTCGAATCTCGACATTTTCTTTCTATACGCTCCATCATAAAATATTTAACGAACAGAAAACATACATCATACCAAAATCACAGATGCTTTAGGCAGAATCTATATCGATGCCTGCCGGCCAAAAGGGGGTAAGCGACATTTTTTGCGAAATCCACTTATATATAATTATGGTTAGAATCGGCTTTTTTTTCTGCGTCTAATGGTCTAAGTTTCGTGGCTCTAGGACAAACTTTTTGTCGCTTAGGCGGTAAAGGAATTGAGGTTCTAACACTAAGTTTTGCGTCATAAACGACAGTTATTTTTGGTGCATTTTGTATTATGGTGGTTGGATAAAAATTATATTTCAAAAATGTGAGATAAGCATTTTTGGCTTTGAATATGTTTTTCTTTACTTGAACGTTAAGTAGTTTAGGCTGTAAATACTTTTTTGTAAAAAATACATTAGTCAAATTTTACTTGAATCTTTGTGTACCAAACTTTCGGTTAGGATATTAGGGCAGTTCCTTTGGATAAAATATATGTCATTTATTACATTTAGGTCTCATTTCCGTGACTTTATTTGGTGTTTATTTTTATTTTCCCTAGTCACCAAATCAATCATCGAAGGCGCTTAGGATAATTCATCCAAATGAATGTCGCCTTACATTGTCGCTTACCCTTTTTTTTCCCTCCCCAAAAAATATCTGGTATGGTGGTTCGATAACAAGGTAAATCAAAGGTTT
This sequence comes from Euclidia mi, assembly GCA_944739405.2. NCBI lineage: Eukaryota > Metazoa > Arthropoda > Insecta > Lepidoptera > Erebidae > Euclidia > Euclidia mi. The sequence continues at coordinate 6,398,280 of OX123182.2, forward strand.
GGCGGTAAGCTTACAGAAGAATGATAAACAGCGTCGGTTATCTCACTCCTTCGTTCGAACAAAATGTCGTTAGGGTTGCACAGCGAACATTCACCGCGGGCATAAGCACCTCCGTGCTTGCGAGTCCGTTTGGCGCGAAGTTTTTCGAAGGAAATAAAACGGTAGGATTATTTTAATAGACTTTTATATTCATCTATAATTGTGTATTCTAATTAGTTATTTTAAGTTTTATAGGTAAGAAGTCATTATTTTGCTATTTTGTTCAGACAATACTGAATGGTTAAGTAAGTACCTACAGAGTTTTTGTTGGCTCGCCTGGCTTAGGATCATAATCAAGGGTTAGAATCCCAGATTGGGCCTGCAAGGAATTATTGGACTTTTTGATGAATTCTCAGTAACAGTCAAGAGTTAATCCTGCGACTGATATGATTCTGTTGTGTCGAATTGCCTATGGGACTATGAGAGTGAGAGAATAAAAACTGCACGTTTGTTTTGCACATATATTAGCGTTAGTAGGTCCCTCTTTTGCAAATTGTTATTCTGCCTCAAGATTTGTCACCGTGGCTGATTTAACATGTGTCATCATCATTGTTTTATCGATTGAGTGAATGGATGGGTGAGTGCGAATAAATGGATACACGGCAAACGCGATAGTAAGAACCCTCTTTTTGGAGTGGCTGAAGGCCGCCACGGTGTCCTCACCTTCCGCCTGACGCATGTCTTCATCGGACACGGTTGTTTTGGGTAGTTTCTTTGCTGTGAAGGACGCCCCCGGCTACGGAGTACATGTTGTATGGGGCAGCGGAAATAATTGTGAAGGTTGTCTATTCCTTTAGAAAGTAGTAAAACAAAATATTTTTCATCGATATTTGGTTATGTAATAATAATATATATGTTTCGTTAAGATTGGCTATTTCACTTTCCATTCTCGCAATTTCGTTGTTACTGACGTCTGTAGTTTCTTTCATGAACTGAAACTGTACTGGTCTACAGTACCAGGTTGAAGAAGGAGATTCATTCTTCCAATACACCGAAGATTGTTTTCATTGGTCATTGAGACGGAGAGGAACTAATGTTGTTAGAAACAAGTTAGTGTCTGTGGCACCATCTTAATGTGCGTTATAATGAGTTAATTAACTAATATGGCAAAAAAATGGAGATTCGCAGGTATTCGCAGCTGGAAGTGATTTATTAATTATCTACACAAATGTGCCTATTATGTGAATTATAAGAGAAACCGCCGGAAGCCACCGCAACCTAGATATGGCCGTTTAAACTAAGAATTTTACTTAAAAACAAGCTTTCTTCTCTAATTATCCTGCACTCATACTAATCACATTATTGGCAATACTAATTATCTAGTAGATTCTCTTAGACGTGTAGTATTACAGAAAATTGAAGTATATTTAAAAAAACACCACAAACTGGAACATACAACTCACTAACTTTTTACAAGTGAAAATTCAATATCCTTTTAACTTCAACTTTGTAATTTTATTAAACTAATAAGATAACGTACTAAAATAAAATTATTATGTGTTTGTGTTTATTTAGGCTTGTAGTATCCAATACTGGTATGACATATTCGAATAGTCATACTTTGCAAAATTGATTTTTTTCCGCTCATTGACCACCGTGGGACGTCGCGAGGTGATTTACGACAACTGTAGACGCGGACATGCGGACGACGAGGACCAAACGCCTACCGTCATACCTAAAAGTGGTCCTTAGGTACGAAATTTTAAGTTTATATTTTTTTGTCATACCTAGAATGTCAGCATGAATGTATAATGCAAGACTAACTTACAATGAGTAACAATTGTTTTGTTTAATTTTCTAAACTAAAGACTGATTGAGCACAATTTCTCTTTTTTGACGTGACAACGTCTTATAAATTGGTTTGCCGGGTGACACTTCAAGAAACTGCGTTACGCTCCGCTCACGTTATGCGCTCACAATGAGAGCGAGTGAGAGGCACGCGTCCCGCCTAAGAGCGAGAGAGACAGACATAAAAAGTGAAAGGCACGCGTCTTTCATCCTTCTTCCTACTATACGAATGAATATTCACATTAAAATTATTTTACCACTCAAAATCGTTGTCACGTAAAACTTTCGCCCGTATACCGACTTTACAGGCAACCAATTTTTTAATTCATACCTTAGTCGGTTAGCCAGTTTAAAAACTTATAAAAGTCTAATGTATGTATGTAAGTATGTATGTATAATTTTATAAGAATTAATCACAATGCGCTTTCGCGTTGTATAAAAGAGCTTACAGTATTTTTTATAGATAATTAACTTATAACAATTTCCTTGTTCTTCTGCCATTAACCAATAGCCGGTTATGTCATATTGGCTCCACTTGATAAACAGAAAAGCACAGGTATGCTCTTTTTCTTCAACAGAAATAAAATAAATGGTGCAGTTCAATCATTTGGGTTGGAACTCATTAATTGGGTTGTTTTCATTTACGACGTTTTTTCCTGTTAGAATAATTAGGACCATTTGAGGGTAAGCGACAGTAAATAGTGTTAGGAGTGTGATTTGTTTTAATTAACAATGTTATTTCGTAGAGACCTAATCAAAAACTATATGGTTATATTTTGAAACTTTTGGAACGTACTGAAAATTTTCTATATTTTTTTTTCACTTATTTTGAACTTTAAACTACTCTCCTGTAAAGTTTGTTAAGTGGCGGTTAGCCTCTTTTAGCCGTAAGGCATCGATATCTATATAAAATTATAATTATGTTTATAATATTATTCGTAGCCAAACTCAAGACTCTCAAATCAATGGTAATCCATTTCCAATATGCTCGCCTAAATTGTAGTCTGTAAACCATTAAGTAACACAGGTATTATTAACATCGGCAATCTTGAATGTTAATTAATTTTCAGCAACCTTTATTTAATTTAACATTAAGGCATGTTTACACTAAACCGCGGGAGTACGCAGACCGATTTAAAATTGACAAAATTTATGCAAAATATGAAAACATCAATAAATAATTGGATTTAAACAATAATAACGTGATTTGTAGCTTATTAACAAATTGGCACGTCCACGTATTTATATTTACAAATAAAATATACATGTTTGTTATCACACTGTATCGTATTTATATAAACATGTACGATAGAAAGACCGCTTACGTCATTCAAAATAATAAATTATTTACACAATTCAACTTAGGGAATAATCTCAATATCTCCTCAAATATATTTTTCGGTTTAGACTTTATTACTTATGATTGGCAATATTACCATAACAATGAATTAGTTTGAAATTAAATTAAATTTTGATTTAAGCGACAACTTTCTACCAGACACTGTCTTAACTTCAAGGCATTTGTGGCCACCTTACATTGCATTGTGGTAATGTTAAACGAAACTGTGCTTCTAATGGGACTTGAGGACTTCAAGCAAAATAACTTGACTACAAACGACGAAGTCTAAAATGACTTATATCATATATTTCCGTCAATGACGACCACAAACGGTTCAGTTTGTGTTGACCTTAATATCTTAAGCATTTATTTATAGCTTACTCTGTTAACGAAATATATTTAATAATGAAACTTCAGAGATAGTTTGGAAAGGGTTCCAAATTAAATTGCGCAGTCCATTGCGTTCTTTGTTAGTGGGAATTATGAGTAAGATTTTTGAAAAGCGCAATGGAATGGAGTAGACTTTCTCTGTAGTTTAATTTTGTTTTCGATGTAGAATCTAGAGGTTGTTATTTAAAATTACATTGTGTAGAGGCGACTCTGAGTCGGGTGGCTTTACAAAGGCCAACACTGCTCTCAGTATAGGCGTGTCACGATTGACGACTCGCTTTTTAAAAGCCACAATGATAGAGGATAGCGTGATAGATGTTTGAAACCGACGGAATGAGAGAATTTATAGTGCGGAACAGAAATGGATCTTGAATTTTAAACTCCGGTGAAATACTCGCTGTTTTCTTTGAGGATACTTTTAAAAGGATATTACGTTTTGCGCTGAAGACCACCTTATCATATTACACTGAGTAAAATACTGACCGTTTGGTAAATAACTTGGAAGTGTTCGAACGTAACCGGTTTCCTCTTAACAGGAGGTAAAGTCAGCTTGAGTTGAAGTTTTCTTTAAAGAGAAATAATACGAACGAATTCTTATTTATCTTTAGATAATTTTGCTTTGAGAAGTCAAGTTTATTAGTTACTCAACATAATTATCAATTTCTTTAATAAAATAGACAAATGTATTACTATAAGATTTTCTTTGTCTTTTTTTGTAACCCTGGATAATATTTCGATACAAACAATGTAAATATTAATAAATAGATACCAATAAAATTTTGTTAAAAATTATACAATATCAAGCATCAATTCATATTGTAATGTTTTAGATCTCGAAAAAGTAAAGTTACACATATTTCATAGATTAGTCAATTCATATTTTAATTAATTGATGAAGCTTGGTGTCCGAGTTCCAAATTATTTCAAAAACATTCTGTATACTGAGAAAATTAACCCTCAAGTCGCCCTTAGAAAAGAAAAATCAAACTATTGCTTCCACTAGACTATAAGATAAAACTCCGCTTCATATCTCTGATCCGATCAACCTCACCCTCATATGTCCACCAGGATCCCGTAAGGAAATGTTAAATAATACACCAAACTGTTATTTAATTTGACATGAAGTAGTCTCATCATACAATATTATTTAGCGGGTCTTAGTCGCGATAATTTATTTATTTCAAGGCATAAATACCTCTGTTATTCTCCTACGTTTCTACCGGCTTGCAACGGTTGTGGCCGCGGAGGTCTTGAAATAAATAAATTTTCACGACTAAGACCCGCTAAATAATATTGTATGATGTATACAAATTACGATAGTTTAAAATGAAGTAGTCTTTCGCAAAAACGATTATGATTATCTACTAGATAACCTTGTTATGATACATTAATAACATGAGTGAAGGCTATAAACTGGCAGAGTAACAAAAAGCCTCGTATTTGGAGCAAATGTACTGGTAACTATCCAACGATAGTGACAATGAGAAAGATATGTATACTTTTAATGCTTTAATAAAATTTTGTCTCGCTCTAAGTTGTATTTTAACATGATTGTGCTGATGCTGAATGTCTGGCCTTATTATAGTCTGTGTAAGGGGTACTACAAACTTTCAATGGCCTTTTAACGCTATAAATTTTCAGAATTTCATCAGCCCACGTTTTGTGCATATCATCAAAGAGCACCGTAAATTTATTTCTAAAGGCGGTCTCTATAGCACGTTCTTTATGGTACTGGGATGGAATGGCAAATAAAGTTAAAGAAAATTATTACATAAAATTTAAAAGAAAGATAAAAAAATAGAGCTGGTAAAAGTAGTAGCAATACTAGCATTAAATTTAATAATACTTTTCGTTTAAAATGTTTCAAGATCATAGAAATTTGTGAATATTTTAGCATGGTAAATTGTGTGCAACGGATTAACATACATACATATCGCCGAGGAGAGCACAAAACATCTAAACAAGTAGTAAAACATTTTGTACTTTAAGTTTAAATAGGCCAAGACTGTATTTTGTAACGCTGATGCACGTTACGCGTCTATGCATTAGCCTCCACGATACGCAATTTTATGGTAATAAAAATTTAGACGCTAATTTCGCATTAGCGTGTTAGTGACACACAATGAAAGCAATGTTAGCCTCCAAAAATAATTCATAAGTCTAATAATATTGAGCAAAGGACATGATAAAGTTATGTAATTAATCTAATTTAGAATGAATGATCGCGTGCTCATATAAACGAAGTTAGTCATGTGTATCCTTAGCTTGACGAAAATATATTATTTCTTTACATAATAACGTAATATTTTACAGCAGTATATAAATGTTTTTCTGGTACATAAGATTTTATATGTCATTGCGTTGTGTGGATTGAAGTTCAACTATATTAAAATAAGTATTTTTCTTACTTTCCTTGGATTATGTTCAACGTATTATGTACAGCCTCGCACCATCAAGAGTTTAGTAGCTTCCAAGAAGTCTCCTTGACCACATTTACTTTAATCGACCACCAGAAGTGGAACACTATGTATCTCACTTTTGAGGGTTTTATAGTAAACTAAGAGGAACCATTTTAGTTTAGCATGGCTTTGCGACCATCCATAGGCAAATTTCGGATACTGAATTAAATTTTATTTAATTTTATTTTGCCCACGTCTACGACACCGAAATAAAATTATAAAACAGCCTCTTACCGATAACTTGGGAAGCTATAAGTTTCGTTTGTATAAATCGTTCCTAAGACCTCACCAATTTTCTTTTCCCATCAATAAGTTGAAATACAAATATCGCTGTCACCCAACACAACTAAACCATATACCTGCCTAAGCCTTTTCTTATTTAAAAACACGAAAATACATTTGTATTTTGTTGTTGTTTTGATGAAACGGATCCGTTAATTAATTTTACGTATCGCGGTTTGTTTAACCTTTTAAATTTCCTCGACCTTCCGTGCATTTTACAGTACTTGAGAGGAACCCAAATAATACTGTTACATGAAATTGTTAGAAAAATATTTGAACATTTCAAAAATATATCCATGTTTTTAGGCACATAAACACCACACATATAGCATACCAATATAGATTTTGCAATGCTTTCATAAAAATGTACGACCTTTTTTACGTGAAACAAGGCGATCACGTGCGTTAAAATTAAGTTATGTTAGCCGCAGTTATGTTACAGTATGCGTTTAGATTAAAAAAAAAAAAACAATAGACAATAATAGCACGTAATCGATCTACGTGTGAATTGAAAAAACAAAACTTGTGCTCTATGATTGAAAGCTTCGAAATCTGAAATCAAAGAACGCGTGTTACGTCATTCCAATCGCGAATCGTATCTTTAAAAGCATATCTGCAATAAAGATATTTTCTACAGGAAAATGTAATATCTGTATCAAATTTCGCGTATTTATTAATTTTATCTTCGGTCCCGATGCCATCCGATTACATTCCCTCTTCTTTTTCAATCAATACGGTTTTATGAATTGAACTTGACGATACTGGGTAGATATTTATCGTACAATAAAGGCTGAGACGTCGAAGTCATACTCCCTAGGGTTGACATCGACATTTGTAATAGAAATGTAGTCAATACAGACCCCTTTGCGATGCGAAATATCGTAAATTGAGTGAAACCTGATAGTCTGATGGTTCTCAGTATTTTAATGGAAGTTGGCTTGGCAACTGTTTCCTATTGTTATTACATTGCTCAAGCTGTAGGTTAGGTATTAAGTATTCGATTTCCATAGATACTAAACCTGGCATTTCGCATAATATTTTCATTTCATGATCTTTATCTTTGTTTACGTTTGTTCAATCTGTCTTAAGTTAGTTAGTTAGTTAGTTGGACAGGTGTTTTCCGCACTTAGCCACTTAATTGGGCCATTGTGCGTTAGCAGGGACACGGTTGTCGCCAGCTACTCATACCATGCAAGCTCCTTCCAGAAGGCCATGAGTTGACCAGTGTTGCGTATGGCTTCGCTCATGGTTCTGGCGTTGTTCAGGAACCTCGTCCGTTGGTCGCTCACGCTGGTACAATGTAGGATCACATGAGCGGGTGTTTCTTCGGTCTCCATGCAGCCCCTACATAGTGGGCTGTCCGTGACGCCGATATTGTAGAGATGCTTGTTTAGTGGACAGTGGCCGGTTATTATGCCAGTCAGATGCTTGAGTGTTTTCTTGTTGGAGTGCAACAATTTTTGCGAGAGTCGTTTATCTAATTGGGGAAAGGCATCTCTAGATTGCCTACACTCTTTTAACTCTGCCCACTCTTTTTCATGTTGTTGTAGGGTTCTCTCGCGTAACCACGTTTTTAGTTGGTTGAAAGGTATCGGAACAGTTGGTTCGGGTCCCAGAGTTGTTGTGTCCGATCCTTTCCTTGCCAGTTGGTCTGCTGCGTCATTGCCCGTGGAGTCACTGTGTCCTCGTATCCACTGGAGAGTGACCCGATTCCTCGCTGCAGTTTTCTGCAGCTCTTGGTGGCACTCCATAATTAGGCCGCTGTTAAAGCAGTTGCCATCGAGAGCTTGTAGTACTGAGGCACTGTCTGTGATGATGCGTATTGACAGGTTACTCACGTTTCTGGCCGCGATCGCCGTCGCCGCCCTTATAATCCCAACGCATTCAGCTTGGAAGATGGTGTTGAGTTTACCAAGCGATGTTGAGAGATTGATGTTCAAGTCATGGGAGAATACTCCGGCACCTGTCCCATACTTTGTTTTTGAGCCGTCTGTGTATACTCTAACTTCGTGTATACCAGAGCTATCCTTGTCCAATCTGTCTTAAATCGATCATCGTTTTGACGATGTCGACCGATTATGTAAATACCTATGTGTTAAACTTATCAAGACACCCACAGGACCGGGCTACCTACTGTGGATCACTGGAGAACATAATTACCTCGTTTTTATTTTCTCTGTAATATTTTGTTTTATTACTATTATATCAAACTATAATACACCTATGCCTACATCTTCGGGGGTAAAGGCGTAAAGTTATGTTATGTTATTTGTAACTTCAATCCACACTACGCAATTCTTTATATTATTATGTTCAACATTCTGCAACATGATGGTCACCACTCATTGCTTCGGTTTATTTGTTTAAAACATCTCACTATACACTAGCACTTTTTATTTAACTAGTGAAGGCACTTGTCTTCTTACTAACAATAGTAACGTCCATACTGCGGCGTCTAGGCGAATTCGCGAACTACTGCTCGCTACTGCATCTGTGGACAAAGATATAGTTTAATAAAATCATTACATTGCGTAGCGTACATAGCGTGTATTGACTTGCCGTTTGTAATAGATCTGAAAAGTAAAGCAACGTTTACACAGGTCACAATTTGGATAGGTGACCGCTTGCTGTGGCGAGTAAAGCCGGTTTTTTTATAGGACAAGAGTCGTTGGGTCATTTCGTAGGTCATCGGGCAACACCAGAGAGGGCTTCATACTCACACAAGAAAAATATTTTTGCAACTCTTTATCTTTTTATTTAACGTTAACTTACGAACTGATTACTGAGCTTAAGTTAATTGATCGTTATTTAATTTTCGATAAACAGGTTATTGATAAATAAAATATACGGCTTCATAATAATATTTTGAAGGATATCATAAGCTCATTGATTAAGTTATACCCCTCTCTAATAGCATTTGGTTTAGCAGGATTAATCACATTACTTGTAATTAAAAGGTGAAAACATTAGGGTTCTTAAGAACATTAGAAGGCAATAAGTGGTATCGAGTTTTCAATAAAAAGTAAATGTAATCATCGATATCATCACCGACATCACAGACCTGTACTCATAATGAGAAGGGTATGGCAAGTCCTCTATACTAGCCAAGTGCGGTTTGGCGGACTTCAGATGTCATGTCATGTCATGAAGAACTCCCAGACATGCAGATTCCCTCACGATGTTTTCCTTCACCGTGTAGCAAGAGATAACATTAACAAAGTTAACACAATATGTGCACTTAACTTCAAGAAGTCATTGTTCCATACCATAGTTTTGAACGCGAGATTCTCTGCGTTACAGTTTGTTAGTAACTAGACTATCGCTGCCTACATAAAGCTGAGCAACATTATACATTACTTTTGAGGTACTGAATTTAGAATTTGTCATCATCGCCCGCCTGCCATTAGTCCACTGCTAGATATAGGTCTCTCCCTCTCCTCTCTGCCAAAATTGCCTTGACTGACGTTCCAATTTATGTGAGAAATAAGTAATATTTTATGTATCTTACTACTCCCAAGAGATAGGATTCCACATACCTACATGACGTACAAAGTAACATCGAATTCCATACATACATATTATAAAATGAAGCCTCCTGACTGTCTGTAGGATCGCGATAATATCACAAAGTATCGAACGGATTTAACACAGTTATCACCAAAAAATTGTATAAATAGGCGAGTGGATATACCAACAGACTGCCATGCAGAGGGTATCGGGTTCGAATCCACGGCGCGCACCACTGACTTTTCAAAGTGAGTATAAAATTGTTAATTATCAGTTGCCCCGTGCCTAGGCACGCACATCAGACCGTTTATATTATAAATATTAATGTCAACAGATCGTTTTAACTAATGAAAAAGCTATGATTGATTATGCAGACAGAGAAGTTTCAATTCTGTCCCAAGAAATTTGCAATGGCGCAGTGTGATAACTGTCAGAAAGTGTCAATGAATGTGACAAACTTTAATAACGCAGACCCAGCAGTCGTACATATGAGTGCAGAATTAAGTGTCTTGTACTTATCGTGAAAAAGCTAATGCAAAGCTCAAAGTGAAGATGAACCGTTTCCATAATTTCTACATTCATAAAGTCCCCACGACATATTGACAAGGTGGAGTTGCAGTCACAAAAATAGACCTCAGAAAATGGTGCCTATACAGAATGTGTATATAACCCGGCAAAAAAACATATGAGTATAAGAAGCTTAATATATGATTCACGTCATACCCAGAGAAGCGAAACGATCGCACCAACTCAACTCGTTTACATAACAAATTCCGTGTTGCGTGTTGCTTAAACGATTTTTACAACTTGATAATTAAAATGAAAAACTTCATTTTATTTCTATGTCACTATGGGTTGTGTTTTATGGGTTAGTAGGCCTTTATTAATGTTTCCATATGTAATGGCTGTATAAATATAGACGCACAAAAAAGTGTCAGTTATAACCTTTTATCTCGTATTAAAAATCTGACAAGGATGGTTACGATATTGGGTTACATACAATATTGGGTTTCGGAGTTGCTCTTATATGTTGCCCTAGAAAGACCCAGTCACAGTATTTCAAAAGCAAAAATAAGGCTAGTTTAGTCGAATTTTACCCGTTTGTCAATAAGTCACATCATTATTTTCCTCCTAACTAAAATGTGTAAACCACTAATCAAAAATAATGTACACACGCTCAAATAGGTACAGGTCTCCCAAAGTGATAATGCGCATAAAAATCTTCGTCACTGTTCGGCAACGGTCGTATTCCCCGAGCGTCGGAAGACGATATGTATATAGGGTTGTTAAGTGCATAATTTAGTAAAATTATGTTTTTTGTGCTAAAAAAAATAAATATTGATTTATCAGTAAAGAAATTTGATTCGATAGTTCCATATAAGTAAATAGTGAAGAAAACCACACGATAGCGAATATGCTACAAATTTTGTTGAATTGATTTACTTCGATTATAATACTTTTTAAGTGTCTTGCTGTAGCTGGTGTAATGATGGAAGAAAAGAAGGTTTAAGTAATACAAGGTTTATATTAGAAGAAGAAAAATGGTTTTCAAACACAGGTTACATTAATATCTTAGAAATCTAATCATAACATCTCAGTTCAAAAGTATTTACAGCAGTGATCATTCCAGAATAATATTACAATTACAAAAAAAATAATCAGAATCAGGGAGGATCTCTATTCCTGACATCGTATATTCATCAGAACTTTCATTATGCTCTTGTTCATTGACACTTTCCTCACTGCTATCACCTGTGTAAATAATCATTTCATCAGAAAAACTCTCGATTCTTGGGTCAAAGTTTCTATATTCATCTTTGCATTTAACAGCATGATCACAAACTTTTTTCCATTCTTCTGGTCCTATATTATTGATTTTTTCTAATATAGCATCTTTAACTGACGTGACAGTCATTGCAATATTTTTTTTGGCTACGTGTTGCTTTATTTGGGACCAAATATTTTCAATGGGGTTAAAATCGGGATGATATGATGCCCACGTTCCTCCATTATACGGTCAATGAAAAATTCTGTGTATTTCTCTTTATGTCTTTTTATAATTTCATACAAATCGGGTTTCAGTTTCTTTAGGTCATGCGGAATGTTGCGTTGTTGTAACCAAGCTATCATTTGTGGTTTAGGTGTGTTTGAGTTTAGTGGTTTCACAGATGCTTATTATGATTTGGGGCGTTGTCAATTACCAACACACTATTAGGAGGCAAGTTAGGAATCAATTGATTGCGTAGCCAAGCTTGATAACGTTCCGCGTTTATTTCTTTATGATAATCACCTTCTGAGTCGACACATTAATGTAACACTAGAGGACGCTAGCAGCTACGCCTGCATTTTTTTTAATTTACCCGTTTTGACCGATCCCGTGGGAATTTCGGGAAATCCCTTCTTAGTGCACCCCTCCGGTCCCCAAGGAGCATACATGCCAAATTTCAGCTTCCTGCGCCCAATAGTTTCGGCTGTAGCGTGTCTGTCAGTCAGTCAGTAACGCAAGGATTTTATATATTAAGATTAGAGCCCCTGGGACGAAGCCTTTTTTATTGCCTGCGTGTACAATAATTATTCTCTCTCCTTTGGAAATGGGTTGTTTGATAGCTTTTTTGCTGCTATCTTGCCAAGTTTTACCCTTAGTATGTGATGTATGCACGTATGACTCTTCCATAAACACTATATTTCTACCAGAATTCCTCAGCTGTTGTATTTCTCTGAGATATTTGATCCTTTTTAAACGTATATCATGCTTTTCCATAAGTAACCGTCTGTTATTATCAGTTTTCAGAAACCTAAACCCCATTTCTTTCAAGATCAGCCTTAAAGTCTCTGCACAGCCTTTGAAATTAATAGCTTCGATCAACTTTTTCTCAAATTATTTACAGTTGGGAGTTCTTTGAGCGATATTACGAATAAAACAGTAGTCGAAATCATCAAGTCCCAGCCGAAATCTACTTTTAAGTTTTCCTTTTTTCGGTGTGGAAAATTTCATTGATTGATTCTTTTTTTTTTCGTTTAAAATATTAGTCAAAGATCGTTGTGAAATTCCTGTAGCTTTTGTAACACGGTCCTGATTTTTTTTTAAATAACCATCATGGTCTTTTTTGAAAACATTGGCTTCATTTAAGAAATAAAGGTACACATTAAATACCATTTGCCGTGCTTGTGACTTAAGTGGCTTTCCACGTTTAAATTTATCCATTCTGGAAAAATACGTCAGAAAGAAAATGGTATAGGCAGAGTTAGACATATTTTTTTTTATTTGTTATATTATTGCATTATGTAATAATATACTTTATAATATTATTTATTCCTATATCTATTTGTTTATTGTGTGTATCTTTTTAAAATGTTTTTTCTAGTACTTAATATGTATTTAAAGTAGGTATTTTTATTTTTTTTATATTAACAAGCCGTGAAAAATGTTAGTATATTTACCTATTTTACAAAATAAACTATTTAAATTTGAATAACATAATTAAATTCACCTTTGAAAACAAAACCAAGAAGGGTGTGTAATAGCAGCTCTATATAATTCCACACAGAGAGAACACGTGCAGTCACCACCATTATATAAAGACGACTGACGGACTGAAAACTGTCAACGACGCGACGCCTCGACGTCATCCGAAGCTAGGCTAAGCGCAGACAGAACGGAGCGCAGCGGAGAGGATTTTATCAACGCACTTGAAAATAAACTTTAATGTTTTTACAATAAAGGTCATAAATGCTTGAACCTGATAAAAAATATTCGTGCGTCCTCGAAGATACGCGGAAATCCCCGCGCAAAGTCGAGTCGGCGCCCGCGTCGTACGCGTATTTTCAGGGTTTAACGAACTTTCGCGGCAAAATATTTACTGTAGAGTGGTAACCCAGAACGTTTTACTCACGCAGGCTCGCGAGGTCGCGCGCAATCTTGAGCATACGCAATCCGTAAAGAAAATGCCCGAGACCGCGCGGGGATTATTCCTCTCTGTCTGCGTTGACCCTTCGACGACTTAGGACGATGACGTCTTCATGCAACGTCACTTCGCCTCGAAGGTACCTACCTAAGACTCCTCGTTGTAGGTTTTTGCGCCCAAGTTAATGCGTAACATTTTTAACAGAACAAAACATTTGAAACTTCCTAATTACCTTTTCAATAAAGTTACATAATAATAAAATGGATCGGTTCCGCAAGCACGAAAAAATCTGATTAGGTATGCACAGTAAATGCACTACGTGTGACAAGGACAAACATAGTCGAGCCAAATAGAGTTGCCCAATTATGAACAAAATATTGTCAATAGTATCGATAAAAAATACGCACCGTAAAAGTTTGTAGTTTATTATATCGACATTGGTTGTATTTAACGTTAATGTAATCGTCTTATCAATGACTTTACGTTCGAAAATTTCAAAGTGTGGTACAAATAAAGACGACGTTTTTTAATAGGTAAACAATGATAAACATGTAAAGATATTCAATTATTTAATCATTTGAAATAAGTTAATAATTATTGACTATTTTAGCTCTTTCCGTATGGTATTTTTTAAATGGTCTAATGGGTTCAACAATCTACTTAAGAATTATAATAACTATGTACTAAAACTACTGAACTAATTGAAGTATGTGCATAGTATTTTATAAACTTGTTTAACTGTGTCGTATTAGCAAGCAACACAATTAAGCAAATAAGAAGGGTGTGTAATAGCAGCTCTATATAATTCCACAGAGAGAACACGTGCAGTCACCACCATTATATAAAGACGACTGACGGACCTTTGACGGACCGGCGACCGCCGCCGACCGCCCGAATTGTTTTCGATTGTGTACACATAATATTCACTCCTATTTCTTTCGAACAAGGTGCAAAATGCAAGTGCATTGTTTAGGGCTCTTACAATTCAATGATTTGGGTGTTTCCAGGAATACGACAATTAACGAAGATCTGCATGCGCATTATTAATTTGGGAGTACTGTACTACTGTTTAGTTTCTAAAAAACACGTAGTTAATACTATATGCATATAATGCTGTCTCTGAATAGAAAATTATTTTCTTACAGACTCTTTAATGTCTTTCAAAGGTTATCTCATGATATTGTATCATTAGATAAACCTGTGAAATAAACCAATAAAAGCAAGTCTGTCACATGCTAATTTTACTTTGTGGTTTTGGAAACATGAACAGAATGTATAAAGTTTCAGCTCGTTCAGACTCCAGGTCACACATAATTGAAATTGCCATTGACACGACAAGAAGAAGACAACCTAGAGATAAACTTGGTCTTGGATATAACTGACCGACTGATGTGTTTTCCTTAACTTACGTTCCGGAATTTTAAAAATGAAGATTTACCTAGTATCAATGACGCAGCTGTACATTTTTGAATTTTAGAAGATTTAAATATGTGAAATGATCAAACGCGTATAATTTAAATAAAATATTCAAATAAGACCGTATGAAAACGCAATTATTTTAAACAGAATACAGAGAATCAAAGAAGCTTTCTATCACGTAATAAATTCTTCCTCTCCCAGATATCCTCTAAAATAAAATGAAGGCGGCTATAAATTTTATACATCTACTAGTATTCTAAAAGGCAAAAAGTATCCAGCCTAAGTCCTCCATTTTGTCGGATAAAAGGCATTCAGTCATTTCACAGCTGTTATTATGATGAAAATAATATTTTTTCAAGTCAACTCTAAATATTGCCAAAGTTTACCTTATTGAATTATATTTTTTCTCAATTCCACAAAGTGTAAAAGTAATTCCTTGGATTTCGCAAAAAGAAACGAGCTTAAGGATAAACGAGATTTTTAAGTCGTAAATATTTAAATTAAAAATAGCGTAATAAGTTGACGTATAGTATTTCCTATTTTCTCGACAAGATTTAGTTTCCTTGAAATAAGTTTGATATGTTCTATTTGTTCTCGTATTACAAACTTGGTAACGCAGAGACTTGATTAAAGTTACGATGGCATGTTCTAATGAAAGATCATAATCCCCGAAATAAATAAAGATAATAATAAAAAACTTGATATTGCTAAGAATTCACAGCGATATGGAAAACTACCTATTTTACTACAAAGATGATCTCGCGTAGAAACTAAGGGGTGGGTCGGCGACACCAACCTTTTGAAGTTATGTGCGTATTCGATTGTAAATTATGGCTTGCTAGACCAACCATCAGTCCCAATATTAGAGCTATCCTTGGATGCATCAAATATTGGAACCAGTTGTAAAGTAATTACAGTTAGCAAACCTGCGTGTCTGAGAGTTCACTATAATATTCTTTTAAGACACGGCTGTGTTACTACACAGCCTTGTTAAAAAACAGTTCTTATCCAGCGCGGTGGGATAATAGTGTAGGTAACTGTTTTCATACCGTCAAGATGCATAATATGCCAGCAGTGGGACAGTTGATAACCCAGAACTGATATTATTCTCGCGCCATCTTGTTTACTTATAAACGGTTTGAGGGCCTTCTGCGCTCACCCATAGTTTACGTACAGTTGTCAAAGCACCAGTGGCCAAAAATATTATAAAAAAAAGTTTCATGCAACGGCATCTTTTGTTTAAGTTCTGTTAATATAAGTCAAGTCTGTCGATAGACGATGCCAATCAGCTGTGCCTGCATGCGGCTACAATCGGGCCTTTGTTCATTTTTGAGATCCTCCTGTCAGCTACATAGACAGAATTGGGCACACTTGTATTGTAAAAAGTCCTTTTTAAAATGTTTCACTCAGTCATTCGGAAAATCTGATTTGGAATGTCGCTATTCAGTTTACGTGTATCTGTGTTAATAAGACTTATTATTTTGGTTTGGATTAAGTTATATAAATCATTTTGGCTTTTCGCTTTGGATTCTTTGGGGTAATTGTAATTGTTAAAACCGCGATATCTCACGAATAGTGAGTTGTACGAAAAATAGTTTAAATACCATTTTTGTATAAAATTTTATGATCTACAACTTTGTCTGACCTACTTTCACGATAAAATTTACCGTTTTCAAGAAAAAACATAAAAATCCAAATGTTTTTATGTTTGATCTTGGATAAAAAAAATTGCAGAAGTAGGATCGATGGGGATTTTCCACATTTTATTTATAATTATGTATTTAACGTATCTGCCAATTGTCAACTTTATGCGAATTATGTCCAGGTTATAGCATAACCACTTGACCGCGCACAAGTGACTATTCTCCCTTTTTCGAAATTCCGTAGACCGCGCACAAGTGACTATTTTCCCTTTTTGGTTACAGCGCTATACTCGGTCTGAATTTACTGTTTCTTTCTATTACGTAATGTTTTAAATCCTTTTTCTCTGTTATATTCAAATCATTGAACATTTCTTCATACTAAAAATATGAAGCGAGTCTTAAAATTGATAACCCGGAACGAAAAAATAATGTCAAATACCACTCTTTGTTTCGCGCGCTCCGTGATTACGTGCTAATTGTATGCGTGTAATTAAATATTTTTATACTATGATACATGTTTTTTTTTATTTAATTCGGTGTAGATAGAATCCCTCTACAGTGAAAACTCATAAAATATGTATGTTATCGATTTACTTTTTAAAATAATCCTGTTTAAATTACACAAAGTGTTTTTTTCAACGATAGTCAATGTTCGCTGCTAAGTATAATAAATCAGAAACTAAATATCAACAAACAATTCATACGACTTAAACGAGTCATTTATAAGGTTGAAGAAAAACATCATTTCCACTTACTCATGTTACCAACTTATCAACAATAAATGTTTATGTTAGCGCGCCCATCTGGCGAGCGGCGGCGCGACATTTTGTTTAGAACGTGAGCGGTCGAGGGAATTCGGCGAATTGGCGCTAGCGGTCAAGCGGTTATTTTTGTCTATTTTGACTGGACTAATGTGTTAACCTACAACTTTAAAACTCTTCAGTAAATCTGTGTTATATACCCAGCATTGATTATAGATCACCATCACCACATCATTGATTTTTGTAGGTAGTAGAGCCCTGCTGATTTCAGCATGAATGGGCCGGCTCGACAGGGGACGTACTACCCTCTCACAGAAAATCGACGTAAAGTAACATTACCTAAACTGTTGCGTTTTGTTCGGTGAGTGAGAGTGCTGGAGGCCCCATCCCCTATTCCTTCTCCCTAATCTCACTCCTTCTCTTATCCCTTTTCCAAACCCAAGGTGCGGCAACGCACTTGTGACTCCTGTGGTGTTGCTTGTGTCCAAGGGTGGTAATTGCTTACCATCAGGCGATCCGTCTGCTCGTTTTCCGCCTATTATTATATTAAAGAAACATCATCGTACTAGCGTTATCCTGGTTGCCATATACAGGGTGGCGCTTGCATAGCGGCACTTTTTAAACAAAGGCATAGCTTACAACATTCTTAAGCCTTGTACCAAAAATCAATTAAATCGGTGCAGTAGTTTAGCCACAATATCGATTTTAAGTTCCGCAATTTTTGCACACGCTTTGAGTTCCATACAGCTGATACAAAACTGTCAACGACGCGACGCCTCGACGTCATCCGAAGCTAGGCTAAGCGCAGACAGAACGGAGCGCAGCGGAGAGGATTTTATCAACGCACTTGAAAATAAACTTTAATGTTTTTACAATAAAGGTCATAAATGCTTGAACCTGATAAAAAATATTCGTGCGTCCTCGAAGATACGCGGAAATCCCCGCGCAAAGTCGAGTCGGCGCCCGCGTCGTACGCGTATTTTCAGGGTTTAACGAACTTTCGCGGCAAAATATTTACTGTAGAGTGGTAACCCAGAACGTTTTACTCACGCAGGCTCGCGAGGTCGCGCGCAATCTTGAGCATACGCAATCCGTAAAGAAAATGCCCGAGACCGCGCGGGGATTATTCCTCTCTGTCTGCGTTGACCCTTCGACGACTTAGGACGATGACGTCTTCATGCAACGTCACTTCGCCTCGAAGGTACCTACCTAAGACTCCTCGTTGTAGGTTTTTGCGCCCAAGTTAATGCGTAACATTTTTAACAGAACAAAACATTTGAAACTTCCTAATTACCTTTTCAATAAAGTTACATAATAATAAAATGGATCGGTTCCGCAAGCACGAAAAAATCTGATTAGGTATGCACAGTAAATGCACTACGTGTGACAAGGACAAACATAGTCGAGCCAAATAGAGTTGCCCAATTATGAACAAAATATTGTCAATAGTATCGATAAAAAATACGCACCGTAAAAGTTTGTAGTTTATTATATCGACATTGGTTGTATTTAACGTTAATGTAATCGTCTTATCAATGACTTTACGTTCGAAAATTTCAAAGTGTGGTACAAATAAAGACGACGTTTTTTAATAGGTAAACAATGATAAACATGTAAAGATATTCAATTATTTAATCATTTGAAATAAGTTAATAATTATTGACTATTTTAGCTCTTTCCGTATGGTATTTTTTAAATGGTCTAATGGGTTCAACAATCTACTTAAGAATTATAATAACTATGTACTAAAACTACTGAACTAATTGAAGTATGTGCATAGTATTTTATAAACTTGTTTAACTGTGTCGTATTAGCAAGCAACACAATTAAGCAATAGCATTATTGTTAATACAATTAAGAATGCATAGTTCGTTGTATAAAAACATTTTGTGTTATTTTGTTGTTAACGTATTAACGTGTCAAAAATATCGACATTCATAGTACCTATTGCGCATCTCTATTTCCTATCCTAGACATGTCGGCGCCAGCGGCGCATCGGTGATCGGTGACTCATCATAGGTTTATTTAGTGCCGCAAAAACTATTGGATTAATAAGTCGATCAGATCGCGCGCGCGCTTATCCGACAGTTGTTTTTGATATTGAATTGTGTGATTGTATTTAGTTGTGTTATTTAATTGTTGTTGTTTAGTGAACTTTATCATTCGTCATTTTTGCATTATTTGTGTTAATAATGACAAACTTTATGCCGTCCGAATATGCGGATATGATTGTGTAACGTGGGTTCTTGTTGTGAAAAAGACACCAGTGCTTTCCTATTACTGAACTTTCATTAGAGTGATTTGTAGAATTACTGAAGTAGGTAATTCGTGATAACAATGGCGGCCATTTTGAGAATTTGAAAATTTTGTGCTACCTTTTACATGGGTTTGTGTTAAGTGGGTTTTTGTTAATATGAAAAAGACACCAGTGCTTACCTAATGAGTGACCAAACATTGGAGTGATGTGTAGACTTACTGAAATAGGTAATACGTCAATAAATGTGAACTACCTCCGTGGCATCGTCTGCCGCATAGCCCACGTTGCCGTTCTTACAAAGGTCAGTAACCTAATGTCATATTGGTCTACAAATGGTGCTTCGTTTTGCTACTCATATTTCATAGTTTATTTTGTTTGAAAATTTTATTATTTTATTTTGGCCCCATGACCTTTTCTGTTGATATAAAACATTTTATAGGCATCAATGCTACGTCCTTTTTAAATCAATGCCCCTATGCAAGCGCCACCCTGTATAGCCAAAACTTACAGGCCTAGGAGCCCGGGGTCTACTTACTAGTCTAACCAGATATTATAGAATATCAGCTTTTCCACACAGCGACTGCCGGTTGACCTCGACAACCCAAAGGGATAGCGATTGCCCATGATTGTGATTCTACATACTATTTTTACTAAACATATACGAGGATATATGCGGCCTCGCGGCCACATACAGGCGCACGGACATGGAGCGCACGTGCGGCGGTCGCGTGGCTAGCGTGGCACGACACCGTAGGGATAGATATCCTCGGTGCGTCGGGTAGTCGTCAGGGAAGACGTGCAGCGTCCGCCATGATGCTTGCAGACCGTCACCGTCTGCGCCCGAGATGTGTGTTTTACCGGTTATTAGTGGATCCTGGGAACAAAAAAAGAAATATTTTCAACATTCAAATGTTTACTGACTGTTTGAATGGTGTGAGAAGAGCTGGTAAAGTGGACTGTTCAAAAATAGTCTGAAGCAGTTTAGAGCTTTTCACTGTGCTTGATACATAGCTAGGCAATATATCAGCTTTTTCACAGAGTAACTGCCGCCTGACCCCCGCAACCCAAACCCCCGCAGGCTAGCAATATTCCATGGCGTAAGCAACACCAAGGGATAGCAATATTCCATAGCTGAGACCAGTGTCAGTATATCAAAAGAGACTTCCAAAGATCTTCATGACGGCCGGGGCCAAAAACTTAACGTGCTGCGGACAACAGAGAGCGAAGTTGTTTTTTGTTTCGAGTGCTGATTTTGAGTCCCGAGCATGCGAAGGATTCTATGATTGGTTCACAAGCGTAGCGAGTGAATCAAAGTTAGAATCCTGAGCGTAATGAGGGACTCAACAGCACGCGATGCAAAAATCTTTGCTCTCGTGTCGCACACATAACTTTTCACCTCAGCAGTGAGAACACATATTACTTAGGAGACATAAAAATTTACAGGAATAAATTGAGAACAACATTCTGCATTAATCACTTGTTGTTTTAACTTATCTGGTGTTAAAGTATAGTCATCATCTCTAGTTTCACTCATCTTTTTAGAGTATTTTATAATAATATAATTTAACACGTTACGCTATACGCTATCAGCATCAGCGAAATGTTTACTTTATTCCCGCTATTTTTTTAAATTGCGTTTGATACCGCGTCCCTGATGTTTATTTTTCAAATGTATCATTGTTGAATTTCCAAATAAAAATGTAGGTATTGGTTAAATACCAATTTTATACTATTAATTATTATTAGACTTATTTTTATTAAAATCCAATTATATATTAAACATATAAACAATAACATTTAAAAAACAACATAATTTCTTTATATACCTATAAAGATATTTGTATATCTTAAAATTTTAGAGTATAACGCGTTTCCGAACGTGTTTTCTTTGAGGTCGTATTCCAAAATCGAATTTCGAAGGAGTTTTGTTTTTGCACTCGCTTTGTTATATGCATGTGAAAGAGACAGAGCACAGTAAAATTCGAATGTTTTAAATTTATGGCTGAACAATGTCAATTCGTAGCACTGAAGATTGAAAAATTAAAAAGTTACTTTGCCTCACAATCGAATCAAAATCGCGTTTTGTTCACTGTTGTCTCGCAGCAAAAGCGGCATGTTTGAGCTGCTGTGGTGAAAATGATAATAAAGAATTGTGATACGCATGTAACGCCAAAAAATATGCGCTCCATGAGTTGTATTTGATACCCTTTATGTCAAATGGGTTGTAAAGTCTGCTGCCCTACTGCTCTAGTTAAAACTGAATCTCAAAATAAACTTCATCATCATCATGACAGCCTAGAGACGTCCACTCACCCCAAGGCTCTTCACATAGACAGAACTTGAGCCACATCCAACCAATTTAATAATAACCTTACGTATTTATCATTACTAAATAGTATAAAACGAAGTCTGTGTGTTCTTAAATCTTAAAAACTACGCAATGGATTTTGAAGCCTTTTTTTTAATAGATAAAATGATTCAAGAGGTAGGCTTATATGTATAATTTTGCACCATAGCGAAGCCGGGGCAGGTCGTTAGTTACGTATAAAATAGTTTCTATAACTTTCAATATAATTACGTTGCTGAGTTTATTTCTTTGACTCGTCTTGTTCACAATATGACGTCATAGACAGAAGAAATCTCACTGTAGACTACTGTCTCTAGACTGTACTTCAAGCAATTCAACTGAGATAGCAAGCGCTCTTTCAAACCAAAGTGCATGTCTTACATGCTATGAGATGCATAATAATGTTAGACATTGAATGTAATTCTAGTATAAAGTGTACTACATACTTTTGATATACCTATTTATATATCAAGTGGACAAATAGTGAAAGAACTTGATTTCAATGAGATACGATATACCGGCCGTGTGATGACTGCTTAAGAATACAAAGTCCTTCAGCCCAGAAATAGAGACCACTTCAAGGATCCATAATTTATTTTTCGTATTTACGTGCATTTAGAGTGTTTTTCTATTGTTTTAAAACTATTAATTTATTGTCACATACTATGTACAAATATATGTACATACACCACTGCGTGATCTACAATATATAATTGGTTTGTTATAACCTTGAAACCTGATCTTGTTCAAAGTCCATTACGTGGCCTTTCTCACAAGTGCAAACACGACTATGATACGATATTCCATAATGGAATGCCAGTGCCTATCTTCCGGCTTCGTCATTAGACCTTGAAACCTAATCGTGGTCAAAGTTCATAACAAGACTTTTCTAAGAAATTCAAAACAGCTATGATATGATTTTCCGTTTTGAAGTTCCAGTTCATATCTTCCGGCTCCATCATCAGATCAGTTCGACAGTACCATATTATTGTATTGTCATCAGAACTACATATAGCTGCCAATTTTCATTACGGTAAGTCTCTTGGAAGATGGTTAAATTAGTTACCTTAGATTCCATTACATAGTTAGATACATGTCGAGTTCCAGTTCATTTCTTCCGGCTTCATCATCAAGTTCCACAGTACCATATTATTGTATTGTCATCAGAACGACATACAGCTGCCAATTTTCATTACGCTACGACCCTTGGAAGATTGTTAAATCAGTTAGCTTAGATTCCATTACATAATACACATTTCACCTATAATTCCATCTTCTTTTATATTTTCGTTGCGGAGTAGGGCTGGACATCCATAACTGCTACACACCACATATGGGCTACTTTTACTTTATCACTACCTTTCTTGCGATCCACTTGGGCGGAGTCATGGGTAAAGATAGTAAGACAGTATTTTACGTGACTGCACGGTTGGCGTAGTGGTTTAAGCTGTCGCCTCGCCGCTTGGTACTGCGCCGCGTATCGTGGGTTCGATTCCCACACGAGGCAACACTTTGTGTGATCTACAAATTGTTGTCTCGAGTCTGGGTGTTCTTTGTGTCCGTTGATTGAATATTTGTAAAGTCCCCCGCGACACAGGAATTTCTACCTAGTGCGGGAGCTGTCTTTAAATAAAAAAAAGAAAATAAAACAAGTTGCAACACGTCGCGTGTCGCGTTGACTGTGGCGATAGATCGTGCCCTGACCGTTATAAACATTCCATACTGTGGTAACGAGTAGCTACACACCATTTCCTCTGCTCTGATTCAAAGTCATTAATTTAAGAAGTAACAGGGTATGTCAAAGTTTTGTACCCGTAGGTACTTAGTTTACTTTCAGGTGTGTAATTATCTGAGTACTTATGTTTACCGAGAGAATTATATAATTTTGCTTTTATTAACGTACTGTGTTTGTTTTAAGGATCTCAATGCAGAGAATTAGTTACTTTGTTAAAATTGTGAATAGTATACCAAAAATGAAGTAAACAATTTACCGTTGTTCACTTTGAGTCTTTACTGATTGCAGTTTTCTTACTCGACTGACGGAATCACAAGACAGTGGTAGTCTCCTTCTTGCCGCTGTTTTATTTTAGCGGTACCCTTTTTATCCCCTATCTTACCCTTAAGGTACGGCATAATAATTTAAGATATGTTCTTAATCAACATTATGGCAAACTATTAAGCAAACCTCATAGTCACAGTTTACTTGCCATCTTAAGGTGAAAGTTCGAGATGGGCTGCAGACCGCAAACTGCAACTGCAGACTGCAAGCGCCACCACTAGTTTCTATGAATCTCTATGAAATTGATTCCAAGCGTGGCAACACTGCGGCCTGCAGTCACTACGTGCCGCCTGCGGCCGCGGCACGCAGCGCCCGCAAGCAACCGCACAGGTGATGTTGCGGGCGGCAGAAAATTCAGACTTACAAAAACGACTAATTTTTCGCAAGGTGATGAAGAGTAATTTTATTAGTTAACATTTTTGCTATTCATAAAGTCATTTATGATACATCCAATCCGAATTATCCCAATAATTCGGTAAAACACAAAGTGTGGAAAGTAATAGGTAAGGCACTGGAGTGACGGAGGCATGGTTCAATAACACGTGCAGTCGCGGCATGCCGCCGCCCTTGGAATAGAAGCAACTGCGACCGCAGGCAGCACTGCGGTCGACCGCATCCACTAGCCGCAGTGTCGCCTGCGGTTGCAGTCTGCAGCCCAACTCGGAATTGTACCTTTATTTATACAATGTGCATTACAGTTTTAGCCACATTACTAATAAAGATATACATCTAGTAGTAACCAGTAATCTAAATAGACAAAAGTAAACAATCTTAAAACAAAAGTCAACTTATTACGTTATTCGCTTACAGAATAATTTATTGATTAATTGATTTATTCACAAATCTTCTTACCTTCGCAGATAAAGCAACAATCTTCGAGAATAAATAAAAGAATAACCAATTACAGAGTTCTCAGAAATTTCATTTTGTTTCGTCGTTTTGCTAATTAAGATTGGATTAGGAATATCAGCAATTTCGTCTCCGCAGTAACAGGATTTATATTTACAATTATTTGTCTCTTTCAATTACGATTTATGCGAGTTACTTTTGATTCCTGTACGTGTGTGTAAGTAATAGCTTTGTAATTTGAATTTCATATAATTTAATTTATTTGAATTACTATCTCTAATACAAGATGTATGTGAGAACAACATGCTTTTCGATTCAATTTTTTTTTGTAGAGAACAATATTATTTATTTTTTAGATAAAATAAATAATATGATTCTCTAAACGTTAGTGATAGTGCTCCGGCCGTGTCTCGACGAACTGTACGTAACAAATTAAGAAAATAAAGCACCCATGCTAGTGGTGATCTGGCAGAGGTCACCACTTGGATGGGTGATCGATTGTTGTGCCGTTTAAATAAGAGCGCAACCATATTTAGAAGAGGACATAACACTTGATTCTTGTTTCAGAACAATCATCATTATGCTATATGGGGCTCTAAAACAATGTACGAATTGCTAACAACTGTTGTAGGAAGATAAAAAGCTGAAAATTATTTTTCTTAGCCCTGGCTATTTCGTGATATTTGCTATTTCTTGATATTTGTTCATTGTGTCCGTAGGTTGTATATTTAAGAAACTTAACAAAACCGTTAATTTTGTACGGTTACTATACTATACATTATTAGTACTGTGTGAATGTGAGTCTGCCGTGTGGTGTCCGGCGGAGTAGAATAGCCCTCCCTCTCTCCTACCGAGGTGTCGTAAAAGGCGACTAAGGTATTTCGACGGACGCATTGTCATCAAAATAAAATAAATATTGACGTCTTTAACCATAGAGAAGGAAAACTTGAAACAAACCCGGTAGTCTGCCCCGCCGTTAGGGACTGACTGTTAAACTCCAAACAAAATATACAGTCAAATTATAACCGACGTGATCATGGCTGTGGGTAATATTACTGTAAGTGTACCCCAGGGGGGTACCGGCGGAGCCGGAGAATCCCCTCCTCGTCCTGTATTTGCACGACGAGGCTGCTCCTCGTATTCTGGGGGGAGCAACCTTACAGCTGTAGGCGGCGACGATATTCGCCATACGTCACGCCAAAACCATCCTAATCCTATGCGGAATTGTTCTCGTCGGGGCGGAAAGTGGGCAACGGAATGCCGATTTGCGACTTTAAATGTTAGAGGAGGAATGAATGAGAAGATGAATGATGTTTACGAAGTAATGAATGAAAGAAAACTAGATGTTTTGTGTGTGAATGAGACAAAGCGTAAGGGGAATGATATGCTGACGCGCGGTCCGTTCACAGAGATATGGTCGGGGGTTACCGATGAAGAACATGGCAGTAAAGGCGTCGGTATAATTCTTTCAGAGCGAATGGCAGAATGTATGCGTGAGTATGAGTGCGTAAGTCCGCGTTTTATCTGGGTCCGGATGAAAGTAGGCCTGACACCTCTTTTTTTGGTAGGTGTATACGCTCCGGACTCTTCCTATAGTAAGGCAGTAAGAGAGGAATTTTGGGCACAAATGAGAGAAGTCGTGTTATTGCGTAAGTGGAATGAACGTATTGTCATGCTTGGAGATTTTAATGCAAGGGTGGGAGTGAAACGTGATGGGTATGAAAGTGTACTAGGGAAGTTTGGAGATAAGAGTGTCAATGACAACGGCGTGTACTTGTTAGATGTATGTGTCGAGATGGATCTGTCTGTGATGAATACATGGTTCCAGCATAAAATGGTACACATGTACACGTGGCAAAAGAAGGAAGGAAATGTTGTGTTAAGAAGCATGATAGACTTTGTGATAGTAGATGAAAGAATGAGAAGGAAAGTAGTGGATACCAGAGCTTATCGCGGACCTGATGTTGGCACAGACCACTATTTGATTATCAGTAAAATAAGTGGTCTTTTTAAACGCTGGCGGCACCGAGATAAAGGTTCCACTACAGAATTAGAACGTATAAAAGTGGAAAGATTGAAAGATAAGAGTATGAAAGATATGTACAAAACGCAATTGAGCGAACGGATGGACAAAAGTTGGAATCTTGTAAATAAGGAAAGTGTGAGTGAGGTATGGTCGGTATTTAAAACCAACATTCTGAAATGTGCTGAAGAAGTATGCGGTTTGAGTAAAAGAAGAAGTAAGAAATGCGAGAAAGCTGACTGGTGGGATGATGAAACTAGAAGAATGGTTGAGGAAAAGAAAAAAGCATGGCTGGATATCCTAGCAATAGAGGCGACGAATAAAGCTAGTGGTGGTATGAATGAAGATAGTGTTAAAGAAATGAAGGACAAGTATAGATGTGTGAAAACTAGAGTCAAAGAATGTATAGAGAGGAAGAAGAATGAGAAAAAGGAGAAGTATGAGGAACAATTCGGCGCAAGTTTCCGAGAGAATATAAAACTCTTTTGGAAACTCGTGAAAGAAGCGCGAGGTAAAAATATGAGTACATCAATGAAAGTGATTAGGAATGAAAGAGGTGAAGCCATGAATGAAGAAAGAAAGATACTAGAGCGCTGGAAGAATTATTTTGAGAGTTTATTTGAGAAAGATATGTGTGAAATAGAGAAAGAAGAAACTATAGATATGTTTGTGAGCCCGACTGATGAAATTGGCATGGATGAAATTATGAAAGCGTTAAAAGGTATGAGGTCAGGAAAGTCTGCTGGATGTGATAGAGTGACGACTGAGATGTTGAAGGCTGGCGACGGACTCATAATTAACCTGCTGCATCGCCTTTTTAATCTATGCTGGAAACAGGGCCAAGTTCCAGATGACTGGACGAAGGCAGTGCTTGTTCCAATTTATAAAGGCAAAGGTTCGCAGCAGAAATGTCAAAATTATCGCGGGATCAGCCTTCTTAGTGTTGTTGGAAAAATGTATGCCAGAATTTTGATTGACAGAGTAGTAAATGTGACTAATGACAAGATATGGGATGTGCAAGCGGGATTTCGGAAGGGAATGGGATGTACGGATCAAGTCTTTTCCTTGCGCTGCGTCACCGAAAAATGTCGTGCAAAAAACCAGAAGGTGTATTGCGCGTTCATAGACTTGGAAAAGGCTTATGATAGGGTGAATAGAAAGGAATTATGGAAGGTGTTATCCATGTATGGGGTAGACAACTTTATAATAAGGGCTCTGAAATCCCTGTATAGGGGTTCTAGAGCCTGTGTCCGAATCAATGGTGCCTATTCGGACTGGTTTGACATCTCCCAAGGTGTCAGACAAGGGTGTGCAGCCTCGCCCTGGTTGTTCAACGTATTCATGGATAGCTGCATGAATGATATGAGAGAAACTGAATGCGGGATCGATATGGTAGGAGTGCGTGTTAAGTGCCTCTTATATGCCGATGATCAAGTCATTCTTGCATCATCGGCGAATGAGTTGCAAGACATGATGGACTGCATGAACAAGAGCTTTAAAGCGAAAGGTATGAAAGTTAATGCACGAAAGACGAAAGTGATGGTGTTTGAAAAAGATGAAAGTGTGACTGAGTGTAATATTACGATTGGAGGTGAAATTGTAGAGCAAGTAAAGGAATTTGTATATTTGGGTAGCGTATTTACAAGGGACGGAAGATGTGAGGGAGACATTGAAAGGAGAGTGACTGCGGGAAATCGTGTAAATGGAGCACTGTGGGCGTTCATGAACGGTCAGACGGTGCCAAAAGAGGCACGATTGGCGGTTCACAATGGAGTGCTTGTCCCCACGTTGATGTATGGAAGTGAGAGCTCGGTTTGGCAGAAAAAGCATGAAAGTAGAATTAACGCAGTTGAGATGCGATCACTGCGTAGTATGTGTGGGGTAAGACTGATTGATAGAATTCCGAATGCAACTATACGAAAGAGCAGTGGACTGAAAGAAGATGTGGTGACAAGGATTGAGAAAGGATTGCTTAGGTGGTTTGGACACGTGGAGCAAATGAGTGAAGAAAGAATGACGAATCAGATATATAAGGCAAATGTGTGTGGGCAAGTCGGTCGCGGCAGACCTCGGCGGATATTCTTCGACCAAATTGGAGACATACTAAGAAACGGAAAGGTCCGAAGTACCCGCAACCGGCGAGCATGTATGAAAAGAGTAATGAGTGTAGAGGAAGCGCGTGAGGTTTGTAAGGATAGGAGCAAGTGGCGTTCTGTTGTCTCTGCCTACCCCGACGGGAAAAAGGCGTGAGTATATGTATGTATGTATGTATGAATGTGAGTTGATGAATATTTATTACGGTAGAGTTAGTGAGTTATTTTAATCTGACTACTTCAGGAATACATAATATTGAGCTCACTTTTCTTTTTTAAAGGGAATAATACATTGTAATTAGTAACTTAAATTAAACTACATACTTGTCGATTGAAAAAGTCAAGTAAAAATAAAAAAGGTAAAAGTATAAAGTCATGGCGACTTTTATTGGGTTTGACTAGTAATGACAAACAAACATATAATTCACTAATGATTGAAAGTTATAATACCTATAATCCGCTGATGCCAGCTCAGGTTATTTACCGTACAAATTCCGATACCCACTCCCTAAGCCTAACAGCAAAAATAAACGCTTCCGAAGTCACTTACTATGATGTTCAAACAATGTTTGCGATCCAGGTACCTTTTCACCGATCCCTCGAAGGGAATCATTAGTATTCCGACTTCGCACTCCCTTATATGCAAATAAAATGTGATCCATACATCGAGACACTTTGGTGGACAACTCGGCGACGTGGCGTCATCCCTCTTTGCATTTGGTGACAGAACTTTTGGTACCGGAGTAGGTGCTATTGTTTACACATTTCGGTGGTTTGTGTTTTGTATGCAGATTAACTTCAATACTATTATGCTTAATAATATCAGGATTTAGATATCAGTTTGACGGCAATAGCTATGCTATAGATGAATTTAAACTTCCTTGGTCTTTAGCGTTAGTTTTATACATACGAGTATATATCCCGAAAGACAATATTTTCGGGATATATACTACGTAATTTTGTTTTGAGTATCAGATATTTTGGTACTGTTGCAAGCACCACGATCACGCCTGTACTGTAGAATTGCGGGCCGAAATTAAGGTAAATAGCTTTGATGTAAGCAAATAAATCTGGCTCTCATATGCACCGTACAAGCACTTATTTGTCTGATGCAAGCTCGGAAATGTTGACGAACATGTAAAGTCAGTGCCAATAAGCAACATGCACTGACAGTGACCAACAGGCTCTAGCTAACAGCTGTGTAAGAAATTGAAAGCAATATTGTTTGTGAATAATGTCACTGCCCCCGTTAGTATTTAGATGAACTCGAGACAGTCAATTTCTTGTTTTCTAGGAGAAATCAGAAGCTTTTCACGTGATTAAGGTAATTTTTTCAGGATACAAGTGTTTACATCTACGTATATACATATAAACGTATATACAAGTAATCCTGTAGCACATACGCGTTTGAAGGCAAAAAGGCATATTTCTTTTGAATTTTCCATCATGATAGTAGCAATAAATTAATTCTCATAAGATTTGCCAGAAAAAAATCATAGGCGCAAGCCACATAAGCCGATGTACTGAATAAACAGCAAATGATAAAAAAATGGACCTGTTATTATACCACCTGACAAAGTCACAATGATCTTTTGAACGATGTTATCACCAGTACAAAATAACAGACAGATTTAAGAAATATTTAATACCTCGCACATGTTATTTGTGCCATTTCTAAATCAGTACTTAAATATTTTTAATACGGGTATTAAAATATTTATATAAAAGCTACAAGAAATTTTATACCATTGAAAAGTGAGTGGATACCTTTTG
Organism: Euclidia mi; assembly: GCA_944739405.2. Taxonomy (NCBI): domain Eukaryota; kingdom Metazoa; phylum Arthropoda; class Insecta; order Lepidoptera; family Erebidae; genus Euclidia; species Euclidia mi. The sequence goes on from OX123182.2 coordinate 6,429,213, forward strand.
AAATCCAACCCAGCCGTTCACGAGCATGACATAAGAACCGATGTCGAACAAAATCAATTAGCATAAAATTTCTTTGAATTAGATTTTCTAGAGCTGGGTTTTTTAATTTATCTCATAAAGTAAGAGGTTTTTCATTCAGTTCTTATCTGTGGAACGAGTTGTTGTCTGTCTGTGTCGGTATCAGATCCGGGGGTTACCACGGGTTGAGCCGCATCAAAACGCACCTCGTAGCTATCGGATTCAGATGCCCTAATTGGTCCGCTTTGAAACCAAAAGTGAATCAGAGTATAGAACGCCCTTCAAATTGAAGTGAGTCGTGAGTTGAATAAACTCATAGTATTTCTCCTGATACGGTGGCGAGAAATGGATCCGGAGTCCGAACGAACTCCACAACGGCTACCACCGATCCGATATGCCCTTGACTTTTATTTAAATAAATCTTTTAGAAAAGGACATTTTTTGTGACTCATGTGAGTATTTAAAGAGGAATGTGCTGGTTTGGGTAGTTTGATAAACTACTCTTTTATAATGGTAAAGTCTATTATTCGCAGATACGAGTATGCAAGTTTTTGATTTTTAACACAGAATTGAAGTAACAGAAGTGGGTGTAATATACCTTTGCATACCCCTACGGGGTTACAGGCGTGGGTCTATAAAAAAAAATGAAGTAACAAACTGTCACTATACAAAAATATGAAAATGTAGTGTATCAGAATATAGAACAATAATTTGCTGACTTTTGACAGGATTTTGTTTTAACGTTATGTTCAACCAGTTAGTTTTATCTATTCCAGCCATAAGTTGAATACGTCACCCGAAAGATACAAAATTCTAGTTTGCAACCAATTATAAACTATCGACATAATATTGTTACGGACGGGGTAACGGGATTGGAAGGAAACACCAAGTAGCACTGATGACACTTTATTCGAATTCACACACACGACGCGTCGTTCAATTTCGACGCGGACAGCACCAACACTAGCGTCTCTTGCACTGCACTTCACTGCACTTCACTGCACTTCACTGCACTATAGTTTCACTTCACTTTATTTCACTACTACTTCTTTTTTCCTTTTACTTCTTCCTTTTCTTCTCCACTTTACCACTTTTCAACTTAAACTGGCGCTCAGCGCGTCTACAACGCCTTATATACCCCTAGGAATGTTCTAGATCCACTAATTTCGATTGTCATTTCATTATTTAATTGTTTACCCATCTCCTGTCTCTTTTTAACCTTTGCATTCCTTCCTGAATTTTCTAGAATACTCGAATTTTTATTCAAAATATTTAAATAACCTGTCTCTTTTTAACCTTTCCATTCCTTCCTGAACTCTCTACAATTTTCTAATTTTTATTCAAAATATCCAAATAATCCTTTTTTAAATATTTGCCAAATATAAACAATTTCCAAATTTCATTAAAACCATAATTCACATAACTGTTATGACTGGGATTTGAACCCACGCCCTCAGAACGTGAACGGAATGTGTTATCCGCACGGCCATCGCCTTGTTGTCAATGACTGGTGAATTTGGCGAACACTTGACAGAGTGTATACGTCATCAAACTAAAAACTGTAATTTCTAAATAATAAAATAGTCTTCAAATCTCTTTGCTAATAATTTATTGTGTTTGACGACCGGCTAGTTTGTCGTGTAGACGTCAGTAGTCCTTGGCAACCGTAGTGATGACAATTTTGACATGATACCGGCCGTCACACTACCCCCTCTCTAAGAGATGCGCGTCCCGCGCATCCTTAGACCCATAATACACCGCTCTCCTATCGACATGGACCAAATCATTAAACTTCGTAGATATAGAAGCCTGTGATCTAAGCTTGTTTTCTTTGAGGCACAAAACTTGCCCCTTGCCACCACCTTTCATTGAAATCTCCACATCTCCACACTTAAGGATACCATCTTTAATGTCTAATCTACACTGATGATTTCTGAAGGAATCCAGCCCAACAATGCAACGTCTACGATATCCGCAATAACCACTCGTTGCCAGTATAGCTTGGCACCGATTTTTATAGCCACCATTTGTTCGCCTTTAACTGGGATGTACTGGCCGGTAGCCGTTGTCAGTCGAGTTGAACTTGACGGTCTTAAAATCTTTCCATTATTTCTTGTCAAATGAGTTCCTATAACCGTTCGTGTCGCACCGGTGTCCAGGGTCAGCGAACAGGTAATGCCATTGACTGCTCCTTCGATAGTTAAAACATTTCCATCCGTGTGTTGTTGAATACAAACTTTCGGAGCTTTCCGTCTTCTGATCAGGGCTTGCATCGAAGTCCTGGCTGTAATTGCTTCCTGATCATCTTTCAACACTTGAACACTAGCGTCAATCTTACTTCTTTCTGTTACATGTTTCGGACAGCTACTTCTTAAGTGTCCGGGTTCCTTACAGTTAAAACACTTTAGGACAAAAGATCTGCGGCAAGTTCTTTCTACTTCTGCTGCAATAACTCTATCTAGATCACTCGTGATTTCTTGTTGAACAGCCTCCACTTCTAAAGCATATTATGCTAATGCATCTTTATGCTGTGGTGTTTCAAGCGCACAGCAGCTCTGACCTCATCGTCATAAATTCCGTCGATGAACGCGTGGAGTCGCATGCTTTGAACTTGTTCCGCGGGTGCCGACTGATAAGCCTTTTGCACCATCTTCGTCGCTTCCATCGCCCACTGCTGCAAGGATTCATTCGGGTGCGGCGAGTGCGTAACTTGGCTCGGAACACATATTGTAAGTGCACATCTCCGAAACTGGATTCCAGGGCGTCAAAAAGTTCTTCGTAAGTGGCATCCTTGCCGACGGCCCCAAGCACCGACAATGCTTTCCCACGCAACACCAGGATGAGTGCAAACTTGGTCTGGTCACTATCCCAACCGTTGCTGCTAGAGGCGGCCTCGAATTGCATTCTATAGGCTTCCCAGGACGAGGTTCCATCGAATAATGGTACCTTGAAATAACCACCAGAACTAGACGGGTTAACGGATATCAAAGGGCTGTAGGTTTTCATCTTCCTTAACTCCTCCTCCACCGTAGCTATGCGGGTGTTTATCTCTTCTGATACTGACGCCATGCGGGACTGCATCTCTTCCTTTATAGTAACCACGTGAGATTGCACTTCACCGATACGCATCTCCAACTCGGCGATCTTACGGGCTTTCTCGGATATATAACGGCGATTCTCATCCTGGCTCTCCACTATCTCGCTAAGCTGAGATTTAAGCTACTGCGAATTCTCCTGGAGTTTGGATTCGAGTTGCTGAGAGCTTTGCTGGAGTGCGGATTTAAACTGCTGCGAGTTTTACTCGAGTCGAGATTCGAGTCGCTGCGAGTTTTGCTCGAGTCGAGATTCGAGTCGCTGCGAGGTTTGCTGGAATATTGTGGCGAGGTCCGCGAGAGATAGCGGGTTAGCTGCGCTTGCGGACGTAGATACCCCTCCTTCAGATCCGCTTCCTTGCGAAGGAGCATCCCTGCTCACAACTTCCTGGCTAGAGTCACCTTGCTCTTCAGCGGCAGCCCTTGCACGTGTCGTAGGCCCTTCCCTCGGCATGACAGGCATCTTTGATCCTTCCAATCCCACTTCTGACACCAATTGTTACGGACGGGGTAACGGGATTGGAAGGAAACACCGAGTAGCACTGATGACACTTTATTCGAATTCAAACACACGACGCGTCGTTCAATTTCTACGCGGACAGCACCAACTCTAGCGTCTTTTGCAAGTGCAAAAGACGCTAGCGAGTTGGTGCTGTTCACACGGTGTGAAGTGCAGTCACTTCACTGCACTTCATTGCAATTCACTGCACTTCACTGCACTATACTTTCACTTCACTTTATTTCACTACTACTTCTTTCTTCCTTTTACTTCTGCCTTTTCTTCTCCACTTTACCACTGTTCAACTTAAACTGGCGCTCAGCGCGTCTACAACGCCTTATATACCCCTAGGAATGTTCTAGATCCACTAATTTCGATTGTCATTTCATTATTCAATTGTTTTTCCATTTGTCCCTTTTTAACCTTTCCATTCCTTCCTGAACTTTCTAGAATTTTCTTATTTTTATTCGAAATATTTAAATAATCCTTTTTTAAATATTTGCCAAATATTCATAAACGTTTTCCAAATTTCATAAAAACCATAATCCTCATAACTGTTATGACTGGGATTCAAATCCCAGCTCAGCGCGTCTACAACGCCTTATATACCCCTAGGAATGTTCTAGATCCACTAATTTCGATTGTCATTTCATTATTCAATTGTTTTTCCATCTCCTGTCTCTTTTTAACCTTTCCATTCCTTCCTGAACTTTCTATAATTTTCTTATTTTTATTCGAAATATTTAAATAATCCTTTTTTAAATATTTGCCAAATATTCATAAACGTTTTCCAAATTTCATAAAAACCATAATCCACATAACTGTTATGACTGGGATTTGAACCCACGTCCTCAGAACGTGAACGGAATGTGTTATCCGCACGGCCATCGCCTTGTTTTCAATGACTGGTGAATTTGGCGAACACTTGACAGAGTGTATACGTCATCAAACTAAAAACTGTAATTTCCAAATAATAAAATAGTCTTCAAACCTCTTTGCTAATTTATTGTGTTTCACGACCGGCTAGTTTGTCGTGTAGACGTCAGTTGTCCTTGGCAACCGTAGTGATGACAATTTTGACATGATACCGGCCGTCACAATATTATGATGAAAATATAAATAACGCTTACCGTTTCATGTTTAAGACCCAAGTTCACCGACAATGATATAACGGTCGATTGCAAAAACAACTGTTTAAAGTTAAACATCAAGATAAACAGAGATCGTTTTTTTACTGTTCATCAGTGCCGTTTGGATGCCGGTTAGAAAACCGGACGTTTTTTAATGAAATGAGTGAGAAATGTAACATTGCCAAATGAAAATGTACCATTACAACATCAAATGACGTTTACTTGTACAACTCTTTTAAACAATCGTATAATATTATAATGCAGTCAAGTTCAGACGTTGTATTTTTCGTTATTTTTCTTTTAGGAGTATGACGACATTTTTTGGCAGGATTAATTTTATGACATTTGTCATTGTTATTGTTTTGTGTAGAAATGCCATAACCATTTCTAAAAAGGTTTTAAAGCGTGAAAAATTATCGTTGAGCACATCAAACGATTAATTTCTGATTTCATAAGGAACCTTAAGAAAAAATGGCTGATAGGAACCGTAACAGCAATTTGAGCCTTAACGAAAGAAATATTTTGGGTGATTATATTCACCATCCATAAAAAAAAAATACGGACATCCTTTTGTCTTTATATGAAACAAAGAGGTATCATTACAGTAGTACTGTAATGATACCTCTATGATATGAAACTGTTCTGTTGACAAATAAATGTAACTAGTAAACAAAATGTCACATTGACAGCGATAACCAACGTTTAAACGCGTTAAACATGGATGCGAGGCTCGGTTAAAATAACCGCCCGATTTAGCATTTTAACTGACGTATAAGGTATGGTGAACATGAAAATGGAACTAAACAGTTGGTTACAAATTTAAACATCTGTTAAAGTGTGGGTGAACACTGGCCTTAAAGTTATAGTGAATATCGTCGTTGTGGAGCGAAAACTCACTAACAAAAAAGAAATTTTGGGATAATCGCTTCTAAAATATTTTGAAGCTTAGAACTTAAATAACTCTTAAATGGTTAGGATTAGAAAGATGATGTCTATGACCAAAATATGTATCAAATGTAAATAAAATTAAATAAATAATTTAAAATGTATAAATTTTATATTATCTGCTTTAGTAATTCGATTATATTTGAATTAATGATTTTTCGCATAAGTAAAAAAATACTTTTTTTGGTATTTAGTTATTTATTCACGCAATTTAGTTATTTCTTTGCAGGCTGTTAGTGAATTACAAGCCAAAACATGTTCCAACGAAAAGTAATTAGGTACGTTTAGTAACATTGCAAATAAAATATTAGTACTAGTTTGCCTAAACGATCTAATATGAGATTTAACCAAGTCTTTTAATTAATTTTCGTGTAGATTGTTCCCATTGACTGAGTTGTTAGGTAGTTATCGCATTTTTATAACTCCGAAATTATTAAAAAAACAGCCTTAAATATTAATTCAGAAAGTAGATAATGTACTTTTAGACAGCTTGACATCAATAACTCATTTTCACCAATAATGTTACTTAGTGACTTTTCGCTTCACAACTACGATATATGATTGTTACCTTCGAAGTACATAATTATTTATTATATGCCTGGGCGTAAAACATGTTTATCATCAATGTTAATCATTTACATAGCAATATTCATATGCAACATATTACTTATAACCCACGTCAGCACGCCGACACACGTCTTTGAAGGTAATTGAGTTGTGGAATAACTTGCTCATGTAACAGTTTCAACGTGAAACGGTAACCGTTTCGCCGAACTACACAATTGATATATCGGGAATGCTTAGGCATTCAACAGTTATTACTTAGTTATTATTATATATTTATTTCAACAGTTATTACTTAGTATTACCTAAGTAATAACTGTTGAAATAAGCAGAAATAGGAACACTAAAGAACTCACTTTTCGAGAAAACACTGACTTATAATACACGGTGTATATAAATACATTATGAAATAATTATGATCCTATGATCCTCAAACAAAAAGTATTTAAAAAAATTAAATAAATATATTATGTATATATATGTTACGGGCAACATGACTAACAGGGCCGTAATAATAAGGGCCGAGTATTATCAATAGTTCCCGAGAGCATGGGGCTATTTGATAAATTATAGTATTTTAATTACTTAGACCAGTCCATATTATAATGCCCGACAGCCCGTGTTCCATTTAAAAAAAACAATGTGAGCCCGTAAGGTTAAGGTTAAGGTTAGGCCCTTTTTTTTTTTTTTTTTGGTATCGGGTTGGAAAATCCTCATGGAGTCCCTCCGCCCCGGGGGAAGGACGAAGGGGACTGTCAGACTCTTACTGACTAAAAACCAACCCGTGTTCCTCACGTACCCGTGTGTCGGAGGGTAGGGATTCGCATAAGCATTCGTCACTACCCCCCGACGGGTACCTATTGGCCCGCCAGATGGTCAGGCGGGCCCCGAACAAAACCCCCTTGGCGGCGGATGAAGGTGTTGGGCTCCGCCGCCAAAACACTCAGCGGCCGCAGAGGATAGGGAGGACGGCAACGCAACACCGCATCTCCTCTTCCTCTGCGGCCCCACCGCGACGCAACGATGGTGCGCCTCCATTTGGTCGCGGGAGATAGGGCGCGCGGCAACGCAACACCGACACGCCTCTCCTCCCGCGACCGCACCCGACTGCGAGGGACAGAAGAACTGTCCCTCGCACCCGCCCTTTGGACGCATCCTGCGCAGGCCTCCGTCAAGCCCACGCGGAGCGTCCCCTCCTGGATCCCTCTTAGCTTCACCGCGGGTCACCAATCCACGGTTACTAAGCCCCCCCACCACGACAAGGTGGAGATCCCACGGGGGGGTAAGGTTAGGCCCTACAAAAATAGGAGGCAGTCACAAGAGACCCTAACATAACCTACTTACCCGAGTTACAGTCTCACCTAACCTTTTATTATTTTGCCCAAAACGTACAGGCCCTTATACATACTGACCGGAAAAAGTGATTAGGCACGTAATTTTAATCAAATTGCCAATGTGACATGGGCATTATGTATACAGGCCGGTCACTTTTCATAGGGACTAGACTCAGACCTCAAGTTGCCCGTAACATATACAAGTAATAAATGTTGTCGATCAAGGTTTCTTACAAACATATAACCAACGAATATACTACACAAAACAATTAGATTCTGAACAATACGTTTGTGCAATACACAATACTTTGCCCCGTGTAACAATACTTGACAAATTGCCTCTCTCTGGTGTGCAGTTTCACCACTGACCCAAACGTGCAATGTTATGGGGTACAAGTCATTCGATACCCAAATCTTTAGAAACCCTTTAAAATCAATGACAAGAAAAATTACTCAAACGTTTAGTATGACGTCTGGACCAGCCACCGTCCGACATTTAAAACGAATCATTAACGCCATCATCCAAAGGTCGTAAATCTAATGGTTTCCAGTTCATTTCAATAATTAAACACAATTTTGCCATTACTTTGAACACGAAGTTGGTAATCCATCGTAATCGTTTTCACAGTAAAGGTTTAATTTCCTTTATTGAGGCGCCCTCACTGTAATCGGAGTACAAAAGGCTCACTAAATTAATGAGATTTTTTCATGATTAGGTGTTTTAAATCTATTAAAAATATTATATTGACGGATGGTGGAATTCACCTTAAAATTGGGAGTACAAATATTGCAGGTTATACACATTTTTGGGTAAACAATGTTTTGATGAAATTCTTTCGGTTTCTTTGGTTGGATTGCATAAAAATGTTGTACCGTTCTAAGTTTATCATTTTTCATTAAGTAAGGCGTCTAATACAGGTTTTTAGCTCTGTAATAACCGAGTATCGCTCTTCAATTTATTACAACTTCTCAAGAATTTTCAATTGTTTACGCTCAGGAAAATATTTAGTTTTACGCTTAAATAAAATACTTAAAGTCACAAGTTTACAAGATTTTATACAACAATTTTGTCGAATGCCGAGAGAGCACTCTAATTATTAGAAAAACCAATAAGAACTCAAATAATAATCAAAACTTTACTTAAGTTTTGTACCTGAAAGTGGATCAGATAAACTCAGACTTTCCACTGTACTAAACTAATTATACTCGTTCTTTGAAGTAATATTAATAAGTCTTGTAATTTAGAGACAATATTTTGCGTAATGCTAGCTTTTATTTATTTACATTGTAAATACAGATATGCGAAACTATATTATTTTGAATGCAAGGATAACAATGAATCGTGATAATTAGGACGAAATAATTATACAATAGGTACCTACTAGTTAAACTAAGACTCGTAAGTAAATCAACAAACATACTGAATAATTTAAATCTATTCCATGATACGTACCACTTACAGTGGTTTTGAAGAACCTACCAACATTTTACACCGTTAAAAACATGATAATAATTATGGTCCAGATAAGAAATAATTACATGTAAATGTAAACATTGTCAAGTAAGTATTCGTTTATATTTTGTTTCCGTCTTCTTTTTTGTAATTCTGCATTTAGGAAAAAACGGTTTAAAACGGTAAAAAAATTGGTAGGGAAAATAATTTTGAAACACTGAGAAAAGAAATGTCATTGTGTGGTTCTGATCGTGGGTCGGACTCTCTCACTTATTTATTAAAACACAATCCTAAAGTAATAATATTATAATAATGCTAGTGTAATTTGGTTTGGCAGAAAAAGCATGAAAGTAGGATTAACGCAGTTGAGATGCGATCACTGCGTAGTATGTGTGGGGTAAGACTGATTGATAGAATTCTGAATGCAACTATACGAAAGAGCAGTGGACTGAAAGAAGATGTGGTGACAAGGATTGAGAAAGGAATGCTTAGGTCGTTTGGACACGTGGAGCGAATGAGTGAAGAAAGAATGACGAATCAGATATATAAGGCAAATGTGTGTGGGCAAGTCGGTCGCGGCAAACCTCGGCGGACATTCGTCGACCAAATTGGAGACATCCTAAGAAACGGCAAGGTCCGAAGTACCCGAAACCGGCGAGCATGTATGAAAAGAGTAATGAGTGTAGAGGAAGCGCGTGAGGTTTGTAAGGATAGGAGCAAGTGGCGTTCTGTTGTCTCTGCCTACCCCGACGGGAAAAAGGCGTGAGTATATGTATGTATGTATGTAATTTCTACGATAAGAACATCCAGTTATTTCTTTGAACGGTTAATATATATACAGCCTCAAAATGCATACGCTGCACCCAACAACCATACAAGCCCCACTCAATGTCCGTTTGTGTACACGCCTATAGATATTTTTTCACAATGTTGCTATGCAAAGAGTATTCCGTAGAGGCACGTTGATACTTATAAAAGAAACGTCTCGGTGCTAATATATAATATTGAGATTGATACACTCCCTGTAAGACTTTTACTAGGATACATTTTATATATAAAAGCTGAACAACAAAAAAACCACTAACGATAACGGATGAATCGTCTATATCAGAATTTTCTAGAAAGTTCAGAGAAAAATATATACCAGACATTTGCTAGTCTTTTTACATGAATGATTTCTCGAACGTTATTTTGGACGTTTGGTTCGATCGTGACAAATTGATGTACATACCAGCAATTTTCATAAGAAAACCTACGTAAATGCTTGTCTACGTGGTATAATAGTAGTATGACCATGTGTCTACTTATCGTTCCCAATTAAAGCTTCTTCCCATACGTCAACGCCGTAGTCTGCGTGCTCTCACTACTCTATACTCTATTCTTACATCTCCTTCTGCTCCCAAATATATGACTCCCTACTTTCAGTATCTATGCGCTAACCATGAGCGAGACCTTCGCTCCTCCAATCTCCAACTCATGGTACCTACTCACAGAACTAATTTTCTTCACTCTTCTTTTGTAATTCAGTCCATCCTTCTATGGAATGCGCTCCCTCCTGAGATCAGAATGGCTAAGACCAAACTTACTTTCAAGTTCAAAGTGAAGGAACTCTTGTTGGCTGAGTCTGCGACTGTATCTAATAATATGTCAAAACCATAATCTTATGTATGTGTATATTGTACATATGTAGATATATTTATATATATATACATATATTTATATGTATTTATTTATAATACGTTTATGTATTTTATTTGTTAATCTTGTAAGTATGTATTAAGTTTATGTATTAATCTATATATATACCTTTATGCAAGTCTATCATGTTCTACATAGTTAAGTTAATAAGTACATTCCCCTCACACTATACAATACACCTACTTCTTCCTCTCTGCACCACCTAGTCAGGTTGACTGGTAGAAAATGCCCATGGCATTAAGTCCGCCTATGTACTTTGTGTATATGAAGTTTTTAAATAAATAAATAAATAAATAATATATTATGTATTTTTTTTCTACAAATTTAATCAGAAATTATTTGCCAACGTCAAATAAACCGGCATACCGTACAGTTTTTTGATAGTTCAATAATATTTTACAGGAAAACGTTAGTTGAGAGATTGTGATAAAAACTGATGTAAAATCTGTAAACAATCTCGACAAACGTCATAACATAGCTTTATTAATACGGATGCTTTTTTCGTTTTTAAACAGCAACATATACGTAGCAGTGCTTTGTCGGTCTTAAAAAACGTCCCTACTTATAAACGCGTTTGTGAAGATGGACGTTCTTCTCTTCTTCTTCTTCTTCTTTTGCCTGCCCTGTTCCCATATTACTTGGGGTCGGCGCAGAATGTCTTTCGCTTCCATTCTTTCCTAGCAGCCATCATCTGATTATTCACTCCCTTTTTATTCATGTCACCCTTCACACAATCCATCCATCTTTTTTTTGGTCTTCCTCTTGCCTTATATCCCTCAACTCTTATATTCATCACCTTTCTAGTCACATGCTTTTCATCCCTCCTCATTACATGCCCATACCACGCTAGACAATATCCTTTCAGCTTTTCTTGCACCAGTGCAACTTTCAAACTTCCCCTAATATACTAATTTCTAATTTTATCCATCCTTTTCACCCCACACATCCATCTCAACATCCTCATCTCTGCTACGTGTAATCTCCTTTCATCCGTCTTCTTCACGGTCCAGCAGTCCAAACCATACAGTGCGACAGGTCTTATAACGGATTTGTAGATTTTTCCCTTTAGTAGGGGCATCCGTGGGTCGCGAGTTGTTCCTGTGACCTGTCGCCATTTCATCCAACCTGAGTTGATCCGGTGTGACATCGTGGTCTATTTCACCGTCCCCTTGAATAAGTGACCCGAGGTATCGGAGGTCGGAGCAGACTAATACGGGTTCTCCAGCAAGGGATATGGACGCAGGACTGGAGAGACCGCCGAAGTCGCAAAACATGTACTCAGTTTTGCTTTTGCTGACTTTCAGGCCCAGACTCTCCAGCCTTTGTCACCAATTTGTCAGTCTGCTCTGGACCGCAAGGCCACTCTCAGCAATCAACACAATGTCGTCGGCGAATAGCATACACTAGGGAGCCTCTTCCTGTATGTCCGCCGTAAGGGCGTCCATTATTAGCAGGAAGATATAAGGGCTAACAGCCGACCCCTGGTGCAAGCCTATAGCCATATTGAAGTTGCCTATTGCCCGCTGTGGACCGTACATGGGTTGTACATCTACTGTACATCGCCCGGATCAACTGTACATACTTCTTTTCTTCTTAAGGGCCCACCACTCGGTACTCGATCATATGCCTTTTCGAGATCCACAAAAACCATGTGCAAGTTCTTGCGTAAGCGTTGTTTAAACGTTGTCAACAATCTTCATTTAAACCACAACGTCATACTTCCAATCAACTTAATAATTTGTATCCCAAGATTGCAATTTACAATATGGATTACATAGATTGTCAATTTGTGTCTATACTACATACCTATTTAAGCAGAGAGAGTTAGTTGCTGACAATGTTTGGCTATTATTATAAGACCACCCGTAGCCTCGTTTCCGAAGATGTTATATCAAATCTGTCAATCAAGCAGCAAATAGTCAACTTCCGAACGAAGGACGCTCTTAGGTAGCGTATCTATTAGAGATGAGCGAGACAAAGCTGAGCTGAGAAAATTTCATGATAAACCATAACGAAAACTTGCAAAAAGTGAAGCAATACTGTTGAAAGTTTTATGCATTCGCGTCAGTTGCGGCAAAAGCTCGCAAATGAGTTTGCGGCAGTCGCGTCTAGTAAGTACTGCCAATTGCAATAAGTCAATTCAATTATCTTTGTGCGCGATCTCATGCTCGTGGTTTAATCATGTGTAGAGAGACGAGGAAAACTCTTGGCATACTGCTTAGTTCCTTCACACATTTTCTCTCCAAGCGAGACTAGGACAACGAACTGATAGTAATGCTGGATATTTTCCCCAACACCGTTCATCTCTAACATCTTTACTAAATACACACCCTTACCAATACAATGAACGTTTTCGGTAGGATATTGCTATTTAGTTGGACGATTTATGGTTCTTGTTAAGTGTGAACGACGGACTGGACGGTTAAAAATGTCGATGTTACGTTTTAAATATATTATACAAAATGTTTTCGTTAAAGATTAATGTACTACATTAATATACAAAATAAACCTATTAGTTAAATATGTTTTGCTAAAATCTTTTATCTGTATGCCAGTTTTATGGCAGTAGCGCTCAAAATAGTTCCGGAAAATAAGGGTCAATCACCTCACATTACGAAAATCATAACTACTTAAAGTATTATTCCTCATTTTGGGATAACGCTGGAAATGACTATCAGACTTCTTATAAAACCCTCAAGAAACAAACTCAAAGAATACCCATTTAATCGCCACAGTGTTGTTTTATGTAGAATTCAAATCCACGACATTCGACGCAGTGTTAAACGATAAAGCAACTGCTTAAACCACTAAGGTATATGAGCACTTCAATACTTACAAGTAAGCAGAAAGGCAATCACTTTTTGGATTTGGTATTTATACAAGCTAGGTACTAAACATGGTCACAACTAACAATTTCCTAATAAACGGTCAAAATAATATAGCTCTAGACCGGAATATCGATCACTAGCCCCAAGTCCTTCCCTGTTTATGTGTAGTAAAGACTATCTTATAGTTCCCTCAAGCGAGAGGACCTCTTGAAGTATGTACTCAACATAAATTATGTACATATAAACAGTGCTGACTTCGCCTCAATTCCTTCCAACAAAGATTTTGTTACACTTCAAAAATATATCATCAAGATGGCAAGATATTTTTTTTACAAAATCAAATGTGCGGCGTTTAGAACAAACTGACAAAAGGGGCTACCGATACCGGCCATGAAAAGAAAATCGTTAGGGAATAATACGAAGGAGAAATTAAAATCGGCAAACAGGTCTGTTTGAATGAATCGCGTAATTTGTTTGATAAATGTTCGGTACGGAAGCTTTCTGTCCGTTTTGGAAGATTTTGACGGGTTTTTTGGCACGCTTACTTGAAGGAACTTGTGTCTTAAAATTCATAAGTTTATGTGAGATATTATTCTCGTATAAAGTGTTTTTCGCATCTGTAGTTAGGACGAAGTAACGTAAATTAATTTTATTGGTCCTGAATGTAGTTGTGCACTATGGGATCACTGTTTTTATAGTGAGAAAAGAACTACACATACTAAAATGTTAAGGACATTTAATACATAGGGCTGGTATTGAAAAAAATATTGACGACAGGTCGACAGACATGTTTTCGATACAATGAAGATTTTAACGATTTTTTATGACGTAGACGTTCTTCAAGGAAGCGTTTTAATCTTTTATTTGAGTTTCCTAACACTAGTGTTTTTACCCCAAACGGCTCAAAAACCTAATATCCAACTAAATGACAGACACACTAGACGTCGCCAGGGGCTTCGCCCGCTTCAATGATACATTATAAACCTTCCTCTTGAATCATTCTATATATTAAAAAAAACCGCATTAATATCCGTTGCGTGTTTTTTAAGATCTAAGCAAACATAGGGACAGACAGACAGAAGACAGACTTTGTTTTATACTATGTAGTGATAAAATTCTTGCATTACTGACTAACTGACAGGCAACGCACATCCTACTGGACGAAAGAAACTGAAATTTGGCAGGTATGTTCCTTGAAAAGTATCGGGAATTTTTCGAATATCCCACGGAATCGGGCAGAAATGATTAAATTAAAAAAGAATATAGCTGCAGGCATTCGCTAGTATTAATATACTAACTTGGCATTAACAACAAAGCTATAATTTTACGTTTACACTTTCTACTCAGCAATTACGTAAACAACATATATCTTCACGCCTTTTATCCCCGAAGGGGTAGGCAGAGGTGTATTACACACCCACACTTCGCCAGATATGTTTCGGTCCCAATGTAATAGGGGGCGGGCGTATTGCCATCTACCGGGCACATTAATAAGCGAGCGATAATTAACATTTTTAATACACACATAACTTCGAAAAGTCAGAGGTGTGTGCCAGAGGTACCTGGGGATCGAACCTGAGACCAACGTCTCGGCAGTCCGTTACGTACACCACTGGGCTACCGCCGCTTTTAATTACGTAAACAATTAGCCTTGAAATACAATTAATGGTTCATAGTTGGCGTTTATGTATAATTAACATGTAAAAAAAAGTTGATTAAGTTAGGATAGTCGTAACTAACTTACTAATTTTCATGCAATCCCAAAGTGGACCTAGTCGAAAAAATGGATTTATTTCATTATCTGTATACATCAAATTCTGTCAATCTATAGTCACGTCTGTCTCCCATTGGGGTAGGCAGAGAATATGGAACGCCAAATGCTCCGGTTCAAACACACCTTTCGCTTCCTCGACATTCATTAACCTCATCATGCATGCTCGTCGGTTATGGGTACTTTTAATTTGGCCCTCTTTAGGACGTCACCTATTTGGTCGGTGTACGTCCATCTTGGGCGTCCCCTACCGACATCTCCATACATTCTTACTCGATACCCTTCTTTCGTATTCCTTCTTTCATCCATCCGTGCCAAATATCCAAACCAACGCAACAAATTGTGGCGTTACTAACTGACTGACAAACAAAGCACGACCAAACCTGTTGGTCGTAAGAAGCTGAATTTGCCACGGGATTTAACCGTTTGCTCCCGGTAAATGGTTAAATGCAAATAAAATTTGCAGGCATAGTTACTGACATGCTCTAGTTTATTTAAAAATAATAATTTGAAAAGACATAATATTATAAAGATCGATGTCATATAGTGCTGTAATGTTACGCCACGTTTTGACAATAAATTGCAACATTTCCTCATATTAAAACGGCTGCTCAACTGCTTATTCGTTTTTCTTTACTGTCAAGGGACAGTAAAGAAAAATGACTAAGCAGTAAATCCACAATAACCGCTTGAACGCGCACAAGTGACTATTCTCCCTTTTTCGAAATGCCGTAGACCGCGCACAAGTGACTATTTTCCCTTTTTTGTTACAGCGCTATACTCGGTCTGAATTTACTGTTTCTTTCTATTACGTAATGTTTTAAATTCTTTTTCTCTGTTCTATTCAAATCATTGAACATTTATTCATGCTAAAAATACGAAGCGAGTCTTAAAATCGTTAACCCGGAACGAAAAAATAATGTCAAATGCCACTCTTTGTTTCGCGCGCTCCGTGATTACGTGCTTATTGTATGCGTGTAATTAAATATTTTTATACTATGATACATGTTTTTTTTTTATTTAATTCGGTGTAGATAGAATCCCTCTACACTGAAAACTCATAAAATATGTATGTCATCGATTTACTTTTTAAAATAATTCTGTTTAAAACACACAAAGTGTTTTTTTCAACGATAGTCAATGTTCGCTGCTAAGTATAATAAATTAGAAAGTAAATATCAACAAAGAATTCATACGACTTGAAAGAGTAATTTATAAGGTTGAAGAAAAACATCACTTCAACTTACTCATGTTACCGACTTATCAACAATAAATGTTTATGTTAGCGCGCCCATCTGGCGAGCGAGGCGCGACATTTTGTTTAGAACGTGAGCGGTCAAGTGAATTCGGCGAATTGGCGCTAGCGGTCAAGCGGTTAAAAATAAAAGAGAAATCTCAATAATGCAAAGGTTCACTCGACATTTAAGAACGCAATAATCATTGTATTTGGCTTATGCCTTTCAATTGACGGCCTTCCGTTACGTCAGAGTTCACGACGAATATAGGTTTTCAATAAATGAAATAGCCCCGTGTTTTACCTGCAAACCTTTGTAAAGATAAGCGGATCTATGGAGTAAAAGGAGCATGAAATAAGTTATTGCCGTTTTCACGTGGTATGTGTTTGAATTCAGATAGTATAGGGATGTGGGTTTATTGAAAATATTAAGCTGGTGGGGTATTGGTAAAACAAAATCACCCTAAACGAATTATATGATTTTATAATCTAGTATCGATATATTAAATCACAATTCGATCAAATCAAATTATTCAAGCACATTAACAGTGCGGTTTTACCAGTAATTACTTTCAATTTGATGATTTTACTAATGCTTAACGGGTTGGGCGCCTTCTGCGCTCACCCACATTCCGCGTAAAGTTGTCAAGGTCATCTGCGGCCAATAACTAGTACACACACAGAAAAAAGAAATACAGCCTTTTGCAGTCCTCTGCTGAACATAGTCCTCTCCTAAATTGCGTCATAGTAGCATTGTAAACCAATAGGAGTATTTGGCCTACTATACCACGCCGGCCAAGCATGTTGGTAAAAGTTGACGTCGAGTTTCCATTCTTCCCAAATACGATTTTTTTTTATAGACTTATGCCTGTATCCCCGATGGGGTATTACACCCACATTTCACCATGAATTTTTAGGTCCCACGTAATAGGGGGCGAGTCTATTGCCGGTACCGGGCACATCACCAGACTCCGTGCTGCTACTGAGAATTCGGAAAAACCCAATAACACTTTTGCCTGACCCTGGAATCGAACCCTGGACATCCGATCAGCAGTCACATACGATATCCACTAGACCACGTTTGGCAGCCGTAAAATACACAGCACACTAAATTGTTTGTATCGCGATAGTGACAAACGCATAGTTTGTGTCTTTGGTTGACATTTAGTCCTTAGTTTATCAAAATCCGTTTATTCTATCAAAAGTTATCGCAATTTAAAATATACATATATCCGCAATAGCTATCAAGTGATTCGGACTCAATTTGGGCAAAAGGTTGTTTAAACTTCTTTTCTAATATTTATATTGTGAGCGCTGGATCTTAACACCGACTTTTAATTTTGCCAGTGGTGCCATCTAAGGGTATTACTTAAAATTATTATTTTAGCGGTACTTTTGCCGTCTTGCTCACAACAGTCACAACACACTAAATTGTTTGTATCGAGATAGTGACGACCGCATAGTTTGTGTCTGGTTAACATGTTAGTCTTTCATCATCATCAGCCTGCCCTAGTCCACTGCTGGATATAGGCCTCTCCAATGGCACGCCACTGAGCCCGATTTTCGGCTCTTCGTGTCCAGCCGCTGCCAGCCACATTGCGTATATATCGTTACTCCACCTAGCCGAAGGGCGTCCTACACTACGTTTACCAAGGCGCGGTCTCCACAGTCATCGGTTATGTTAGTTTTTAGTTTATCAGAATCCGTTTATTCTACCAAAAGTTATCGCAATTTAAAATATTATACATATATTCACAAAGATTATCGAGTGACTCGGACTCAATTTGGGCAAAAGGTTAGATAACTTCTTTTCTAATATTTATATTGTCAGCGCTGGATCTGAACACCGACATTTAATTTTGCCAGTGGTGCCATCTAGGGGTATTACTTAAAATTATTATTTTGCACACTATTACAGCATAAATTACATAGAAGAGCATCGTAGACTTACTATTGCTTTTTGAGTGCAAAGATTCAAATTATAGACCAGTGCAGATACGTTAGAAAACCGTAAAAAGGGAAATAAAATTATAGTAGGATGAAACCCATTGGAGAAGGAAGAGAATATGTCAAAAATTTAAGGAAAAATAAATTACGGTCGATGTGAGGTCGGGAAGTGGATGGGGTTGCGATTTTAATGGTAAAAAAGGGTTTTTCTCGATTGTCGGCAAAACTTCAAGTCCTACGGAAAAAACGTAAATGGCAAAGTTGTAGATAATAAAAAAAGATCTACAACTTTTGTATTTACACTTTATTCACATAATGTCAAAATTTATGTGAACAATTCAAATAATCAAGTTTTTCGTTTTTTATTTTTATCTTTTACAATAGTTTTTTCTTTTTCACAATATTTGGTGAAAACTTACCTTTGTATGTTCCAAACATACTGTAAATGTTTTTTATTTGAAAATGTGTATTTTTACGCCTTATTTTAACTTAATATTGAAAAATATCCCTAATTTTCAATCGAAAATTCTCACATCAAAATATCAGCTTTTTTCAAACAGTTAGTCAGTGTTTTGTTCGTTGAAATTTCTATTTTCTGATGGTGTAAATAAAATATACATTACTACGCTAAACGTTTTAAGAAAATGCAAAAAAACAAAACAGATTCTATAACTTTCCCAACATATTGTCGACGTCGTATTAAATATTAACTTATTTGGTTGTTAATTTTAGTTGTATGTTTAGATTTGCAAGTTCTTTTAATCAATGTAGCATGGAATCTTTCATTTTCCGAGTTATTAAAGTGTTAATATTAATAAATAACTCAAAATTGTACATGATGATAAAAATATCGGTCTGGAGGTTGTTTCGTTTCTAAGTATTTAGGTGGCAGGTACAGGTTACTACTTTTCTAATACCTAGAGCACAGATAATATAATACTATACAGTACCTGGGTAATTCTCATCAAATCTCGAAATTTGACTTTTGATATCTTCGCAAAATTTTATGATGATTTTTTATTATTTTATTGCTGTATTTGGAAGTTTATCCATCTATACATTATTTAAAATTAGTGGTCTTCCATATTATTTTTTACACCTTGAGAAAAATGACATTTTCTTTTTGAATGAAATGAGGGAATGATTGACACAGTGAGCGAATGACTTGTAGGATATTTTATGGTAGATAAACACAAATAATCAAAGATAAACATCATGTATTCAATCATTTATTGATATCAAAATCTAACAAGACTTAGGCAATTAAAAAAACATACAAAAAAAACTAACTTTTGTTCTTAAAACAATAAAACAAACAAAAAATAAAACTTCGCAAGTTAAACTTACAACAAAATTTTAAACTTAGCCTTAAAATAAAAAAAATAAAAATACAGGAATCTCTAAATAAGTTTTGATTGTTGCAACTAAACGTCTTCATAATAAACATATAACGTTACTAAACGAAAGATATATTATGCTTGAATGATTAAACAGCCTCTTTTAATCAGTCTTTTTCACTCATTCTGAATACCCACTAATTCTTAACCATCTAATTCTTTAATTACGAAGTTCCCTCTTTTAACTAGTTTAGGTGTTTCTATTTTTTGTACCAAGTTGTCCCATAGGTAATGTTCGATGCAATACTTGCAATCGACCACGTTTTGCTGATCTAGCAACGTAATACGGCCGCATTGTATGACCGGCGACATCAGTGCATATTCGGACAGCAAGCCGCGTGCATTCATACCTAATAGCAAAGCATTTATCATCCATTAGCATTTCGTCATTCCCTAGCGTACTTAGTATCAGTTTTAATAGCAATAAACGTCTAAAGAGTTATCGAAGTCTTTAATTTAGCATCAGCTATCAACGTCAGCCGCGTTCCCAACATTTTATGGTCCTCGAGCCTTAAGGACTTCGCGTTCGTGATACACGTGTTTTCGGTATTGTCGATAAGTGAAGTGCTTTATAATCGGAACAGCGAACTATATAACAGTGAACCACCTATCAGTGAACTTTCTAGCAGCGACCTATCGAGCAGTGATCTAGCAGTGTGATAAAGGTGTTCAGGATCGAGTATTGAGTCGAAGCACTCGGTACATCTCATAGCAGTTCCAGCAGCACTCTTAGGGGTGTACATTCAGCAGCAGCGAACGTCCAGCTCATCCAGGTCACGGATGAGGCGAGACCCGTCGGTCCAGCAGCAACCAAGTGAGATCGTTCTTTTATATATATTTTTTATAGCAGCAAAATGGAGAGTCTATATTTTTGCCAATCCGAGATTGCGGAGGCCATTAAAAAACTCCACATTAATTTAAAAAAGGATAGCGTAGAGCGTAAAACTTTTGATTATTGTAAGCGTAAAATTGAGTTATTGGAAAAGTACTGGCAAGACTACCAAAACAATCATGAAAATTGCTTCCCTTTGAGATGACGAATCATGCTTATTTCGTCAACTCTGAATATGAGAGTATAAAGCAGCTTTATTTGACGGTCAAAAGGCTTATAAATCAGCAACTAGAAGAGTTGAGTCAACGAAGTCTGGCATCAGGCTATGAGCAAGAAGAAGAAGCAAGTGGAACAAGGCGTCAGAAGACGCAGGAGCCGTCGCGTGTCGAGAGGATCATCTAGCAAGCTTGACGATATGCTTCACAAGCAGTCTGTCAATTTTAAAACGTTCATTAGAGCAGTCGAGAATATTGATTTGGAATCATTGGCCGATAAATGGGAATTTGAAGATGCTCTTCAAATTTTACAAAATCGTTGGAATGCTATCGACAACCTTCATTGGGAAGTCATAGGTGAGTCTGAAGAAAACGAGACATACGAAGTACATTACACGAAGCATGAACGTACCTTTATAAGTATGAAAAAATCTATCAACTCGAAAATGTGGTCTACATCGCATCATGCAAAATCAACACCAAAAATGGACATTCCCGTGTTTACAGGCAAGTACCATCAATAGGTCTCATTTAAGGATTTATTCAATGAGGCGATTCATAAGAACACCGCACTGTCGAATGCCCAAAAGATGCAATTCCTAAAAAGCAAAGTAAAAGGCGAAGCGGAACGATTGATTCAGCACCTACCCATAAGCTCTGACAATTACTTGGTTTGTTGGGAGATACTCAACCACCGATTTGGTAACAAGAAGCTTATTTTTACATCTCACGTCAATGTTTTTTTAAATTTACCTAATCTTCAGCAGCAATCATTTTTAGCTATCAAAAAGTTACATGACGTATCTTTAGAGAGTCTTCACGCTATTAAAAAATTAGGCGTAGTTATAAGCACGTGGGACCCTCTATTAGTTCACATTCTATCACAAAAGTTAGATAGTGAGTCGTTTTCGGAATATATAGAGTCGTTAAAAAACTCGCGAGAGCTACCTGTACTGCAGTACTTTTTCGATTTCTTAGAAAAGAAGTTTACCAGCCTTGAAACCGCTCGGCGTCGACAAGATGTTATCCCTAAAACTCATCCAACATCTAATCAGCAAGCTAGTCAATCAACTTCGTTTTCTAATAAAGAAAATTCCATTATTATAATAAATCAAATGATTATAATAAATCAAATGATTATAATAATTGGAAACCGTATAAACCGATTGCGAAATCATTACACGTGTCGGCTAACAAATGCGCACTTTGTTTCGAGGAACACAATTTGCTTAGTTGCGAAAAGTTTCTTGCAATGCCAAACAAAGTAAAGCTTAAAACAGTTAATAATTTTCAATACTGCATTAATTGCATTTATAACCACAATGGAAATAAATGCCATTCAGCAAAAAGGTGTCGCAAATGTTCTGGAAATCACCATACCATATTACACGAATGTTTTACGCAACAAAAGCCTACATCCGGTACCAAAAAGCAAATATGTAACAAACCAACTGATAGTAAGCCTCAAAATAGCGGTAACGTGCTTGCATCTCAGCATGATTTCCAGGAAATTCTTTTAGCAACTGCATTAGTTCGAGTAACATCCGCAGATAGCACGCGTTATTTTTACGAGTTAGTTTTACGAGCCCTTATCGACCAAGGTTCGCAAATATCGTTAATTACGGAAAAAGCAGCCCAACAATTAGGATTAAAACGCGAACAGTTTAGTGGAGTTGTGTTTGGTATCGGAGAAAAAGACAGCAACTGTAAGGGCAAGATTAACATAACATGTCAATCTATGTATACTTGCTATAAATTCAATACTGATGTTTTGATAATGAATAATCTCATAAAAAATCTGCCTAATAAGTCATTTTCCAAGCCAGCTTGGTCACATTTAGAGCACGTTAACTTAGCCGATCCCGAATTCTATACCAGTCGCCCAGTAGACTTATTACTCGGTGCAGACGTTTACGCTCTTATCATGTCAGACGGCACGATAAGAGGCTCGAATACAGGTTCACCCTTAGCTCAGCAAACCCAGCTTGGGTGGATTCTTTGCGGTGGTATACAAACTTTTCACTGTAACGTAATTCAAAATAATATAGCCGATATCCAACAATTCTGGCAGATTGAGGATATTCATGAGCAAAACGAGATGTTAACTGAAGATCAACAATGTGTTGCCTATTATATTTCAACGACAAAACGTTTGGAAAATGGTCGTTACGAGGTTAGTTTACCCATGAAAGAGCATTTTAGCGAAAGGTTAGGATCGTCCAAGGACATAGCGATAGCACAATTTAGAAATTTAGAACGGAAATTTAGCAAGCAAGAATGTTTAGCACAGCAGTATAAGCAATTCATGAGCGAGTATGAGCAGTTAGGGCATATGAAATTAGCAACTTCTAATATTAAATCAATCGAATGCTTCTTGCCACATCATTCGGTTCTACGAGCAGATTCCTCTACTACCAAGTTTCGTGTCGTGTTTAACGCGTCCACCAAGACCTCCTCCGGTTATAGTCTTAATGACCTTATGCACAAGGGTCCAAATTTGCAAAAAGACCTACAAGAACTTTTGTTAAAATGGAGAATATATCGATACGCGTACACGGCTGATATAGAAAAAAATTATCGCTAAATTTATGTCTCGGAAGAAGATCAAAAGCTCCAGCAAATCGTTTGGCGGGAAACAAATAAGCCAATTAAATGCTACCAATTGACAACAGTAACTTACGGCACAAAATCAGCTCCATTTTTAGCAATGATGTCCCTTCGACAGTTAGCGTCTGATGAGGAGCTAAGGTTTCCAAATGCAGCTAAATCTTTACGAGAAGATTTTTTATGGACGATTATGTGTCGGGTCAGCATTGTATTCGAGATGGGAAAAGCAATATAGCAGAATTAATTTCGCGTCTTAACATTGCTGGATTTTCATTAAGAAAGTGGTCCTCAAACAACAAAATTATCTTAGAAAATATAGCTTCATCCCAACAGAATAATCTAACATCTTTCATCTTTAAAACTGAGAACACACCTAAAACATTGGGCTTACGATGGGACCCTGTCAGGGATGAATTCAATTTCCAGTATACTGTATCGGCAGACCATACAAAACTAACGAAAAGAGCGTTACTTTCTGAAATATCGAGATTGTTTGACCCTCTGGGTTGGCTAGCTCCACTGACCACTACACTAAAGCAATTATTTCAAAAGGTTTTGCAGGATTCGAAAGTTCAATGGAACGACGAAGTATCACTTGAAATCAAAAACGAATGGATAAAATTGACGGAAGATATGAGTTTGATAAGTCAGATCAAAATACCACGTTGGCTGAACAGCAAACGAGATGACATAATCCAATTACACGGATTCTGTGATGCGTCTCTCAAAGCATACGCATGTGTTATATACGCTCGTGTCGTAACATCAAACACAGCGACAGTAGTTTTAGTCGCAGCAAAATCAAGGTTGGTGCCTAATAACAAATTAGTATCACTGCCGAGACTCGAACTATGCGCAGCAGAATTATTGTCTAGACTTATGTCCAAAGTAGTAGCAAGCATACGAAGCAGCATGACTCATAAAATCTACGCTTGGAGTGACTCAACGGTCACTCTTAGTTGGATACAAGGCAACCCAGACAGATGGAAGCCCTTTGTATCTAATAGAGTGAAGAAAATCACTAACATATTAGCAGCAGATGTTTGGCATTACGTGTCGACAAAAGAGAATCCAGCGGATCCAGCAAGCAGAGGTTTACCTATATCTCAGTTGAAAGAAAGCGATTTGTGGTGGCGAGGACCAGCCTGGTTATATATCGTCTCCTGACTTTGAGCTTAAGCAAGAGCAGCGTAAATATACGACAGATCAAGAGATACGGAAACAAGTCGCAAGTGTTCAACGACATGACCCCACAACAAGCATAATTGAGCAATTATTAAATCGACACAGTTCGTTTCTAAAAATAAGTCGTATTGTAGCTTGGTTATTACGTGCACTTGCACCGACACGTCAACAAAGGCCGTCATATATCACATTACAAGAAATGCGGCAATCAAAATATATTATAATTAAGTACGTACAGCGTATTGAGTTTGAATCGGAGGTAAATAATTTATTAAGCGACACTAAACTGAGTTCAAATAGCAACATATTGAACTTAAATCCATTTTTAGACGAGAAGGGCATATTAAGAGTCGGAGGACGTCTGAAAAATGCCAACATCAGCGCGGATATGAAATATCCGATTATCATTCCATACAGCGGCAGGCTAACTGAACTTTTAATACAGCAAGCACACGAACTTACCTTCCATGGTGGATCGCGGTTGACTTTATCACTCTTACGACAAAATTATTGGATAATTAAAGGAAATCGAGCTACCAAAAACATCTTCGTAACTGCGTTACATGCAAAAAACAAGAGCCGAAGAAACTACAGCAAATAATGGGACACCTACCTGATTTTCGATGTAATCCTGCACCGCCGTTTTACCACACCGGGTTAGATTTCATCGGATTTATTCGAGTGAAGTGCAATAAAGGTCGGGGTGTAAGAACAACAAAAGGATATATTTCTCTTTTTATTTGCATGGTTACGAAAGCGGTCCATATCGAGTTAGTCACTGACCTTAGCAGCTTATCGTTTATATCAGCTGTACGCCGTATGGCAGCAAGGCGAGGAGCCCCGAAGCACATATATTCGGATAATGGCACCAATTTCGTGGGTGCTAATAAGATATTACAAGAGGAACAGCGAAAGCTAGAGAGTATCTTTAATGATACTTTCTATAAAGAAATCACTGAAATGAGCATACAATGGCATTGGAATTGTCCTTCTTGGCCTAGTGCTGGCGGATTATGGGAACGATCTATCCGGAGTTTGAAGCAGCATCTGAAAAGAGTGATCAGTGATCAAGCACTAACATTTGAGGAGTACAGTACTTTGCTGTCTCAAATCGAAGCAAGCATTAATTCGCGACCATTATGTCCAATATCCGAGGATATCAACGATATAGATTTTCTCACCCCAGCGCATTTTTTTTATAGTCGTGCCGGTCTTACTGTCATAGAGACGGCGCAGGATGCTAGAACAAGATGGTACATGGTGAGCAAAATGTTTAAAGACTTGTGGAAGCGATGGAAGGCGGAATATCTTACCCAGTTATCTGTACGTAGCAAATGGTTAAAAGCCCAAGAGAATATCTAAGTAGGCGATTTGGTAACCATTCATGACGACAATATACCCTCTGGTAAGTGGCCAGTCGGTCGGGTGGTAGAGGTCCATCCCGGAAACGACGGAGTTGTTCGGGTAGTAACCCTGAAGACCAAAAACGGCTACATGAAACTGTCCGTCTTGCCTATAGCAGAGAAAGAGGCAAAACAGCACGATCAGCAAAATAGCGGCCAGATAAAACCGCAGAAAACCATGAAAAGCAACCCGCGCACTAAAAGTTGTACTACTTTATTTAGCTTAGCCTTATCATTAATGTTGTTTATGAATCTTGCAACGGTTACGGAAGCATCTTACAAATTTACAACATTTGATAGCAACCAGACACTGTATTTTGATCCTCTGGGAAAAATGCAGCTGATACGAGACGAGTGGAAAATCGTCACGTATGTCACGATATGGCCCCTTTCTGGCAGGGTGATGACGCGCTCTCCAAATGTTCAGAATATCTCAAGCAAACCTGAGATAAAATTAAAGAACACAATCATTGCGATATTATCATCCTACAAATACAACATGAGTTCAATGAACTACAATATTATAATCAGCTGTTGTTAAGTCAGCATCTTGGAAGATCGAGAACTCGACGCGGATTGATAAATGCAGTCGGTGCTATATCTAACTCATTGTTTGGTATACTCGACGAGGATTTCGCAGAAAAATATAAGCGTGACATTGACCTAGTACGTAGTAACATAAACCATCTGACTCAGTTGTACAGGAATCAAACATCGGTCATAGAAGTGCAGTACAATATAGTAAAAAGAATAGAGGAGACAATAGAGAAACAACATTAGCTAATAAATAAGCATCTGAATTATTTAGACAGCGTGTCAAATACATTACAAAAGGAAATCGATGTCATGTCTGTTCAGCAAGAATTTACATTAGCTGCCTTGGCGACAACCAATATGATTCAAAACTTGAAACGAATGCAAGATACGTTTTTGGATACTTTGACTGAAATCTATCATGGCCAGATCAATCTCCATATTTTGACACCGAACCAACTTCGTTCTGAGCTGCAAATAGTGTCAAGTCAACTTTCCAAAGAATTGGCATTACCTGTCGATAACGTTCAGCATGACCTGCACAAGATATATAGGTTACTGAAAGTCAAAGCAAGAATGACTGAAGAATATTTTATATTTGAAATTACCTTACCTTTGATTAGCAGAGATACATTCCAGCTATATGATTTGATACCAATACCGGTTCAAATCAATGAAAGCATGATCGCTATAAATCCAATCTCTAAATATGTAGCGATCAATCTGAGAAGAGATGCATATCTGTTAGCTAGCATTAATGAACTTCAAAGCTGTACATATCAGGAAGAAATTTACCTTTGTCATTTACGAAGACCTATCATGAGCCTAAGTCCTGACGAAAGATTCTGTGAAAAGTCAGACTCATCAACTTGTAAAATAATAAAGTCGAGCTGCGAAAATAAATGGATTTCGTTACATGACCTTTCTACCTATTTTTATTTCTGTTGTACTACATACTCTTTGAAGATTATATGCGACGATGAACTGCAAACGCGCTCGGTCAGCAAGGCCGGGTTGATTCAACTTACTAATCAATGTATGGTAAAAGGTCGTGACGTAATATTGTACTCTTATCAGCAATTAGAAAATAAGATCAAGCTCAAACTAAATATACTCGATTCGAAACCTACACCAGTCCATCGTATAATCAATAACTTTACGCTACAAATCCAAAATTTTGAGGAATTTGATAATGAGAACGCTCACATCAATGATTCTCTACAGCATCTCGATGAGCAAATAAAATCGTTGAAAGAATCAGCTCATCAGACAGAAGGCCTGACGGTACATGATGTACATCAATACAGTATTTCGTTCGGGCTATTAGCAGCAGCAGTCGCGGCGGTTCTTTGGTTCCTGTGGAGAAGGTGCAGGCGCACTAGTGCTGCGAGCGCGCCAGCGAGTGTGAGTGTGTGTTTAAATAAATCGGACCAAGGTCCAAGTGTAAGTGCGCGTGGTCCACCCCCTTCTGATAGTTCTGATCGTGTGTTTAGGGTGAGTGATGCGCAAAATCCAATGCGTTCCGTTCAAGAATCCAGTGTGCGTGATAAAGTGTATGAAAGCAGCTTTTCGAAAAAGTGGTCTAGTTTACGTTTAAAAAAGCGCGATACAGCAACATCTCCTATTGCGAAAAGACAATCTGTAGTTTTCACTCCTGACTCAGCCGTTTAAGATTCAGATTTGTTTTTGAACAAGTTTATAAGAATTTATTGTTCCTTCATCATGTAAATCATTGTAATCATTTTGACGACCGGTTGGCGCAGCGGGAGTGTAAGCGACTGCTACGCCGAAGGTTGCGGGTTCGATTCCCGCTCAAGTCAAACATTTGTGTGCATGAACATGGGTGTTTGTTTTGGTCTGGGTGTCAGACCAAACCAGTCAGGTGGGGTCTATGTATAATATGTATGTATTTACAAAAAAAAAGTATATATGTATGTTTATCCATTATCTAGTACCCATAGTACAAGCTTCTGCTGCTCATAATCACGTAACTTTCTCACCATTTATACTCGTCCATTGACCCATCTCATCTTTTCCCCTCGGGAGCATGTTCGATGCAATACTTGCAATCGACCACGTTTTGCTGATCTAGCAACGTAATACGGCCGCATTGTATGAGCGGCGACATCAGTGCATATTCGGACAGCAAGCCGCGTGCATTCGTACCTAATAGCAAAGCATTTATCATCCATTAGCATTTCTTCATTCCCTAGCGTACTTAGTATTAGTTTTAATAGCAATAAACGTCTAAAGAGTTATCGAAGTCTTTAATTTAGCATCAGCTATCAACGTCAGCCGCGTTCCCAACAGGTAAAGTTGTTCATGTTTAATTACTGGCCATCTCCAAAATTTTAATCCACACTTCATGCATTTCACCATAAGACCATCTTCAAAGACAGACATTACTTGTCCAGGATAATTTTTTTCTTCCCATCTGACCAGAACGTAATCTCCACAGACGGCAGATTGACTGCTATACGTGTTGGTAGCAGACGTAGACTCGTAATGGTCAAAATCTATTGTGTCCATTTCTTCTCGAGAAATGGAGACCGTTGACTCACCTTTTGATGTCGAAGGTAGAGTTTGTGGGTGACTGTCGTTGCCGCTAACTTCTTCAGTTGTCATATATTTTCTCAGTTGTCTCTCTTGCTTTTGCAATTGCTTTAAGTATCCCAATTTGTAATGAAAACAATCTTCCTCACAATTTACGCATGTTAATTTTCTAAACTGCAAAATATTATTAAAAAATACAAACTGCCGTATTTTTTGGGTGCCGCGGAATGTAGGAATGGTTGTAGCCTGTTTCATAAGCTCGTCAATTTGTGATATATCACCTGAAGTAACTTCAAACAGCAGAATATTCGGGCACCTGTTCTGCAATATTGGTTTCAACGTATTCAAGTCAGTAATGTCATGTCCCTCGCTCACAGCTCTATCTGCAGTTCTTTTAAGGGTCCCACCGATGCCATCCGGGGCACCTTTACCGTGCCCCGATTCTGAGTTAAGTGATGACAGACTACATGAAACATGAATTTATTTTTATACTGATTAACTGGCCCGTCGCTCAACATGTAAAATTTAGTAATGGGTAATTTTATGTCTTTAATCCAGTCAAATATAGGTTTCAGATGAGCCCAAACAGCTATCGTATCATGTCTGTTGTTACTGGATAGTGTACAAAATGAAACAGGTTTCATTGTATCATCATTACGTAGATAAAGTACTCCCGTGTGCATAGTAATTTGTTGTCTTGCTCCACCGAACTGGACAGCCTGGATTTCTTCATTATACTTACAGCAATAATTTTCGCTAAAATCCACGTGAATCAGAATATCATTAATTGTGAGATTGCTTTGAATATGTTGTATAGCCTAGTACTGGTGAGTTATATTGCTAACGTGTTGAAAACATTGTGGTAATGAAGCCTCTAAATTCTGAACAAGTTGTCTCAACTTAATCATATACTCTTTCTTGATGGGTTTACGAACTGACCTTCGCTTTCCATCTTTTTCAAATGTACATACTTCGTATACACATTTGTGATAGTTAACGTAATGGTTTGGCATCGGTAAATAGTACTGTAACGTTCGATTTTTGCAGGTTAGGCATTCTCTAAATAAACAATTTGTATTATTTATATCACAAGTCAAAGCTGCTAGGACTGCAGTCACGGAACGGAATTTCAAAGCGTTAAGTGCATGTAATTTAGAAACCATAAGTTTGACGTTTGCATGAACAGAGCACTTGCAAGTACATATGTTTTTCCTGAACACTTTGCCAGGTAACCCAAAATGGTCTAAATCTGCAAAAGGTTGCTAGGCTTATCTAGTAATTGACAGTGGTTAATTTTTTTTTGTGCAGATTTGTTAATGTATCTCATAGTATACGTTTTTGTTTCACCTTACCATCTTTGGATTGAATAAAGTCTGTTTTTCCTGGACACATCCTAGTATTTTCATCCTTTGCCAAAAATGATACCACGTCCTCTTTTACTTTAAGCATTTTAGTACTTATTTTATGGCATTTTTGTTTTTTGTAAGTGTCGTACTTGAAAAACGGTTTTGATAAATGTAAAAATCTATATTTCTTCAGGGTATTAAGCTTCCGAAAATTCTGATATATTCTTTTATCTTTGTGTTTCCTTTCAAGCTCATTGAAACTGGTCTACAGATCATAAGATAGTGCTTCACCGAAAATTAACTTTTTTTTTACAAAATCTGGCACTTTCACATTCTTTAAAAGTAGATTTACTTTAGTTGCAGGTGAGTAAGCATTTGTGTTTTTATTTTTCAATGTCAAATACTTTTTCTTATATCTTTCGGTTAATTTTGATGATTTTTTCAGTTTTTGTTCCAAACTTTTGATTTTTTTATAAAGCAAAGCACGCCTACAACGCCCTCGATGTCTATTACGCGCAGCTAATACGTCTGATCTGTGCGATACAGATGATGCAGCACTTTGTGGGGGTGTATCGTTAAGCATTATTTCTAAATCTGTTTCTCTTTTGGCTTTTTTTTCTCTATAGGTTTTGCTATTTTGTTTCCACTGTTTTCTTCTTTGTCTAGTACACTCTCTACTCTCTACTCTCTACTACTTATAGAATTAATAGATTTAACCTGACCTTTCTCCTTATTTTTTTAAATATTTTAATCTTTCTATTTGTTTTAGCTTTTCGAGAGTCTCGGGATTACTTTTCATTTTTCCCGTCTTTTTCTATCGTACTCTTTCTTTTTTATTTTCTTGTCTTCATCACTTAGCTTCTTTCTACTTGCCATTTTTCACGCTTAGGGACCGCAGGTATAACAGGTGTTAAAATGAATAAAGCGTAAGTTAATATAAGCGTAAAATAAAAAGAAATGTAAGTTAAACATTCCCATATATAAATATAAATCATTCCCTCACTAGAGCAGTCATTCTCTCACTTTTAAAATGATGATGGAATGACCGTGAGAGAATGACAAAATCAAACAAAAGAGAAACTGTACCGAAACATAGCCTCAGATTACCCACTGCCTTATGTATTTTGTATTTTACTCCCTAAAATCTATGACAAAGAAACAAAACATACTTATAAAACAATAGCTTACCTTTCAGTAGGTATGAGGAGGTAATGACAGATGAAAATGTAACCTTTAAACAACAGAAACGAATAATGTTTTTCCACGCGTACGTTACACACTAAAAACTTAATCGCCATTTTGACATATCGGAAGTATTGCCAGGCTTCAAAATGTTTAAGATGCGTTCAGAAATTTTATCTAGTGTCTTCATAAATCGACTATTTGTCTCAAGGTGAGGGAATGTTTTTATTCGCCGGGACACATGTTTAATACATGTTTTCTGCTAAACGGTTAATATTTTTGTTAAGAAAGACTAATTGGTATAAAGCTGAAGCATAAATCAAATAACTGCGTGATATTTAATTGTTAAAATATTATAAACTTTTTGAGTTTAAGATTTTTTTATATCTACGCCTGCGACACTGAGGGGATGACTTTCAGCTAGAAAAAATATAGAAAAAAAATATATGTTGTTTTATATTTCAAAATATTTTTTAAAGTAGTAACAGAATAAATAATTTACTTTTATTTAAATATATTTAACTGATTATAACTTCATAAGTGAAAGTACTATAACCTCGGGAAATAAATTTCGAGATTTTTGAGAAATACCCACCTACATTAAGTAAGAAACTTAAATATGAGTGTGAGTTTCATCAACCGATCATTATGTTATTTTACATTATCAAGGGCACAGAAAGGGATATTTAAAGGATACTGACTTCCCCGCGGGCGAAGCCGCGGGAACAGCTAGTTCTATAATATTATCCTCGTTAAGGAATAGGGAATAGGGTAGGGGTGACACTTTGTATTCTTAATCCCTCACTACACGGAAAATGTATACCTACTAATAATTTTAGTATCAAATGAACTATTAGTAAGTTTAGTACCTACCCTACCCAGAACACTTCAACTAATTTATTTCTTCATTTACGTAAATAAACCAATAAATTAGTTTAGTAGGTCCTTTCATAAAGTGAAACTTTGCATGTGAAATGTCATAGAAATAGAGTAGAGCTAAGCTTTAAGTTAACGAAGTACTGCGGAATTAAAATAATACAGGAAATATTGTATAAAAGTATAACTTTGCTATGAATAGACTACTTAAATCTCAAGTACTTTGTAGATTTATTAAGACTGCCTCCGCTTGCCAGTGGATAGCGTATGCATTTCCTGATCGGGAAGTCCCGGGTCGGAAAAAAGTGTTACTGAGTTCTTCGCCATTCTTAGTAACAGCACGGAGTCTGGCCCCTTTTTTGTGGGACCTATAAATTCATAACATGGCGAAATATGGCTGCAATTTTACGGCTCTGCCTGAGTAGGTAAGGTGTAAAATAGCACCCACATTTCTTCTTCAGAGTAAGTTATAAGATATTTGGTAGTTTATAAGATATTTTTTGTATTTGTCTATAAAAAGTACACAAATGCATACAAACATCGTGAGATAGCTAATAAATACATGACACAATCTTTAACATCAAATTATTACAAGCTTGCTTTTGCTGACA
The DNA here is from genome assembly GCA_944739405.2 of Euclidia mi. Lineage (NCBI taxonomy): Eukaryota > Metazoa > Arthropoda > Insecta > Lepidoptera > Erebidae > Euclidia > Euclidia mi. The sequence goes on from OX123182.2 coordinate 6,462,467, forward strand.
AATCAGAATTAAAAACACGTTTTTACTTAATGAGTAGGCCAAGAGCCTCAAAAAAATTGATTATTGCTTATTTGAGAGAGAAATAAAGTTAACTTCCATTCAAAAATATTTTTTTTTCTATTTATAGACTCACGCGTATATCCCCGAAAGGGTAGGCAGAGGTGTAATATTACCCCCACAAATATATTGCAAAGTATATTATGAGCCAGCTAAACAAAACAACATTACCGACATCCAAAACCGTACAAGCCCGATATGGGTTCAACGGTAGAACTTTCTACACAACTCTGCGAAACACAAATATTTATAACGCCTGCAGTTATATTTGTACAGCGTCCCGTTGTTTGCGTATGATTTGCCTATTTACATAAACAAACCATAACAGGGGTTCCAGAGCTGGTCTTAAAATATGTATATATTTTAAGACCAGCTCTGGAACCCTGTAAATAATTTTTATATTGTGGTGAAATGGTTCATAATATAAAAATAACCAAAACACACCATGGCTTGGTTATTTTTGTCAGCTGTTTTGATAAAAAGGGAAGTAAATTTATTATTTTAGAACTCAAACAGTATAATTATGATCAAATTCATTCGATCTTTTAGGCCAGTTTAACATTTATCAGGATTATACATTTGTGTCAAAATTCGAGTTTAATTTTTTTTTTTTTTTTTTTAGACTCACGCCTGTATCCCCGAAGAGGTAGGCAGAGGTGTAATATTACCTACACCCACATTTCGCCATGAATTTTGTAGGTCCCACGTAAAAGGGGGCGAGCCTATTGCCGTACCGGGCAAATTGTCAGACTCCGTGCTGCTACTGAGAATTTCCTGAATGAAAAACCCAATAACATTTTGCCCGGCCCGGGAATCGAACCCGAGACCTCCCAATCCTACGCGCACATTTATGCTGCGAGACCAACGAGACAGTTTAATTTTATTTTATGTAATTGGTTAAAACGCAATAAATTGTCACTACCGCTGAAAGAGAAGACTGGAAACTCAAAGGGAAGACCCTTAGTACGTATTCTACGAAAGGAAATACTTTTAAATACTTCATCTGAATGACATATAATTCTGAATTGAAAGATAAATAACATTAAACGTAACTAATGTATCAATAAAGTGTTTGTTGTAATACTGTCATGTCATCAATGTTGGGCAGTTTTGGAGACACTGAAATCATTTTTAAGAAGTTCTATTAGAACCAATATGTCGCGGTAGAATTCTTAAACCGTAGCGTAGTTTGATTTCCATGTGTAACATTCGCGTAAACTGAATAAAAACTATAATGGAAAATACCTTATACCGTGGCTGGCATTTTACTTTTTAACTGGTGTACCCCATGACAAAACGTCGGGACAAACATCGTGGCAACATTAATTCAAACATGTCTTACCTCTTGAGGTTCAGAATCCACGAACCAGTCGATGATAGCCGCTGGTAGTGAGTAGTCTGACGTGCAGTTCACTAACGCGTTCTCTCCCACTTGCACTAATCTTGGCAACCCCGTGATAAGAGGGTCGTATTCTGGTAATACTGTGAAAGAAAATAAAATTAAGTAATTTGAGCCCTTACAGGACCATAAGGATATGGGACTATATATTATGATAAACACTATACGAAACAGTTAATTACATCAAATAAACATAATTTTAACTTAAAATATAATAACATGTTTTGGATTTTATGGAATTCTTTGGGACACATATGTCCCTATGGTCGTTGGTGGTACTTTTTGTTCTACTCAATTATGTTATACGTTTTAGAGATTTTATCAGTTTTTGATATATACAAATTTATTAGAGAAAAATTGTTTGTTCATTGACAGGTTTACAATTTAAAGTAATAAGCTAGTAGTAATTAGGTAGAATCCAGTGAAACATTTCCATTCATTAGTCAAGAAAAGGTGTACTTTGCAACACAATTACTATTTTTTCGGATTTCTATTATACATTGAATAAACTGACACATGCTTTCCAGAAGTTTGGTTATCAATGGGGTGCGTAGGAAACTGTCTTCGTCTGACTGATCTGGGAACTGAACTTAATTTTGAAGTAGTAACGTCATGCTGCCGGACAGAGAAACCGTTTTTCCAACTTGAACTTGTCTGAACTGCAGGCTACTTTTGATTTCATCGTAAAGCTTTGAGTAGACAGTATGCGCATTATCCACTGAGACAGAGATCAAAAAATTATCGAAGATAGTATTTTATTTTTAATCAGCAATATATTTCATAACACTATGAGATCAAGACGTATATAATCTACTCCTCCCATATCTTTGTTATATGTGATACGATTTTAGGACATTTCAATTTTTTGCGCTGATCCCGGTGCCAGTGCCCGAAACAGTGAAATTAATAAAAAATGTGCGGGTTCATAATTTTAGTATATAATGCAACATATCGCTATAAACTACTCTAATTATTTGTACATAATGAAATGCATTTAGGTATTTGGAATTCGGTAAATCGCTTCGCAGGAATGGCTTTACACGGATTACAATTTAATTGATTTTGTGCCTAAAATTAATCCCCGATCATCGAAATTTTCATGTATTTTCAATTTCATGGACAGCGGACAGCGCTTATCAAAAGAATATTACATGTTTTGATAAAATTTGTAATTATTTTGTTAATTCATTAAAGTGGAAATATCGAAAGGATTTGATGGAAGGTAACTACCATATTATAATATTGAATTTTATTTTATAAAAGTATTCACGACTTTTTCATTTTCTTATTCCCTTTGGTTTCAAACATACACCAGGTTTTCCTAACAAAAACTGTGTATAAAAGTTTCAAAACCATTTTTCTACCTACTTGGAGTGCCAAAAAATCTATCAACATCATTCGTAGGGAAAAAAAATTGAAAATAAAATGATACGATTCGTCTGATTTCTAGCCTCTCCGATACCTCGTTTTCTCTGACAAACACGACTTCAATTTATAACGTCATTTACAAATACCATCATCATCAGCCTTCCATAGTCCACTGCTGGATATAGGCCTCTCCTATAACACGTCACTGAGCCTGATTTTTGGCTTTTCGTGTCCTGCCGCTGTCAGCCACTATGTGTGTATCGTCACTCCACCTAGCTGGAGGGTGTCCTACACTACTTTTCGTAAGTCTACAAAAACCATAATACCTAAACATAAACTCACCAGCTAACGTCATGTTGGCTGAGCGCCACACCGCGAACCTCGGTCCTTCACTGGACACTTCGCAGGTATACTTGGCAGTTCCTATTTCAGGCCTCACGCTGATGACGCACGGCCGAGGATCGCAGGAGCTGTTCGTTATCAGAACCCCCGTAGCGTTGAATGCCCGGGTTTCTGTCTGTGGACAAAATACATGTTATCAATTTACGTTTATGAAATTTAAAAGGAGGCTTGGAATACATGATGTAACTGGCTGCATTGTCAGAGAAAAACAGACGAATTATGATAACGTTTTTGTGCGATTATATTTCTTTGTCCGTTGATAACGAAATGTCTTTGTCTTTGTAACTGCACGATTGGCGTAGTGGTTTAAGCAGCCACCTCATCGCTTGACACTGTGCCGAAGTGTTGTGGGTTCGATCCCCACACGAGACATCACTTTGTGTGATTCACAAATTGTTGTTTCGAGTCTGGGTGTTTAATGTGTTGGTTAGTTGTATCATTATAAAGTCCCCCGCGGCACAGGATTTAGTCCTAATGCGGGAGTTGTCTTTTTTAAATAGAAAAATAACTTTGCATAGCAGTTAATGCTCGTGGAGCCTTAAATTCCTAAAAAAACTAAAAGTTACTGATATCAACACTATCTACCTACATCTTCTGTATTTTTATATAAAATTCTTGCGTTACTGACTGACTGATAGACAATGCATAGCCAAAACAATGAGCGCAAGAAGCTGAAATTTATCACGTATATTTCTTGGAGACCGCAACACTAAGAAGGGATTTCCCAAAATTCCCATGAAATGGCGCACCAATGGATAGGTAAAAATAAATTGTGCAGCTGTAGCTGCGGGCATCCTCCAGTATATTACAAAGTATAAAAGAATAGCCAATGGTATTTAGATACCTCTAATGAAATGCAAAAAAAAAAATTTAATCCGAACGCAGACCATTTCATGTACATTACACCTAATTACACAACATAAATATATAGAATACATCACTCAGATTAACGGCACAGTTTTATAAAGCTTTTGAATTGCACTCGCCGGCTCTCATTTTGACCTCGTTTCAGAATATTTCCTAGAGGCAGATTCAAAAGGCGACTCAAAACAGGTGAAAACATTTTGTTTAAAAAATAACGTTTATACTTTATGGAATGTGAAATGTTACGCTTTTGGGCTTTACTTGAACGTTGTTGTGTTTATTTTATGTAATGTCCGGACTGTTTACATACGTTTTGTTGCAATTATATTTTAAATAAAAGTCAACATGGTAATAATAATACATTTATTATGTGTTTTTTTATTTTATTTTTTATAATTGTTACGTTATAACTGCAGATCTGGAATAAGTCTTTAATTATCATCAATTAATGTTTGTCATTTCCGGTCTTTCGGCTTAAATGTAACTTGAACTAAAATGAAACACTTAAACAGTGTTGTTCAGAGATTGCCTAGACAGACTGGGAAATGTTTGCAGGCGCAGTGGAAGTTTATTTATTCATCCAGTTGTTCTAAGGCAAGTCAAAGATGTCTGACATATATATGGGGCTGAGTTTCTCAGCGCTAAGATTTAAACAAATCAATTACCTGGTGATCTTCTCTGGTGGCCTGGAGGAAACCTAGGATAAGACACAACTAGATTGGCCAAAATAGAGGTGAAATATCGTTAGTTACCAGGCTCCTAGCGGCGTCTTTAAAACACGATGCACGTGGCAGTAGAATTCACACAATGTTCAATATAAACATATCACAATTTACAACACGGCGGAATGATCGGTGCCGGACAAATCAAATAGCGGCAATTGCAAGACTATTGCACAATTCAATTCGCGAAGCTGGTTTAACCATGTGCTTTCAAAAGGCGATGGTTTTTTTTGAGACGTCAAAAAGGTTTTAATTTTTCAAAGCAAGAATAAAGAAAGATTTGTCAGTTCATAGTGTGACCAGAGTCAAAAAATTACAATAGACAAGAAAAGTTACTAAACTGATTTAGTCGACTAATTATTGTAGACAGTATATCTATTTCAAACAAATGTAATTTAAATTAGTTGTCATTTATTTTTTATAATGTAATAAATGTCATTTGGACCATAATTATGATACGAAAGAAATTGAAGATTTTAGCATATTGATATACTAGTGATTTTTCAATTTTTTTCACTCACAACACACACCACGACTGAGATATTTCGTGATTTGTTAAATATATGTTCTAGTTTTCTCATAAGTAGCTCTAGTTAATAAAAAAAAAAGCTAGATTTATAAAGGAATCTATGAATATAGATATAATCATTTTTTGCAAGATAACAAAATACCTTTATCGTTTTGAATATGTATACTTACAGTTTTTTTCTTTTATTTATAAAAAAAAAGTTTTGAATGTACTTACAGATTGATCTAAAATGAAAGAAGAGCAGCCACTTTGCATTTTGTTCAGATAGAGAGCTAACAAATGCAAAATGACTGCAAAACGTTCGCAATAGCCTTTTGATTAAGAACGCTGCGGTTGAAAGAGATTAGCATGCCTTAAGACGTAGAACGGTTCAACTTAAGACCATTAGTGGCTGAATGCAACAAGTAGGTCACAAGTTCGGCAAAATGCAAGCATTATTGCAATAATAAATGTTCGCGCGAAAATTTTATGCAAATAAGTTAATAGCTTCTCAGTAATTAGTATGTATTAAGTATACGCGAATAAGGATTTAGGAATTTTATCGTTTCTCTGTTATACTGACAGTCTTCTTTTTTGTTTGCATATGAGTACCCACACTAGTTCTGAAGGCCGAGTATATAGACCATCCGATGGCTTCCTATATGGCCAGCATTTTGTGAGATAAGTAATGAAGGAAAAAGGACCATTTCATCTTGCCACGATCAGAACACCAATCTAAATCCCGATTGCAATTTGTAAAACTGTATTTTTTCTTTTGGTTTGCATGAGTGGTATTACTAAAAAGCTATTGTCGGCATTTACAGGCCACTTGAAGGCCTCCGACACGGTCCATCGATTTTTGCTCTGAAACATTTACCATTCTTTGATGTAAATGCCACGGGTCTCCCTTGTTCAACCGAAAGGAATTTGACAAATTTTCACTTTTCCCAAAAAAAATTCACATAATTTCATTAACCAAATTATTACTTAGCAAAAAATCAATTCACAAAAAATTTTAACGTAAACCTAATGTTTGGGAAATTTATATATTTTATATAATACTTTTAACATTTTTTATTTAGTCAAATATTTCAGTTGGAATAACAGTTTTTACGCAAAATCAATAATTATCCTAATCTAAATAGTTCAATTCCGGCTAACCTACTGAAAACAATTTCTTTTTTCAAGTTTATTGATGCAAGTCGTTTCTGGCACTTGCCGGCCGCTACTGCGGCACCGCTCGCATCGCTCGCTCGGCTCGTGCGTAGGAGGTCACAGTTCTAACCTAACCTAACCATTTTTTTAATAATTAACCTAATCTACTTCCATAAATAAACTATTATCACCAAACGTTTATTGTCTGATTATGCTGAGAGAGATTGTTTGCTGTAAGAAATCATTTGATTAAAGACCAAATGCCATAATGATATTATACTTGGTAATATTTTGCCAAGTAAAAATTTGACCAAAATCATTCGAAATATTGCAATGGTATAAAAAAAGGTTGCTAAAATTTGTTTGGGTAATGAAATTTTGTCAAAATATTTTCGGCAAAACGGCAGGATCCCAAATGCCACAACGAGCAGCCATCTATTCAAGTGACCTGTGCAAGTGATGCTTAACTTTGTCGATGTTTTACGAACGGCAAGATAAGTCACACTGTGAGCGCTACAAAAAAAGAAGTTGATTCAGCTTTTAAAATAAATGTATTGCCATACAAAACCTAGGTATGTGAACAGCAGCTAAAAGCGCAGCTTGTCAACTTTTACTGCTCCCGATAAAAGGAAGACAATCTATTTAAAAAAGGACGGACGCCGTTCTATGTAGGCGACACAAAATCGTTCGCCGTGGCTTGATGCTAATAGATAACCGATTATAATATTTAGATATGCTTTTTAGATTTGATCATATTTTAATATTATGAATAGGCTGTTGTTTCTAATATCAGCGTAAGGGAATAAGGTCCTGCATATATAATAATATGCTGATTGATTGCAATGACAAATTACTAGAATCCACAAAGTACATTGTCTTAGTCTTATTCCAGTAACATCCAAGACGTTTCCACTTCAAGCAAGCATTTGGCTGAATATTAGCTAGCTAGATTTTCCACAGAGCGACTGCCTGACTGACCTCCGCAACTCGAAGGGATAGCGATATTCCATGGTTATAGAAAAGCAGCATCGTAGAAAAGTTACGAAACAAACAAAAATACAGACTCAGCTTTAGCATAAATATTCAGTGAATATATTACAACAAGTTTAGACGAACAATTAAACTAACTTCTGCGAAAGGCCAATACATGTAAGCAAATACAATACAATAAGCAAAATGTATTATAGTGGAAAACAATCTACCATTGTAATGAAATATTTCTGGAAAACATGACATGTTTATATTAGTTTTGAAGTTATTTGTTTCGTATGAAATGGCAGAACGTGTAAGTTATTAATTATAAATGGATTTTTTCTTTGTAATGTTAGTTTACTTCCGTCTAATTTCCCGAGGGCGATTTCACTTCTTGGCGTCATGACATGCGGCAAGGCATGAGTAAGCTTAACATTCTAAGGAAAATATATAAGTATTTTTTAAAAAGATGATTGTCGAGTTTCTCCATTCTCTAATAGATTCCAGTTTAATTAAGTGGCTAATAACAACAAACAAATTTCATTCTGATTTGATTTTTCAAAAAGATAATGCCTATCCAAGAAAAGGACCTAAGTAAACAAATATAATGAATTAATATCTAATAAAGAGTAGTGCAAATAGATAAGCAATAAAACACTTTCAGTAAGAAATTTCTAACTAAAACTCAGGCTGAACAAAAAAAATCTAAAGAAGCCACTCAGCAAGGAAAATCCACTAGAAAGAGCTTAAAAAAGTATACAAAAATACACTCAGTTCAATAAAAAATAACTTGGCATCGTATTCTCAAAAGAACTTGAATATATTGTTACCACAAGTTTACAAGGCGTGGATAGGAAAAGTAAATAAGAACTCAACTTTAAATTCACAAACAACAAAAGAAATTCACGCAACCGAGCTCAAGTGATTTCGAATGCTTGGCATTTTGGCTCCGGCTTGCATAATGCCAGTATTTAATATATTATGCAAGTGTACGTCTCATTCGTAAATAGTTGTGGCTGAATTTAAAAAGTTTGTACATTAAGCAAGAAGTTTATTTTATTTTATTTATAGACTCACGCCTGTATCCCCGAAGGGGTAGGCAGAAGTGTAATTTCACACCCACATTTCGCCATGAATTTTTAGGTCCCACGTAATAAGGGGCGAACCTATTGCCGTTACCGGACACATCACCAGACTCCGTGCTGCTACTGAGAATTCGGAAAACCCCAGTAACACTTTTGCCCACCCGGGAATCGAGCCCGGTACCTCCGATCAGCAGTCGTATACGCTATCCACTGGACTACAGCGGCAAGAAGTGTTCAAAGTATTTGTGTATTTTCTTGAATCGCTTCGAATATCATGCGGCAGTTAAATTTGAACAAAATTATACTGTTGAACAAATAATAAACGTGTTTTCAATTTTATATCAACTAAAGATTGTCATTTTTCTCCTAACAAGGTCAGGTTATAAGTGATTTTTAAGATTTTCAATCATACTATATTTTTTTGGCAGCGTAATTAAATGATATTGTTCTGTGAAGTTGTGAACGTTTTCTATAGATTTAGTTGTAATTGAATATAGGACTTTTTGTGTATTTTAAAATGTACATTCAAAGAAAACATGACATTTATTACCCAGAGAACTCATTTTGGTCCTAAGCTTAGTAAAAACTGGGGTGAAAAGGTAAGCTCGGCAGTTATACTAAAATTGAAAACGTTCCTGAGTTTAATTTAAATTTCATTACGTACATTCTGAAAACTAGAAAACAAATTGTATCGTAAAGGTTATAAATATTTAGTAATTGCTAAATTTCAAATTAGTCTGCGGATAGTTTGAAGGAACGTAGAAACTACCTACTTTTTTGGTATTATTACGTTGCTCCTTTTTATTTCATCTTCTATTAATTTATTTATTAGTGGATCTTTGCGTTTAGAGTCTGAAAAAGTTTACATCTTAATAATTTTTTTTAATGCCTTACTACTTATTTATTGATAACTTAGTTTAATTATAATACAGTATACCTCAATATTTGTACAAGTGGAAGTGTTACTTTGCTCCTGACTACTTTCAATAGCGCGATTCAGTTACTACGTTATCAGATGTGTTTGTACTTTCACCGTGCTCCGCTAGATGGCACCAACTTTTGTGACTTTATCGTTGAGCGATCGATGGTAGTAGTTGTATGAATCTACTGCTGTAATGTTTTACTTTTTTATAAAAATAATAAGAATAATTACACTGCACAACAGCATTTTTGTTTCATGGAATGTTTTTTATGGATCTAGCTGCATTTTCTACCCTGATTCCAAATCTGTACTCCGATTTTTGCTAGCAACTTTTTGAGATACGAAGGGTAGCTATTTTGGAAAAAAAATCATGGATTCCCATCATATTACAATTTATTTAACCATCTAATTAGAACAAAACTTTCTTTTATGTGACTTTCTTGAATGAGTTGGAGTTTTACTACTATTCTGGATAATCCAACAGTAGTCAGCTATCACACTTTCATTCTAATAGCACTGGTAGCACTCCTTCATACTGCGAATATCCTGATGGATGCGTTCTCTCTGCTCCTCGCTTAAATGTTCAAGATATTCAGGAAATCGATCAAGGTAGCTGTTAAAATAATGCACCTTAATGCTCATGTTGCATCCAAGCTGCTGAAGATGTAATAGTAACTGCTTGACATGGCCAGAAATTCGACAGACTTCTTATTTTCCAAAAAGCTTTACACCGAAATTTTTTCAGTGATTTTCATGCTTTCAGTAAAATCTACATCGTTTATTAATTTTCTGATTTGTGGACCATCAAAAATGCCAGTTTTTAACTTATTAACACTTAGTTTTGGGAACGATATTTGCAGCTTGTGTCACTTTCCTCCATTCGTTGAACAATTTCGTGAGGACGTACCCAAGATGTACTTGGTTGGAATTCTAATGTATCAGTTGAACTCAGGACAGGTCTAAGCTACTGACGGCACAGTAAGATAAACCTATTTGGTCTGATTTTGGTGGTTAATCCCTGTCATGTTTACAACGCAGAAATAACAGTCGTCGTGGTGGTTCGCCGGTTCACGCCAAATCATAGGACTAATGAGGTTCCAGGGATCTCTTGTTATTTTTCCATAACCGTAAAGACTCCACACACGTTTTCCACTCTATATTTGGTGTCCAGAGCTTGTTATCTGTTTCCAATGGACGTTGAAAGTATTCCATGCAGGCATTTTTTACGAAGTCTGACACATTTAAAAAGATTTTTTTAATGAATATTTGACACCAATGTAACAAAATCTATATGGATTGTTTACCAAATAGATGTCCTTCTAGACAAAACCATTGCAAAAAAGAAACAAAAACTAGTACGGCGTTGATGATAGCGATATCAACACTCAAATGGAGAGTTCATTTTATGGGGGTACCTGGAGTACCTGTATCTCCTAAACTAGAGCTGCTAGAAAAAATCTGAGTATAGATTTAAGCGAGAGAAAAGCGACCCTAAATTAGTAAACAACAGGTAAAAAGCTCAGGAAACTACAAGAGTTCTATTTTGTTATGTAGTGTATATTACTTATTTATATTTTATGTTCACTCATAACTTATCCGTTATAATTTTAATAAAGGACAATGCCAAAAAAAACCCAGAGCGAACAGATACAGGTTGTGGTTAAGAACGTTAGTGATATTTATTGGAATAATTGTGTAAATATGTCACTATTCAATTCGATGGCTAAGCATGTGATATTGCTATTTATTTTCACTAGGGGCGTTTTGTCTCGAGCATAGAAAATATAATTGATTTGATTTACTGTATCATGTAAAGTAAATAAAAATGTTATTTAAATAACGCTACTCACTCTTGCAAGACTACAATAAAGGTATCAGTAATGTTAAAAAATAGGATACATATTTTTGCATGAAATGAAAACACAAGTATTATCACGAATTCCAAGAAGTTCAAACAGCTATTTAGTACACCATATTCCGCCTCTCTCTTGCTTACTTGAGCATGCGATAGTGATTAGCACTACCAAACCTGTTTAAGCTTAAGCTGTTTTCAACCGTAAGTGCGTGCGTTAAAATTCATTTTAGCGTACATTCCTTTATAACCGGCGCGGGCGGAAGACAATAGATACATGATACAGGCGCAACGAGTGTCTTTGTCTAAGATGCCCATGCGCAGTCCTTCAATAGCCATTGTAGTGATCTCTACGTTTTTTCCTTACGGAGTTAAAAATATCGTTGATTTCGGCTCATCAAGTCATGTAAATATACAAAAAAGTAACAATAGGAATAATTAATATTACTAATAATAACTAATATTACTAATAATAACTAATATTATTATTAATAATTAATATTAATAATTATTAATAATAATATTACTTTTTTGTATATAATAACTAATAAGTTATTATATACAAAAAAGTAACAATAGGAATAATTAATATTACTAATAATAACTAATATTATTATTAATAATTAATATTAATAATAATATTAGTTATTATTAGTAATTAATATTAATAATAATATTAGTTATTATTAGTAATATTAATTATTCCTATTGTTACTTTTTTGTATATTTACATGACTTGATGAGCCGAAATCAACGATATTTTGCATACTCGAAAAAATCACGCCTATTAAAAACAAATAGCAATATCACATACTTAGCCATTGAATTTAATAGTAAAATATTTACAAAATTATTTCACTAAATATCACTAACGCTTACAACTACTCGTACATCCTGTATCTGTTCACTCTGGGTTTTTTTTTTTCATTCTTGTTGAGCATTGTCCTTTGTGTTACTATGTCTATGTAGAAAAAGGACAGGTCAGAAGTACCCTAATCAGAAGAACATCATCATTATCTTGCTCTGGTCCCAATTTATTTGGGGTCGGCGCAGCATTATGACAAATCGTTTTCCGTCACTGCTGTTCGTCTATGGAATGTATTACCGCTACATATTAGACAGGCTCAGACGGTAACCAGATTCAAATATTTAGTTAAGGAGCACTATCTATCATTATAATATTTCCAGTTTCTCCCGTTCTACTAAGTATATGTGTATTATATATTATTGATGTATGTATTTTATATATGTATATTTATGCATGTATAAGTATTTATGTATGTGTATGCATATTATCTTAATATTATATAACTTTATATATATTTAAATATAATATATATTTATTGGTACGCTTACAACTATCATTTCTTTCCTACCAATAATATCTCCATCCAAAGGTTGCCTGGTAGAAATCGCTTTTAGCGATAAGGCCGCCCATTGTACTATATTTTATGTGAATTTCCTTAAATATCTGTATAAGTGTACAATAAAGAGTATAATAAATAAATAAATAAATATGCCTATTGTCCTTCTCTTCCATACTTCTCTGTTACCAGTCATCCGATCATTTACCCTTTTCTCTTTCATATCAATCCTCACAAAGTCCATCCATCTTTTCCTTGGCCGTCCTCCGTCCTCTCCATTTTCACTTTCATACCTACATACTATATACATCACTTTTTTACCTACATACTTTGCTCATCTCTCCGCATAACATGTCCATACCAGGCCAATCGACTCCCTTTTACCTTTTCATCAACGGGCGCCACTTTCATACTACCTCTAACGTTATCATTCCTAATTCTGTCCATTCTTGTCACTCCACACATCCATCGTAACATTCTCATCTCTGCCACATGCAATCGTTTCTCATCCATCTTCTTTGTAGCCCAACACTCAGCTCCATACAGTACGACACCTAAACAGAAGAGCATGCATGAGAAATATCATGGGTGTGAATGAAGCAAAAGATATATCAGGATCCCTGCAAATGGCATTCAGTAGTCTCTAACCTACCCCCTCGGGCAACAGGCGTGAGTCTATGTATGTATGTCCATGTCACCTACATCTATAAACCAAACCAGTGTGTTCAGTATTACTGCCAACCATCAGTCGTCCGCAAACCGGTGCTAAGGGTACAACGACTAAATAATTCACGTCTAAATTACGATCCGCTACGAATGTACGTACAATGTCAAACTAGCAGTTTTATGCCTGTTTTTGGATCGTTGAGCGAGCATATAAGAACAGTTTGTTTTGAGATTAAATTTTTAATGTGATTCTGTTTATCACTAACTACCTGCTGTATCTGGAGTTCAACGTTTTGTTGTGAAATAATATGAGTGTAAGAAAAATATATACATACTAGCTTTTGCCCGCGGCTTCGCTCGAGTAAATTCGCGGTTCTCTATTTAAAGTATGTCATCTACGTTCGGGGTAACACAAATCTCCTTTATTGGGCGGATACTTCGATTATTGTCGATTTAACTGTTAAAGAAATATAACTGCAAAAAGTATTTACACATACAAACTACTTAGTACTAAGACTTAGAAGAACTTAAAATATTATCCGGTATCAGTGACGTTTCGCTAGAGTGGCCAATATGGCTGCGATTTGTCTGTCAGAACCATTAGAATTTAACAAAATACTCGACAATCCGAATTTTGCGGCTATATGTTGTCGACTCGAAATCTTTATTTTCTTATGTTTTATTATTCAGGTAAGGTTTCGAGTCTACCGTACCCCGTGACGAAATTATTAATATCTATAGATTTGACACTGCGATGTTAGCGCAGTCGGTTGGTTCCAATGTGAAACATTCCAATGTCAACAACTGCTTACAAATTAAAAATTAACTAAAAAACATTTTCCAGTGGACTAAATTGTGAACCTAAACCATTCTCAAGTCCCCTTGAACACACACAAAAATTTTCATCACAAACGGTCCAGTCGTTTAGGAGGACTTCAATGACATACACACGCACACAAGAAATATATATATATATATATATATATAAAGATCTAGGTACCTACGTAACTGCTGAGGATGTGTTTTGATCTGCCACGTTATTTTAAAATAATGATGATTTATGTTCTGTCTATATAATAAAATAAATAATAGCCAACTAAGAATAAAACTTGAATCGTGAAAGACAATACAATCATATAACCAACAGACAAAGCACCCATATGAAACGATTGTTTGTCTTTAATCACAAATACCACGTTGCCGCTGTTACCAAAAAAAGCTATATACTAAGGTTGATCTAACTGACGAAAATCCCCACGATATCGAGGATCACTAGAATCTACCAGCGCTACCGTCTCTTTGTTTCAGATTAGTGTTTTGCAGAAGCAGTTTTGTTAATAAAAATTGATATCCTCTGCCAACTCAAGCAGGTGTAGCTGTGTGAAATTATATCTTGCCGTCGTTAAGGGACTGCTTACAAAAACCATAATCGACTGCCCTCAACTATCCTCTCCCGAAAATTTAACACAGTTTTACTTGGCCTGATAGGCGTCAAATGCAATAATTTTCCTCACGATTCCAGAAGCAAAATAATGATTGCAATAATAAATATTGCGTAATAAGCCGCAACGAAGCTGAGCAGGAACACCAGTGGAGTCACAAGCACTTTGGTGGGTTTGGTGGCCATTGGTGGGACAAGGAGCGGCAATAGTAGAATCTAACTATAAATAAACTCAACAGAATCAATTTCAATACCATTTATCACATTTCTCCTAAAACTGTAATCAGGCATGTATTTGTCATAATTATTCAAAAAGCTCAGATTCAATTTCACGAAAAATAAATTCAAATCAGAAGTGTAATATAAAAAGAGCGTATTAAAAATAAACCAACTTTATATATTTAAAGCACATTATATCACCCACCCAAACGCCCAAGCGTCAGACATGTAATATGTAAACCCAATTACTGGCCTTTTCACGTAATGTCTACCGAATACCATCCCGGCGTACACTTTTAAAATTATGTTTTTTAACGTAGAATGTTTCCGAATTAAAATAAGGACAGGCATTTTTATTTGGTTTCTTTTTTCTCTTTTTTGCTAAAATTTGACATCAAGGAATTCGTTTTTTTTTTGCACCTCGTGTCTCAGTTTAGGATTTTGTAAATAAGGTGGCTAATTTGTAACAGTTTATTTTAAGAAGGTATATATTTTGATTTGTTCATGTGTGTATTATTACGATTCTAAAAGGAAAGTATTAAGATGTGAACATAATAATACTATAAAGAGAAGTGGTTTTTGTTTTATAAGAGGAAGTTATATTTCCTCTAATAAAACAAAAACCACGTTACAAGACCACGGTTACAAGACCTTAAACAATGAGCCGATGGTAAGAAGAAAAATGACTGTTTTTAAATTGTTCGAATGTAGTGTGCTTGCATCTCATTACAACAATTTACTTCCAACTATTATGACATTAAGATATGTCATGTTAGTTGGAAGTAAATTGTTGTAATGAAGTTTCGATGACCTTTAAATGCAGGATGGGCGTTTATGGTTAAAATTGTTTAGCAAAAATGCTAGTTATATGTATCTATGCCAATGTAACAAAACATTATATATCTTTTAAAGCGTGCATGATCCTTGTCATCCATATTATCACTACAGGCATACAGGAATAAGCATGGCGAACATTTCGGATGGCTATCACGTCCTATATTACAAAGAGATATCGCAAAAAGACACTACATTACCAATATTAGCTTTGACACTGATTACGTTCGTATTACCAAAAGGTTTCAGGTACCTGCAGACCATAATAATCTTTGCCGGTGCTCAATGAATGAAACATTGCGACATGATCACTGCAAGTTCGCAGCATAAAGAAAACTCGACGCGCTTTTCTGTCAAAGCTTTGAGCCAGCTTTAAATTTACTAATGAATGAAGGTAGCCCAATGCAATGTGATTCTGTTAAACGTTTTTATGTTGGATATTGGAGGCAGGTAAATTTTGCGTCAAGAATTACCTTCCTGCTAAGATTGAGACTATGATTTCGAAGACTATGATTTTACCCATAAGTAACAAAGACCTCACAATGACGTATGCCATCTAGACCCGAATATAGAACTACTCAATACAGTAGACGCCACCTGGATGGGTGACCGCGTGTGGCATTTACATCTGAGCGCTACCGTGCTTCGGAGGGCACGTAAAGCTGTCGGTCCCGGTTCTTGTCTCAGGATAAGGATCGTAAGGCCATGTCGGAGGCCTTCGGGCGGTCTAAAAAACTCCGACACCAGAGTTGGCCACACACTCACACGAAAAACAAAAACGAAGTAGACCGATTTCTAAATTATTGCTTTAGTTCACTTTCAATCACCGTATAACTATGTGTTCACATATCCTAATGACTACTTACGATTTATGAATACCTACATCATAAGATTTATACTTAGACACTTAGACTTATTCAGGTAGCTATTGATGTATGACTGACGGAAACCTACTCCAAACTTCCAAAACCTCAACGTGTCCTTTTCAAAAAAATATACCTACGATACCTACTACTTTCAATAGTTATTGTTTACACTTTTGAAATATCAACTTTTTTCCGGGGAATTGAAATATTTTTTTTAGAAAAAGACTGACAATTGCACTTAGTTTCTTACAGTCGGGTTTTATTGGGACCTCAAAACTTAACATGTCCAATATTCTATTTTTACTCGTCACGTTTACAAACATACTAAATTATACGTCAAACGGTTACCGGTAAAGCAGAATCCCTTAATAATAACCAACGATAGAATAATCTAAGTGTGTATTAGATAACAATATAGTTTGAAATTTGGCTCGTTGCGACATTTTTAATGTGATTTTTATTCAGATAGGGAAACGTGTACCGTTTTTCCCGCGGCCCCTAGCGGGGAACTTTTAATATAATGATCGAGTTATCTCGCCTTATCTCAGGATTTATTTGGAGTGAGCCTGCTACGTTATTTGTGATGAGTTACCAGCAATTTTCTGCGGTTTTATATTGATAAGTTGGGTGCTTGTTTCTTGTTCAAAAAGTTGAATATTCACTTTACTAGATTTTATTCTTAAGACAAATTTTCTATTTCTATAAACCAGTCACCTGATAACAGTGTATCTAGTATAGATAGTGTAATCTATCTATATGTAAGTTACTTAAATCACGATGTCACGCAAGAACTTTGTCGTATTCACAGTTAATACCACTATGTTCACCTGGGTGAACAAAGTAGATTCTACCTAGGTGATATCTTCACGGTATAATCATTCGACTTATGCGGACTTTTTTCACAAGGCATTAGATTCTGTTAGTTGAACATACCTAATAGGTATATCAGAATAATCTAGGTGAAATAATTTCAAGGACACTAATATTCCCAGAAGTCGACTTTGTTCATCCAGGTGAACGAAGTGGAATAAACCAATATTCATACAATCCTTCTAAAACATTACCCTTCCTCCCTAGCACAGATGATTAATAACATGTTATCATATCATCATTTCACAAGTTCCCAATAATATCATAGAAAAATATCTATCATCTTTCATACACATTTGATTACGCTAACTAAACGGTCTGTGTTATGATCTACAACCGCAATAATGTAAAAATGAACCTCTTTATGAATTCCCTCGAAACTCACCTTGTATAATCCACGCAAGGTTACGCAAGTTTTGCTATTATATCTAGTAGATAGGCATAAGTGGAAATATTGCCCTCATTATTTCAAGTTGAACTTACGCTATTCTTCGTAGAAAGGCGAAAATTGAGATTCTGTAGTAGTTTATAGGAGTTGAAGTGATTTGAATTGGAATGAGGGTTTATGAAGTTACGGACAGTAGAAATTCGGTAATCGAAAGTGTTTGATTGAGGATAATGATGTGGTTCAGTCTATTTTGGCTACGGGGAATTCTTTTATTCCGCCGCTTTCTGTCATGTGCTCTTATGTAGTTTTCATAACTAATTTTTTTTAGAGAAATCCTCACACATTACGGGCATGCAAGCACAACATTCTCATAGCAGTAACTGATGGCCACGGGCCTCTTTTAACTTTTCGCACCTAGCATCAAGCTTAACGCGCTGGCGCACTATTTCGTACTTAAACAGAAAGATACTGTTAGTATAAGGCAAAACTAGATGTTCGTTCCTTTTGAAGAAACGAAATTTACGTAATAACTATTACTATGATGTACTTAAGACCAGGCGTATACTGCGATTGGCAATATTTGGCATATATGCAAAGTAGCTTGCTTGGCTTACCGGCCGAAAAGGCAAGAAGCGTCCATTCTCGATAATGTCAAAATCTGAAGCTTTTACGGAGTGTTTCGTACAAATGTCAGAGCCATCGATGAACGCAAAATTCAAGAGTTTACTCACATCACATCCTGTAAATGCATGGAATGCTGAAAGTGCTGCGCTCAAATCCGATCCCAAAATTTCATAAAGTTGAGTGACATTGATGAACCTCACATGTTTTCCAACACCGACTTCCATAAAAACTTTATCATCTTGTGAAACATGGACCATATTAGCTAACATTATGACCAAAACATCAGTGTCAGAACAACGAGTCGTTAAGTTAGCACTAAAATCGATTTGACAAGCGTGAAAAATCATTTTTAACCGACTTCAAAAAAAGGAGTTTCTTTGTATCCGCTTCCTCATGAGTTGGAGCATATAACTCTGACAGCGACTCTGACAGCGAATCAAAGAGAGATGAAAGCGACTCAAGCCAAATTTTTATTGTTTTTTTAATCAATTAATTGAAATAAAAGTTTATTAATTGAAAAAATAAGCTACAATTAATTATTCAATAATTAATTTACTCATACCAACATTTCCTCCAATATTAACAGTTTAACCGCCGCGTAGGTCACCGGTGACCTACGGTAGCGGAGGATTGGCTTTAACTTCATATTTGTTATCAAAACTCTCAAATCAAACATACTGCCAAATAACTTAAGAAACATTATTTCCTCCCGGATGAAAATTTATCAGAGAATTGTTAAAATACTCTAGTAAATAAAAAAAAATCACCTAGCTGTAAGCCAAGGTAAAAGTCGTCAGCTGATAAGTTTCAGTAGATCATAGATGCTGTTGCGTAACACCTTTCAAGGTACCAGCTGACAAAATTTCCACTGAGATACTTGCTGTATCTCAGTGGAAATTTTCATTCATAGTAGCATATAAACGATTACCAGGTAAATTTTTGTTGAGAGGAAATCATTGAAAATATAATTTTTATTTTCATGTTAAAGGAGCCAGCTGACGTATAATCCACCGTGTTATGGTCAGCCGACAATGTTCTTCTTTCAAAATACTACATAAACTATACTCTGATAAATTTTTAAATGAGAGGAAATGACTGAAAAAGCTTTTTTTTTCTCCATGCGTGGGTGGCTGCCACTGCCCACCCACGGAGTCGCAGCTGACGGTCGCGAGTATTCATAGTATAAGTCCCTTATGCATTTTACGAAGTTTCGATTGGGAGGGACTTGGTCATGAAAATCTGTCACTGGCTCCTGGACTATATGCTTTGTTCTATTAAATTTTGAGAAGAATGTCTTGTGGTATGTTGCGATTTATAAAGTGAGCAAGTTGTTAGTGAAAGAAATTAAACAATAAGTGATTTACCTAGGTCTATTCAAATCAACGTCGAATGTGCATAGAAATTATGTGGTAGTTTCGATATTCTCATTTAGTGATACCTACATTAAGGCATTATTATTACTTAATAATTAAGCAATAAAAATGCCTTATATAAATCAAATATTTTTAGTTTCATAAATGAACTCTCTAAGTTTTAAAACCTCAATCTTTTATAAACTATAATTGCAAATGAGACAAATGTAAAACATAAACAGTCTTAAAAAGCCTAGCAGATAGCTGAGAAGCATTATTTTTTAAACTAATTGTAATATAGTTGCATGAAGTAGATAAATAAAATTATTTAGCATTGTAAAAGAAGTTATAAGAAAACCGTAAAAACCTCAATTACAATTGGAAGAAATAAAATCTGATATTCTAATTAGATACCCGAAAAACCAAAAAATAATTAAACAGAAATATTTCCATCGCGTCATCGATATATTTGAAACTACGATGGCTAACCAGGAACTGAGAACCGATGATAACGAAACTGATTGAGATTCTCTTTTTTCATTCCGCAAGAGCATCGCGTTGAGCCGACATCTTAAATAAAGCACTGACTCGACCTTAAAAGCTTTCATCTGAAAGATGAATTAGAATGAGGCATCTTCAAAGTGAGAAATATTTTCACAGTTTAAAGACTGCCTTCCACTGTATCTCTGTGTTAATCAACTACTTCTTGCGTTACTGTCTGACTAAAAGACAACGCACAGTCAAACTACTGGGCACAAGGTGCCAAAGTTCCCATGGGATCGGGCAGAAACAGATAAATAAAAAAAATGTGCGGGCGTAGATGCGGGCCTTGTACCTTTATATAAAATTACTTGCCTTAACTAACATAGAGCACCCACAACAAAAAATATGTTTTAACTAGAGGACGCCAGCAGCTACGCCTGCATTTTTTTTAAATTTACCCGTTTTGGCCGATCCCGTGGGAGTTTCGACAAATCCTTTCTTAGTGCACCCCTACGGTTCCCAAGGAACATACATGCCAAATTTCAGCTTCCTGCGCCCAATAGTTTCGGCTCTAGCGTGTCTGTCAGTCAGTCAGTAACGCAAGGATTTTATATATTAAGATAATAAAAATATAAGGTAGTAAAATAGAAGGTACATGGTAGGTGGGCGATGGTTAGAGCAGTAATGAAATTACAATGTTTATAAATAATGTCTGCACGAAAAGCGAATTGGTTTTAGCGGTCGTTTCGGTGTTTGAAACAGTGCTGAGTATTATTAGTTCGATCTCCACACAAGACGGAACTTTGTGTGTCTACAATTTGTTATTTCAAGTCGGGGTATATTTTGGGTATTTTGATTGAATGGTTGAACAGTCTTTTGCGATACAGATCTAATTGACTATAGGCTAAATTAAAAAGTAAACATTATTGTATATTATAAACATAATGATTGACGACCCAAACTCCTAATTTATCTACATCCTTATTTATCAGATTTGAAGTAATTTTTTTAACATAGTTTTGATTATGCTGTTTCTTCCCGCAGCGCAACGGTCAAAGTAGTGATCGATAAACCCTGACTTGAAATCTCACTCTCTGTCTCGATATTTAGTCAAATAATTTCAAAAGGATAATAGATAACGGAAATTCTAGTTAGCTAGACAGTAATTTTAGTGAAATCTTTGGAGACACGGGCAATATTTTAAGAATCACTAGTACCTATCCCCTATTCCTTTTCCCTCACCCTATTCCTCATCCTATCCCTTTTCCCAACCCCAAGGGGCGGCAACGCACTTGTAACTCCTGTGGTGTTTCTTGTGTCCATGGGTGGCGGTAATTGCTTACCATCAGGCGATCCGTCTGCTCGTTTGCCGCCTATTACCATAAAAAATACCTATTAGTTAATGTGGCACCTAAACTGCTCATTTGCAAGAAACTAATTAACGAGAAAAATCTTGACGCAGGTCGCTTTCACAGAGACAAATTAAAACAAAGCATCTAAGTGAGAAATAAGACGAGCGTTTACTAAACCGGAGAAGTGCAAGGATGAGTTGAGTTAAGCATCTTAGCAGACAGCTGCAGTGAGTTATTGTACTGTGAGCACCGGTAGAAATGTCCGAGAAAACTAGGTCAACTTCAATATGGAATGCATTACATTCTCACATTATGTTATCGAGGCTATTTACTTTGGCATTACCAACGCTATAACCATTTTCTTCGCAGCATTGAAAGGACGCAGTTTTGGCACTTGTGAAGTAGCAGGAATAGCAAACATTCTCGGCACTTGCAACGAATTTGTGCAAAACTACGTTGAAGGAAATTGAAAACAAATAATGCATTCCAAATTCACATGATAACGTATGACTTATTATCACATTTGTGCGTAAAACACACCTGTACCTAAAGGTGCAAGTTAATAAGCAATGACACTATCATTATCAAAATCATCATCATCCATAGCCCGACTGTGTCCACTGCTGAACATCACCAATGTCTCTATCGTTATCATCATCCACAACCCAACATTGTCCACTGTTAAACATAGGCCTCTTTTTAATGTTGCGCTTTCCCACGATCTTGTGCTAATGTAGCCCAGGTTCACCTCGCGGTCACAATAATATCTCCTTTTCAAGTATCAATTCGTTTTAAAATAATGTTGACGCTGTGTCTCTGTCAGGTTGTGATTCGTTATAAAATACCTAATCCTGACTCCGTGTCAAAGTCAAAATCACTTAGGCCACAAAGTGACGCTTATGAAGATCAAATATTTAAGTTAATTACTAGATGATTCTTCATTTACATTTACTGCCACGTTCGCAATACAATAGGGAGAACCACGAGAAAGAAGGGAAACTCATGGCGACGCGTTTTAATCGCCAGTATAATGGTTTTTCATGTTATTTTTGTAAGGAGCTGCAACTGTTTCACTTTGTAAGGTATTTACTAATGCAAAACGCTACTCCAGTGGACGCTATGCCAATCATCCAGCATTTCCCAGCCATTTTGTTGGTTTAGCGGCTATTTATCAAACAGAGAGGAGTGTAAGTCATGAGTAAAAACAACAAAAAGGCTTAGCACCCGGTCAGTCAGTGCAAATGACGTACGCGGGGATTAATTTAAACCAGCAACTGCTTTTCTTTTAGATTTATTTTGAAACTTCTATTCAGGGTGTTATTTTTCAACTTTTAACCGGAACGTTGTGCTAAAATTATGTGGTGTGGCTGACACGGACGTGTAGTTTCAAAATTTATAAATTACTAGCTTTCACCACATTTCAGCACGCGATGGAAAGGTAATTTTATATCAAAGAACAAAATAATAAATAAAAACTATTCTTTGCAATTTTGATTACAGTGGAAAGTGCTGTATCTCTGCCCTATCGGGTGGGCGGAAGGCCGAATATTCTTCGGGTTTGAATGAGTAGAACCCTTTCACTGGAAGAAAGTCAATAGAGCCTCCAACTGCCTCATAGAGTAGCGAGAGATACGAAATACCGCAAGCACAAATTAAATTATTATCTAACGCAAAATGTTTAACATTAGATCCGATCCCTGTCATTGTTCATTAAAATAAACGTATTGTCAAACAGATATTCGTCTTCAACCTTTAATCTTAGGACAGTAATCATGAAATTAATTGGTTTCAAGTCTACTTTTCTTTTCATCTTATTTACGAGACATTAATCTAGCTATATTTAGAAACAAATATATGTATTAAGAGAGGTTTATGGAAGATTCTATTTAATGTCAACTAAAAGCCTTCTTATATAGAAAATACCTACCGATGACTTTTTGGAGTTACGAGAATGTGCGTATTAAATAATAGCAGCGATAGCCTAGTAGAGAGCCCGACAGACTGCTACGCAGAAGATCCGGGTTCGAATCCACGGCGCTCACCGATGACTTCTCGGAGTTATGTGCGTATTAAATTGTTAATTATCGCTTGCTAAACGGTGAAGGAAAACATCGTGAGAAAACCTGCATGTTTGGGAGATCTCCATAATGTTCTCGAAAGACATTGTGAAGTCTGCCAACCCGCACTTGGCCAGTGTAGTGGACTATGGCCTTACCCTTCTCAAAATGGGAAGAGGACCGTGCCCAGCAGTGGGACAGAATAAAGGGCTGATGATGAAAGCCATCTCAAAATAAATGTAATGTTTACGCATGATACATTTAGCTATATGTCGATTTACATTTGGTCCCACATTCTTCTTTTCGAGTCGATGGTAACACTTATCACACAGTTTTAGCCCAGTACTTGGCAACTCGGTCTCATATTAAAAGTACTCTATACATCATTATGGTATGCTTAGTGCTATCCTGGTTGGGATCCAACACTTTCCCCTCATAGTCTGGACTACGCTTTTTCAGTTATACCTCCTCCACTTCGCACGATGTTTGGTCACGCACGGTCCTCTAACGTCTAAAATATAAGCCCCATTACGCAAAAAAAATGCACCCACATAATTTCTGTCCTTAACTTAATTTTCCTGTCAAAATGAGAAATATCCAACAATCTTCTATGCTTAAGTAAGTTTTGCGAATACCGTTCTGTCTTCAGCAAGGAGCTTAAAATATTATGTGCGTAAATATTATTGCAACTGAAACGAGAAGAGACGGTTCTGACATTTTAAGATAATTTTCAACTAAGTGCCTTCATTATTATTGTAATATCTTTTGAAGCATGGATAGGGAAAGGTATTTCTTTATTCTAAAAGTTTAACGCGTGATCGAAGCTTTTAATTCGATGTACATTCCGTTGTGTTGGCTTGATGTTCGCATGTTCATTTAGAAAGTGTTTATGCCACGTTGATGATAATTTTTAATTATGCTCAGATTACAATTGGTACTCGTGTTGCAATGAGGTGCAATTAAAGACCTCTTACTTATCTTCTATGAAACGAGTAATATACAATGACTAACAAGTAAATCTGTCTGTCTTTAAGAAGTAACTAAGTAATTAATTTTAATTTTATAAGTTTAGGAACCTTCTTGATCTAGATCAGGTATAATAAGATCACCAAAAAATGTAAGGCCTTACATTGGGCATACGTGTTCTTCAAGCGTATGCTCGGGGTTCACCCGGTGATGTCGGCCAAGAGTACACGAGAAATGTATCATAAACAAATTATATCCTAAAAAGAGATGAACTAATTCTAACTTATAATTATACCCATAAACCGTATGTTGATATCCCATGAAAGTCTCCTAAATAACTAAATGATAAAGGTTGCTATAATAATTGATACCAAACAAAATTACTAGTTTTAGTTACGATCAATCAAAATTGTTTAAAGCCAATTTGAATGATCGATTTTATTTTGTAGCAGAATATTAAGAAAATATGAAACCTTAAAATAGGTATGTATACGGTTATCAAATTTCGATGATTAATTACGTTGTCTTATCTAAAAACTTGTTGGATGAGTTATAGCAGACTATAGATCCCGAAACTTATGTAATCTTAACTTAGCTAGAGGCATTGTTCTTAAATGACGATGATGCCTCATATATGTCCCTCTCCGGTCTTTAAACTGGCATCACACTCAAGCGATTACTTGTGTGTGATGCCAGTTTGCTATAATATGATTATATTATAACATCATTGTAGCGCTCATAGCGAGACTTGGCTTGCCGTGCAGATTGGCAAAGATAAGCAATGCTTGCACAGGTCACCACTTGGATGACCGTGTGTGGTAATTACATCTGAGCGCTACCGTGCTTCAGAGGGCACCTAAAGCTGTCGGTCCAGGTTGTTGTCTCAGGATAAGAATCGGGCCAAAGGCCAAGTCGGAGGCGTTCGGGCAGTCTGAAAACTCCGAAAATAGAGTTGGTCACACACTCACACTTAAAACAAAACAAACAATCATAACATCGCTTCATTGTGACTTAAATGAAGGACAAACAAACACACGTTCGCATTTACAATATTAGTATGAGTAGTATATGAATTGGACTCATTATAAATAAAAATACGGACAAATAGAATTAAAGTTCTGAGTTATACTATTATTTGATTATGTGACAGATAGGGTTGAGGACCCAGGTGGAGTATTTTTTAGAACAAAAAATATTGTTACGGACGGGGTAACGGGATTGGAAGGAAACACCGAGTAGCACTGATGACACTTTATTCGACTTGACACACGACACGCCGTTTAATTCCGACGCAGATAGCACCAACACTAGCGTCTTTTGCACTGCACTTTTCACTGCACTTCAGTGCACTTTACTGCACTTTACTGCACTATACTTTCACTTCACTTTTTTACTACTTCTTCTTTCTTCCTTTTCTTCTTGACTTTACCACTTTTCAACTTAAACTGGCGCTTAGCGCGTCTACACCGCCTTATATACCCCTAAGAATGTTCTAGATCTACTAATTTCGATTGTCTTTTCGTTATTCAATTGTTTTTCCATCTCCTGTCTCTTTTTAACCTTTCCATTTCTTCTTGAAGTTTCTAGAATTTTCTAATTTTTATTCGAAATATTTAAATAATCTTTTTTTTTAATATTTGCCAAATATTCATAAACATTTTCCAAATTTCATAAAAACCATAATCCACGTAACTGTTATGACCGAGATTTGAACCCACGCCATCAGAACGTGAACGGGATGTGTTATCCGCAACGGACGCTGAATTTGGCAAACACTTGACAAAATGTATTCGTCATCGAATTAAAAACTCATTTCCAAATAATAAAATAGTCTTCAAACCTCTTTGCTAATTATTGTGTTTCGTGACGACAGTTTGACATGACACCGGCCGTCACAATATGAACACTGAAATAAAAGTTAAAATTGGTAAAATTTAATCTTATGTTGACAAATTGTTGATTTCACTAAAATATTGGTTCAATTTGTACATTTTGACAGAAACTAATTTTTTCCTACATTTGTTTTGAAAATTCTCGTAGTCTCGCTAAGTCCCAAAACTTTGAAACTGTCAAGACCTTGCCCAGCGTTACCCAACCCACGTGACTCAAAGATTAACACTTACGAAAGGAAGCTTCGAATAGAGCGCGGGGCTTTAGAAGAACCTATAAGAAGCTCATGCCACTCTTTTAAGCAGGCTTGTACCATTGTAATGTCACGGCATTGTAGTTATAATATAGGACTATAGAAATATCTTCTATGTTATAAATGTGTTGTTCAACTTGCAAAACCAACAAGTATGAAACTCCAGAAAAGGTCTCCAGTAAACTTTTGGTCTCTGGCAACACTGGTATTAAGACGTAAAACTGTTGCTTCTCCCAATATTTATTTAATTTTATTTGATTTAATTAACTTTATTAGGTATTATTTGTGTTTTAAGCTCTTATTAGTGTGTGATATTAATAATTAACTTTATAATTTCATAATTAGAAGTGAATGTTGGTGAATAACATAAAGTAAAAGTTTTGCAAAGTCATCTGTCAAACAAACGAACTATATAATTTAAAATACTTTGCATTACTTTTCTAATATTCGAGCAGTTGAGGTAAGTTTACGTAATATCGAACATTTAAACTATTAACATAAGTAGTAAACACCTAGTGAACATATCTTGATTAGCCGGCTCATCTTGGTTGGTGCCTTACACAAACCTAAGTGTCATACTTACAATAGTAACAAGTAATTATTATTTCTGTCTTTTGTTAATAAGTTTCTTGCGATCTTTTTAATCTATTAACAAGATGATGACCAGGAGGGCGCGTCAAGAGGAGGAAAAATTTCAATTAACGCTTATAGAACTTAAGAAATACAAGGCTTTGTGTGAGACACTACAAAGGGAGCATGATGATAATGAGAGGGAGATGTTACAGGTTTTAGAGAAAAATTCTCAACTAAGAACTGAGATGGCAGAAATTCATTCTCATTTGATTACATCTTTAGATAAACGCGATAGGTTACAATCAATAGTAAACAATTTTGACAGTTGTAGTAATGAGTTTGAGACCGCTCTCAAGCGCATCACCCAGTTAGAGGGCCTCCTAAGTGAGGCTCATAATCATATTAATAGATTGGAGTGTGCAGACCGGTCCATCAAAGCAGCCACTTCACAATCACTGTTTGATGAGCTGGTTGGTAGCGCTCCATCTATGGTTTCTGCCAACTCAAACAATGAAGGTAACAAAGTTATTACAATTGACTTAACTAATGACAATTCAATTATTCAATCAAGTAAAACCATAAACTCATCCAATAAACTGAAAAAGTATGTAAAGTTGAATAAACAAATTAAGAAAAAGGAAAAAATATTAAGAAAATATAAAAATTCAAAATCAAATGTCAATTATTGCCGCAACTCTAAAGGAAGATATGTCTATTTGTATTACTCAATTAGATAATAATCTTTTAAAATATGATACTGATATTCATTGCCTGCAGACAGAGATTGATCGCTTACAGGATTCTTTACTTAATATGACAAAGAAATATCAATTATCACAAAGTCAAATTAATGAACATATCTTGGCGATGGATGACTTAGTGGATTTGTGTAAATACAATGAGCAAAGACTCTTATCGCTTACTACTAATAATCAGATCAGTGAACCTAGCTTGAAACCACAAAGTTGTTCTCAGCCTACCATTTTGAATGATAGTTCTGCAATGTTATCTCAGTCAGCGGTGATGAGTAACAGCTTCATTAATGATAGCACCTCCTTCTCACATCACAATACAAAGACAAACACCAACAATTTAGTAATGTTTAGTGATGAGATAGGTAGGAACATGAGCCAATTGTTGAGACAAAGGACAGGTCAAACCGTTACCAACTTTTGTATGCCTGGAGCAAGCTTTTCACATATTTTACAAAACATCTTGAGTAGAACATACTGTCCTCATTCAACAATAATCATATTTATTGGGAGAAGGGGTAATACAAATCTTAATACTATTAAAAGGTATTTTGACCAATTATTACACCTAAAAGTTAGAAAAATTATTTTACTTGCATTTCCCTACAGTAAGTTGCCACAGGCCGAAAATAACTATAGATATAAATTAAATTGTAAATTACATACATTGACATTATACAATGATTTTATTGACTTTATTGACTCTAATGCTTTCATTAGAAGTTTTTATTTGACATGTGATAGTTGCTATCTATCTCAATATATTCAAAGACAAATAGCATCATCGCTAGCATATTATATTAATAACACAGCCAAAAATTTGGCTAATAACACTGCTTTTATTGAGCAGTCTAACTTGACATTGAATATAAGCTTGGAATCTGTTCCAAATCCTTTAAATTAAGTTATGAGACAATAGAGTCAATCTCTGGCAATAACATAGACAAGACATTGATAAATTTAAATATAAGTAATAAAAACACACTTTCATCAACCACACATTGTACAAAAAATAATTTAAAAAATTGTATTAACCTGGTGCATCAAAATATACAAGGGTTGATGGGTAAGGAGTTAGAGTTGGAATTGTTCATGAACTGTAACAATATTGATATTTTATGTATTACAGAACATTGGCTAAAAAGCCACCAGTTCATTTTCAATTTCAACAACCACCAGGTTGCAAGCTCATTCAGCAGAGAAAAATTTATTCGAGGAGGCTCGTTAATTATAATAAATAAACTTTTAAAATTTAAAGAAAGGTCTGATATTGTGAGCCTCTCTGTTGAGCGAGTTATAGAGATATCTTGTGTCGAATTTGATCAGTTCATTGTTATGAGTGTATACAAGCCTCCATGTGCACATTTTGAAAGTTTTCTAGTAATTATGGAGGATGCCCTAAGCAAAGTTAATAATTGCCATAAAACGGTTGCTATTTGTGGTGACTTCAACATTAACATTTTAGAGAAATGTTCTTTATCAATTGATTTCTTAAATCTATTTAAATCTTATAATTTAAGTCATACTTTTTTAGAACCAACTAGAGTGACTGCCACAAGTGCTACCTGTATTGATAATATATTTATTAACACTAAGCCTTTACAAAAATCCTTAATTAATATGTTACAATCTGATCACTGTGGGCAGTTAGTCTGTTGTCCAAGAAAAAGCCCTAAGATTCAGAGTAAAATCATTAATTTTATATCTATAAATGAAAACCGATTAGAACTTTTTAAAAATAATCTATCAAATAAAATGCGTAGGTTGCCTATTCATGACCATCCGGATCAGTTATATAATTCATTATTTAAATTGATTAGTGATGAATTTTCTACTGTATTTAAACCTAAAAAATTAAATGTAACTGACCGTCTGATGTTTAGTGATTGGGCAACTGAAGGCATTCATAAAAGTCGGATTAGGTTATATGAACTTTATAATGAAAAAACTTTTAATAATAGTCCAGCCTTTATTAATTATGTAAAAAAATACTCAAAAACATTTAGACAAGCTTGTTATGCTGCAAAATCAATTTATTTGAAAAATAAAATAAAAAGCGCTGAAAATACCATAAAAGCAACTTGGAATGTGATCAATAGCGAAACTGGTAGAGCCAAAACACGCAGTCGCGACTACCTACTAAATATCAATAATGTGAGTATTGCAGAGGACTTGGAAGTAGCGACGGAATTTGAAAAGTTTTTTGCTAATAAACCCATTGTAACTACAGCGTCACTCAAATCGTCTTCCATGTCTGCTGAAATGCTGCTTAAAGACTGCGTGCCGGAATGTGTTACGGCCTTTGAATTTGTTGCTGTTACTACAGATGATGTTCTTAAACAATTTAAAACTATTAATATGAAAAAGACAAAGGATCTGTGGGGATTGTCAGTAAAGACTGTTTCGTCTATTATTACATTAATTGCTCCACATCTTGCAACAGTGTTCAATGGTTGTGTCACTTCTGGAACATTTCCTGATTTAATGAAGTATAGCAAAATAACACCTTTATTTAAATCTGGTGACACATCAGACCCCTCAAATTTTCGACCTATTTCTGTATTGCCAACACTTAGCAAAATTTTTGAGAAACTAATTCTTAGTCAGCTACTTAGTCATTTCAATAGACATAATCTTCTTCACAAGAAACAGTTCGGATTTACGAGGGGTTGTTCAACTACTGACGCAGCAGTTGAGTTACTGAAAAGTATTTTTGCAGCTTGGGAGAAGTCGCAAGATGCGTTAGGTATATTTTGCGACTTGTCTAAAGCCTTTGATTGTGTTCATCATGATACTCTTATCAGGAAACTATATCATTACGGCATTAAAAATAAAGCTCTCGATCTCCTGACTTCTTATTTGGGCAACAGAATCCAGAAGGTCGAGGTTAATGGTAAGACATCTCCAGGTTCTGCTTTGAAAATGGGTGTCCCGCAGGGTTCAATTCTCGGACCATTTCTATTCTTGATATATATTAACGATTTACCTTATTACGTTAAGAATAATCATGAGATTGTATTGTTCGCTGATGATACCTCTTTGATTTTTAATATTAAACGACGACAGAGTAACTTTGACGAAGTAAACAATGCACTCTCTAAAGTTGTCAATTGGTTTAATGTTAATAATCTATTACTTAATAATAAGAAAACTAAACTTTTAAAATTTTCAATGCCCAATGTTAAACATATGCCAACCAATGTACAACTTAATGAATCTAGGATTGAGCCCGTCGAGACAACCATGTTTTCAGGTATTATGCTGGACACCAAACTACAATGGGGTCCACATATAGAAAGGCTTTCGGGCAAACTCAGTTCTGCAGCTTATGCAGTTAAGACAATTAGACGCCTCACAGATTTAGAAACAGCTAGAATGGTTAATTTCAGTTACTTTCATAGCTTAATATCGTATGGGATTCTTCTCTGGGGGAATGCTGCAGACCTAAATACAATATTTGTTTTGCAGAAAAGAGCTGTAAGGGGAATTTATAACCTCAGTCCAAGAGTTTCTCTAAGAGAAAAGTTCAAAGAAATAAATATTCTAACTGTTGTATCACAATATATTTATGAAAATCTGCTATATGTACATAAAAATATTGACAAATTTTGTAAAAAATGTGATATACATTCTGTAAATACAAGACACAGAAATAATCTCGTAGTTCATAGCACTCGTCTCCACAAAATAAGTAGCTGTTTTATGGGGCAATGTATACGCTTTTATAACAAGCTCCCTTATAATATAAGAGACCTATCTATAAATAAGTTCAAAATTATTGTAAAAGCGAAATTATGTTCAAAAGCCTATTATAAAATATCTGACTATAAAGACGACCAAAACGCTTGGGACTGAGCTGTTCTAATTCGACACACAAAAATAATTGTATTAAATATTTCTTTTTAATGACGTTTCGTAAGTACTTTCAAAGTTTACACGAAATAAAGAAGTAAAAAAAAAAAAAAAAAAAAAACTATTCCCAAGAAAACATATACATAATCAGAGTGAGTATTCTCATGTATCCGAAGCAGTTCAAAATTCAGAACGTTAATATATTACAGGCTTTTGAGAGGCTAAAGACGCCTAAGTCAATTACCTCGCTTAATTACTACCGCCTTAATCCGTGGAAGCAGATTGTGACTCGAACTTTAACAAATACATGTATAATTTAGCTGTTTAATTATCGTAGCACGCGTAGCATGTTTTGACTTGCCGTTCGTAATGGATCGACAAAGTAAGGCAACGTAGGCAGAGGTCAATATTCGGATGGGTGACCGCTTTTTACGTAAATGCCAATTTACGTAGAAGCGCTACTGTGATACGGAGGGCACGTAATGCCGTTAGTCGATTGGTTCTAAGCTTTGTCTCAGGACAGGAGGGTTATTTAGCCATTTCAGACACCTTCGAGCGACATACGAGTATCAACTGCGAACGGGCAATTTGTACTACCTCATTTTTTTAATGACTGGAATATACTTTTTTTAATTTGAATTTTGCAGCGCTCTAGAATATAAAATAGAAGCAAATGGTAAAAAGTAAAATCCTGAAATGACGAGATGGGACATATTTCCAATTCCCAATCGATATATCTAACTCCGAAACTAGGGTAGGCCACACATTCACACAATAAAGAAAACACGAATATCTCTATTGATAAAGTCAGACCAAGCTTATCACAAACAAAAATCACCAAAGCATTTATTTAATATTCACTTTCGTCATGATAATTACTTCACGCCAAGAAAGTTAAAATTCTATTGGCAACACTCCATTTATTACGCTGACCACAGATAAAAAAGTCCACTTTTTTAATTAGATGCTTGTAAGAAAGCAACTTAATTCAATTAGCCAGCGAAATTAATTTCGAACTCGGGCGACTTTTTTTTAAGGTATACCAGGGACAAATTTATCAAGAGTTTGAAAAACTAATTCTTATTCTATAGGTGTTTCTTTGGAGCACTTAATTAACTTTGTTATACATTTTAATCTAAAGGCTTTATACACACTTGGAAAATTATTTGTTTCTTTGATTGATTATGAAACATTTTTCTTTAAAAGAACAGACTGCACTAGGCAAAGACAATTCATAAAGAGTCAACTAACTTACACAAAATATCCGATTTCCGATTAGATCACACAAAGTATTGTCACGTGTGGGGATCGAACCTACAACACACGGCGTATTATCAGGCGTTGAGATAGTCCCTTAAGCCACAACGACACCTAAAATTATAACTTAGATCCATATTTTTAACAAAACATTTTCATATACATAATAATTATCCAACTAGGTAGAGTTACGTTTAGTTTTGTACGTAAATTAAATTCATGTACTACGTAGAGCTAAGTTTGAATATCCCTCGAGTGTTTGACGTCATCCAGTTCCAGTTTCTATGCTTATACTGATAATCCAGATGTACAAAACCAAGTTATCATTAATCAAATAAAATGGTGGGCGTTTTGATTATTGTTTTTTATGGAACTTCGTCCGCTATAATGACTGCCATAATTCTGTAGGTAGTTTCATTCACATTCACTCCCATCAGATTCCTCATGCATGCTCTTCTGTTCAGGGCACTTCTAACCTGTCCTGTGTTTAGAATTTCTTCGTTAAATAAACAGATAGCGAATTAACTTCACACTTTTGAATCTTGACCTACTGCCATCAAGTGATTGTATCAATTCTGCGAATTATACTATGAATGTGGTTGAAAGGCCCCTTTGAAAGGACTTTAAACAGGTATTTAGTCAAATATCTGTGCGTGTCTCTAGAAACTTTCTGCCTCGCACATCTAAACTGTGGAATGATCTGTTGCCTGCGGTTTTTCCAAACTAATACGACCTTCGAACCTTCAAGAAAAGAGCGTATTCCTTTTTAAAAGGCCGGCACCGCACTTGTGACTCCTCTGGTGTTGCGGGTGTCCATGCGGGCGGCGGTAATCGCTTAACATCAGGCGATCCGTCTGCTCGTTTGCCCCCTATCTCATAAAAAAAAAAAGAATTCCTCTTTCATATTAAATATGAGAGTGATATTGTGCCAATATCTCAGAGCATTATTCATATATCCACAATATCCGCTAATTAGTAAAATAAATATATATATTTTTTTAGAGACCTAGCCTTTCATAATTATTGCTATTTCATACACTTTTTCAAACATGCTGAACTTTATATATCTTTCATAAAAGCTTTAGAGTCATAAAATAGAAAAACATAAATACTCCAACTAAAAGAAATGTAAATGGTGGATCCACTTCAACAAGACCAAACTTATACCATAAGTCAAACGTATCTGTTCTTCAAACCCGCAGAGCACACATTCTTTAAACTAGCAAGACATTATAACATTATTTCTCACGTTTCCCAAGTAATTAGTACTGAGAGCTCGCGTTACTTGAGTGTGGCAGTGTGCTAGATTCGACGAAATTCGGTTAAACCTGTGCTGCCAGAACACCCGCTATAATGTTACATTGGCACCAAAGATGAGCGAGGCAACTGAATGATGAGTGAGAGATGACATCTGCAAATAAAGAAACAAGAAAGATACAGCGCTTGTGCGGTTGACACTGCGCTTAGTGTCGTGGATTCTATCACCAGAATACAAAACTCTGAATGATCTACAACTTAATTTGAGTTTGAATGCTCTGCGGAGATACAAGATGTGTGAGAGTTGTATTTAAGAAAATGGTTTTGACTGACTAGAAACAAGTGTGTTCTGCCTGGTCTCAAGCCCATGACATGGCAAGATGTTACATAAAATTATATTGCATTACATTATATCACTTACCATAACTAAGCGATGTAACATTATTCTAATAGCATTCCATTAGCAATATCAAGACACATACAAAATGCGAGAAAGGAATGAAAAAAAGGATGCTGGCATTAATTAGAAATAGCATGAATCTTCTGAGTCACTACCTTCTTACCGTTCCGTTCGATGATTGTATCGAAAAGAGAGAAGCAGTAAAGCTGAAGATGAACTGACACATCTTTGGTAGATACGTAACCCATTTCGGTACCGTCAGAACTGCCGCTATTAATAACGCGATCACCACCGTGTTCTAATGTGTTCGTATATATTTTGTGTTAGCTTGTAAGTAAAGTTAGAACATTAAGTTAATTTTTTGTTGCGGAACCGTTTTAAGATTTATTAGCCGACTGGTGCTTATAATGGATGTAAAAGAGTTAAGAATTCTAGAGAACAGATGCTCTAGTGGCTCAAGCAGTTAACTTGTATCGTCATGTTGCTTTTTAAACTCATTAGCAGTATCAAGATTTTTTTATTTTATAACAGTCAGAAAACCTACTAAACTGGACTCGGACAGGCGTGGATATCGTGAGCTTGCCGGTGCACTTTAAAAGGCTAGCAGGATTTGCGCTAGTGTCGGTCGAGCCGTTACTTTTATATTCAAACCAGCAAATCAGTATTACACTTTCTTACAGTGTTTTCGTGGTTGAACCGTCATGTAAGTTTATTATAAACTGTCTCGCAACCTAGAGGTTTTATGACTCCACCTCCTTTTTCCTTTAAATCCGCCTTCACTTTGGAAAAACGTATGGTCGGAAGATGTCCTGTTCGTGCTATTTTTACTTAGAAGGTATATGCAACTTTGTATTCCTTACTTTGTTGTGACAAACTTTACTCATCTACATCCACTTCGACTATCCTTTTCAATGTATCATTGCCAATTTACGTACGCGGCCGTCTACAACGGTAGTTCTTTAGATTAAAATATTTAGTCTTGCATTTTTAATATTTCGATATTGATTTGAATTATATCTTCAGAATTCATCTTATAAAATTATGCGGTATTTTATCTCTGCCTAAATTATCTATGAAATATTATCTGACAATTGTAGCTAAGTCCGGAACACAGAAAATATATAAATATATATAAAAAAGTAAACATCACGAAAAATAAAATTTGTAATTCGATAATAACAGTAAGTATGTATAATCGGCGGTGACATGAGACCAACTAATTGATCAATGTGAAATTAGTAGACAACGAAATATAACCAGCGACAATGGTAATACGGTTTCATCATGTAGCTTTTTGCAGCCCACTGCTTGGCATAAGGCTCTCCTAATTTGCGTAACGATAGATTAGAGTCGTCTTTGATGTTGAGTTTTCAGTCTCTTCCCGAACATACTACTTCCTGTATTTGCCTTTCTCGTTTCTTATGACATCCGCGGGATAAAATGGTTTTTTGACACTTTGATCTCTATAGTCCGTCACTACATGGAACAGTTCTCATAAGTTATTAACGAAATATGTAATGGCAGACTTACAACCTTAGCCCACATAAACGACTCGCCTCAAACCCAACCAAAAGAATATTATAGATACCAAAAGAATATTATATTATAGTTTCTTCAAGTATAATTTTTATGTCAGTAATGCCATAACGATTTTGCCTCTACAGGCTGTTAATACAGACAGTTAAATTTGGTATTAATTAAATAATTATACATGTTTACAGACATTTAAATCTTTCATTAACTCTTCAAATTCTACAAATAACTGTACTTTAATTATATTCTCGTGCGTAAATTCCCGCACGAGAATAATATAGATATAGTTTTTTTTTTACCACATTCACACAACACCATCTAGCCCCATTCAATAATGAATTTGTATTTAAGCTTCACCAAAAACTTATTTATTTTTTACTTTATGTGAAATCAGTTTACACTATCGAACTCTCAAAATACCTGCGATTAAATGATGTCATATTAACTGGCACCTGGAATTTGTTCGCAACAATATTTTATGAAGAACTGTAATAAAATACTAACTAATTTCAAGTAATTTACTTCACAGGAAAATGAAAATATAATTATTGTGATTGAGCTGTAAGAGGAAGTACGGAACAGATTTAAGCACTTTATCGAGTTTTTATTTACAGGCTTTTTATAGTCAGTGTTCCATTCGTCAACATGATAAATCATGTCATATTGACGGGCCGTGTCAGATACATGATGGATTTGGTATAAAACGTGATACAGCCACGTTTATCATGAAAGTTATAGATAAGATAGGGCAGTAAAAAACTATATTTAGTGCATACATAAAAAGACGAACGATGTCACCTCCCTTCTCATACTACCGACGACACATTTCCTTTTATAAGGAGTAAAACTGTACTAGGTTCATATTTGAGCCGTTTACAACCTTGCCATGCTAGGTGATCTTGCCTGGTGGACTACAGTCCAACGGGCGTATTTGAGCATTTGTACTTAAACTGATTGCGTGTGAAAACACTGCTAGCGCGATTCGAGACTTTGATTTCGTCGTGTCCGTTAGATATCGCTGTGTTGATTAATTTCGCCGTCGTACGATAGGTGGCTTTAGTTTTATGTTGCTGCTGCTACAACCTCGGATTTATTTTATCTAGTGATAAAAGAGATCCGAAGTTGTAGCAATATTGCCACTATTCTTGTTGCATGCAAGATCAAATTGATGTTCGCCTTAGAGGCCAGGCTGGGCTTTTTCACGCAAGGTTTTCCGCGCAAGCCGCTGGTGTTTTCTAACACTTTGCTCCATGAAATTATGTCATATTCTGCATTTTAAACTGCTGACTTTCCAGAATGGTTGTCAATATTGAAGACAGCCGAGATTAACCTATTCGTACTCGCATGTCTCTGCTACTAAAAAGATTATTTATCTCCTACTAGAATAGAATTACCTAGAAATATCTTCGTGGGGATGGGCCTCGTTAGTTTTGGTTGGCAACCTGTCTAGGAGAAGGAAAACTCCGAAATTAAACCAAATTCTAGGGACCATACCTGACACAAAACCCCGATTTAAGGTGTGAACCGACCCGTGCCGAGGGATTTCGTGGCCAGAGGGCAAGCTGGTCATAAACGGAGGGTGCCTGTGTTGGTGGTCACAAGGCACAGCTGCTATTCCGCCTTATCCCCGTAAAGGGCTCTGCGGGGATGGACAGTCTAGATCCCTACATCTCGTGGGAACGCTATGGGAACAAAATCTACTTCTTCTCCATACGGCGGCGACGCGGTTCGCAACCCGTCGCGTCACGTTCCCCGCGAGGGCAAAAAGCGGCCTACGGCAAGCCGGTTTGCAACGTTGAACGTTGGAGGAGGGATAAACGGCAAATTGGATGAAGTATGTCAAATGATGGATGATAGAAAGATTGATGTTCTTTGTGTGAATGAAACAAAAAAGAAAGGGTGTGACACCACCCAGCATGGAGAATATACGGCGTATTGGTCTGGGGTAGATAGGCTACTATGGATGAGAATGACAGTAGGACTTACTCGTGTCTTTATTATTGGGGTGTACGCCCCGGTCAATATAGTTACGGGTATGTCACAGCAAGAGCAAGACGAAATGCAGGAGTTTTGGGAGAGTTAAAGAGATATTTTGAGGAAATGTAAGGATAACGAAGGATTGATCTTGTTAGGGGATTTCAATGGATAGGTGGGAGTAAAACGAGATGGATTTGAAAAGGTGTTAGGTGCATTCGGTGATGAAAGTGTGAATGACAATGGAAAAGCATTGCTTGAGGTTTGTTTGGAGTGGAGCCTTTGTGTGACAAACACCATGTTTGATCACAAAAGGATATGTATACGCGTGAGGCGAAGAATGTTTGGAGAAGTATGATTGATTTTGTAATAGTAGATGAACGATTGAGAAAGAATGTGTTGGATACAAGGGTGTATCGAGGGATCGGCATCTACACAGACCACTTCTTGGTGTTGAGCCGGATAAGTGGACTCTTCAAAAAATGGCGACATCGAGAAATGAAAATAGAGTCTTGAAAAGAATAAAAGTAGAAAATCTACAAGAGAAAGATGTGAAAGATGAGTATAAACGAAGATTGATAGTAAGATTTGAGAGTTTTGATGGCATAAATGATATGGATGAATTGTGGCGGTCCTTTAAAGAAGAGGTAGTATGTGTAGCGTCTGAAGTATGTGGTGTGATCAAGAGAAGGAAAATATGAAAGGTTAAGAATACATGGTGGGACAAGGATGTACAATCAGCAGAGTCAGAGAAGAAGAAAGCTTGGTTAGATTGGTTGGCTGTCAGAGCAAATGAAAGAATGGGAAAAGCAACGAGCGAGGACATAGAGGAAGCAAGAAAGGAGTTTGTTAGGTCAAAAAGAATAGTGAAAGAAATGGTTAAAAAGAAAAAAGAGGAAAAGAAAGATGAGTTTGTTAGCAGATTATCTGACTATTTCCGGAGAAACATTAAGTTTTTCTGGAAATCCGTTCGTGCAGTTCGAGGAAGAACTCAATCCTCAGAATACACATCGATCATAGACAAGAATGGAAGGATAGTGAATGGTGAATCGTGCGTGCTGAAGAGATGGAAAGAGTATTTTGAAGATTTATTTGAAAGAACGGCGATAGAGACACCGATCGATGAAATGAATGGTAACGATAGCAATAATGAAAGCGTTATTGGCGTGGATGAGATCGTGAAGGCACTGGGAAGTATGAAAGTAGGTAAGGCTGCAGGATATGATAGGATTACAGTCGAAATGCTGAAGGCTGGACAGGGCATCATAGTTGGTCAGTTGCAGCGGTTATATAACTTGTGCTGGAGCGCCGGCCGAGTACCTAATGACTGGGCCACAGCTGTAGTTGTGCCTCTGTATAAAGGAAAAGGTTCGCAACAAGACTGCAAAAACTATAGAAGCATTAGCTTTCTCAGCATTGTAAGCAAATTGTATGCAAAGATACTGATTGGAAGAGTTATGAAAGTAACCGACAAGAAAATATGGGATGTACAAGCGGGATTCCGAAAGGGTATGGATTGTACGGATCAGGTTTTTTCCTTGCGAAGCATAGCCGAAAAGTTTTTGGCCAAAGGTCAAAAGGTCTATTGCGCATTCGTGGATTTGGAAAAGGCTTGCGATAAAGTGGTGAGGAATGAAATGTGGTCGGTGCTGTCAATGAATGGTGTGGACAACAGCCTCATTTGAGCTCTGAAATCCCTTTATGAGGATTTTAGAGCTTGTGTGAGGATAAAAGGGGCATACGCTGACTGGTTTACCATCGAGAAAGGTGTAAGACAGGGATGTGTAGCGTCGCCGTGTCTGTTTAATCTCTTCATGGACAGTTGTTTGCAAGATTTAAAACATAGTGACTGCGGATTAAGGATGAATGGGTTACTCCTCAAATGCCTCCTTTATGCTGATGATCAGGTAATACTTGCGTCTTCAGCGGAGGAGTTGCAGGATATGGTAACAATCATGCATGGTGCGTTAGAGAGGAAAGGAATGAAAGTGAATGTAAGTAAAACGAAAGTTATGGTTTTTGAAAAGGAGGAATGCGTTTCGGCTTGTTATGTTTTGATCGATGGACAGCGAGAGGAACAAGTGAATGAGTTTGTTTACTTAGGTACTTTGTTTACAGGAGATGGTAAGAATAAAGAAGATATTGGAAGAAGAGTTAATGCAGGTAATAGTGTGAATGGAGCTCTGAAGGCGTTTATGAACAGTCAAAACGTGTCCAAAAAGGCACGTTTGGCTGTACATAGAGGGGTGTTAGTGCCTACCCTTATGTATGGTAGTGAAAGTTGGGTATAGCAGAAGAGACTTGAAAGTAGAATAAATGCTGTAGAAATGAGAGCACTGAGAAGTATGTGTGGTGTGTCTTTGACCGACAGAGTAAAGAATTGTGTGATACGAGAGTGGTGTGGGGTAAAAGAAAATGTAGTGACAAGCATAGAGAAAGGCATATTAAGATGGTTTGGACACATGGAGAGGATGGATGACGAAAGACTGATAAAGAAGATATATAAGGCAAGTGTGAATGGGACAGGAAGAAGGGGAAGACCTAGGCGGACGTTCTCTGACCAGATTGGAGACATCCTAAAAAAAGGACAGTTCAGAAGTACCCTTAACAGAAGATCATGCATGAGAAACTTGATGGGAGTGAGTGAAGCAAGAGAGGTATGTCAGAATCGTTACAAATCGCGTTCCGTAGTCTCTGCCTACCCCTCCGGGAAACAGGCGTGAGTCTATGTATGTATGTAGAAATACGTTTTTTTATGGTAATAGGCGGCAAACGACGAGCAGACGGATTGCCTGATGGTAAGCAATTACCGCCGCCCATGGACACAAGCAACACCACAGGAGTCACAAGTGCGTTGCCGCCTTTTTGGGTTGGGAAAAGGGATAGGATGAGGAGAGGGATGAGGGAGAAGGAATAGGGGATAGGCCTCCGGCACTCTCACTCACCGAACGAAACGCAACAGTTTAGGTACTGTTACTTTACGTCGATTTTCTGTGAGAGGGTAGTACTTCCCCGGTCGAGCCGGCCCATTTATGCTGAAATCAGCAAGGCTCTAGTACCCGAATGCACGCAACCACTAGCTAACTTTGACGTATATAGAACATTTTTATTTCCTGTCACCATCAAAATAATTGTCATAGAAACTTTTAAACACTCGCGTTGCATGTTAAGCATAATATATAATATAGACAGGAATTAACGCGAACATGCATTAGGTATTTACATACCTTGTTTTGCTTGACGATTCGAGACGGTTGCACGTCCCGTCGTCGCAAGCTGACTGGTGTAGCGATGTCACGTCTCCGAGTGCGAGGTAGAAGCATCTATTTCTACCCCCGAATTGTTTAAGTACCGGCGCAAAACACACTAACCGTATCTGTATATTGAACATTCGCCGACTGCGCATTAAAGTGGGGTGTTGTTAGCCGAGTCACTGGATTCCACGCCGATGACAATTTGAAGCCCTCTTCCCGATTGAAATTTTTATGTTTTCTGATTTCGATCGCTTCACGCACAACTCTTGGGTAAAAGTGGCGTTCCGTGGAGAGGATTTGGGGACGATGAAATTCAATCCAGTGATTGGTGCCCGATTGAAGTAAATGTTCCGCAATCGCCGATTTGTTCGTTTGACGGTTCTTTCAGCCACAGCTGCGATGTGCTCCTTTATACGTTCAGCGATAGTCCGCTCCATTTGCCCTATGCAAGAGCTTCCGCAGCTGCAGATGATTTTATAGACACCTGGGGTTTGTAGCGGTAGAACATCCTTTGGTGTGCCCACCATGTGGTATACTTTGGCCCCGGCTGTAAATACGGTCGGAATGGAGTAGTTTTTTAACTTGTCTCCTATTTTATCCGTAACACCTCTAATGTAGGGCAAGAAGGTCGGTTGTCTGTTTACCGCCGGATGTTTTTCGCGCTTGATAGGCCGCGTCATTCGTCGTTGTACCTGGTATCCGTTCTTCCTAAGTACCTCCTGAACATGGTCTAGCTCTAGCTTCAAATGCTCAGGGTCACAGAGGTCATGTGCTCTGTTTTTTAGTGATGTCACAACGGATTGCAGGTGTCGAGGGTGGTGGTGCGACGTGGCGTGCAGGTATCTATCTGTGTGTGTAGGCTTTCGGTATACGCAGTGTGTTAAGGACCAATTTGGTCTCACAGTCTCTTTGACATCTAAGAATGACAACGATCTGTCAGTTTCCATTTCCTAAGTGAACCTCATTTTCGG
This sequence comes from Euclidia mi, assembly GCA_944739405.2. Lineage (NCBI taxonomy): Eukaryota > Metazoa > Arthropoda > Insecta > Lepidoptera > Erebidae > Euclidia > Euclidia mi. The sequence continues at coordinate 6,505,221 of OX123182.2, forward strand.
ATGAATGGAGTTAAGGTGTTGCACATATTGATCTACTTCCTGCTTACCTCCTTTTACGATACTAAAGATGTCGTCCACGTATCTTTTCCAAAGCTTGATGGTCTTGGGCCCGATACTAAGCGCCTTTTCTTCAAAATGTTCCATCCAGATATTAGCCAGTACTGGGGCTACTGGACTCCCCATTGCAACACTATCGATCTGGAGGTAATATTGGCCTTGGAAGAGGAAGTAGTTGCCATCTAAGCAGTGTTTTAGTATATCAATATAGTTGTGAGGCATATCATTGTCACTCAGTCTGTCCCTCACTACGTCCAGACATTCCCTTATTGGAACATTGCTAAAGAGTGACTCAACATCAAAGCTTACCATTACATCTTCCGGTTCCAATCAGATGCTTTGTACGATCTGGATGAAATGACGCGAGTTCTTTACGAAAGACGGTGTCATACCGACTAATGGCTGCAATACCGATGCAACGTGTTTCGCAAGGTCGTAAGTAGGCGAGGAAATTTGACCTACGATAGGCCGCAGTGGCTCGTTGCGCTTATGTACCTTAGGCAGACCAAATAGCCTTGGTCCTTAGTATGGCTTGGGACCATATTACTTGCTGTATTTGTCTTCCGTGAACAGGTCCTGGTGGTCTTGTATCAGTGCTCGTATTCTGCGCGTTACTTTGGCCGTGGGATTATATGAGACTGGTTTATACACCTTGTTATCACATAACAACTCTCGTACCTTGTCTGTATAATCAGCCGTATTCATCACTACAGTGGCGTTTCCCTTGTCGGCCTTAAGCACTAAAATATTCTGGTTGTCTCGAATCCTTTTCAGTGCTTGAATCTCTTCTATAGTGACATTGCTAGTGGGTTTCTTCGACTTCCGTAATATCACCGCGACGTCCTGTCGTAGGGTATCGGCATCACCGGACGTTACTTTATTACGGATAATCGTCTCCTCAACACTGCTGATTATATTTTAGTACGGTATTCGCTTAGGTGTTAATGCGAAGTTTAAACCTTTGGCCAAGATGTTAATCGCAGATTCATCTAAAATCGCGTTGGATAGATTAATTACGGTGTTATTGGTTTGTACCGATTCCGTAGATAACGTTTTATTCGCATACCGTCGGTTTAATAACTTCGAGAACTTTCACTCGTGAGTAGCACTACATAGTTCAAATGTCCGAATGTCTAATGTATCTCAAAACGTCAAGCAAAATAAGGTATGTAAATACCTAATGCATGTTCGCGTTAATTCCCGTCTATATTATATATTCTAAAATAATTGTCATCAAAGTTCATGACACTGAGAAAGAAAGTTCAGAGGTAAAGAAAGTTTGATTACCGTACATATTTTAACACCGGCTCTGACGTTTCCTGTATTAAATTCCTCTTATTAAACTTGAGCCATGTCGGACTTGCTTATTTATTTTACTATGAATGACAGTTCTTACAGAAAATTTTAAAGAACTGGAAGGCAAACAGCAAACGGCAGTGTACGATTATTGTTGTACGTAAATTACTTGTGTTATATCGAGCTTCGTAAAATACTGCCTTTCTACGGTGTTTACAAACAGCTGTAATACTAGATTATGATATTAATAAAATATTTTGAAAGTGCCTTCGGCCGAAAATAAAAATCTGTAAATATTGTTAACTGCACAGCGTGTAGTTAGTGAGAAGGAATCGTCAGTTAGCATATTTTGCAATGAGGCTGTACTGGTCCCGATAGATGGCGCTGTGCTCTATAAATAAAACAGTGCCATTCGCAGTGAGCAGTTAATAAACTTTATTTCACAATAGATACAAAAAAAGGCAAAAATACGAACAAGAGCACAAAATTCATAGTATAGAACAAATAAATGAATGGAAGACGTTTCAAGATCAGAAGCACTTAACCGTAATGCCGCAATAATTAATAGCTATGCTTGAAGTTCTTAATAGTCTAAATAGTGATAAATTAGTTCCTCGTCTTGAGCGCTACGACTATTTAGTCAATTGTTCCAACTATAATATTTTGCTGAACTTCTAGTTGATAGCGAAATTTGTTGATATATTGCAAATGAAGTAAAATTAATATCAGTATTTCTCATATTGTGGTGTTAAGGACACTGCTTGTTTATCAAATATTTTTTTTATTTTTATATATACTCACGGCGACCTGTATAGGCGTGTATCTATAAATCGGGATACCTCCGAAGGGGTACGCAGAGGCGTAATATTACCCCCACATTGTGCCAGGATTTTTAGCTCCCACGTAATAGAGTGTATATTATGTATGTTTATATTATATTATGTATCGAACGTATACATGTTTATATAACCTAACGTATTTATGTGAATGTATCATTTAGATCAACAATATACTTAGTTATAATATATGTTAGTTCAAATTATTTTTCATTATATTACACCTACTTCTTTTCTCTCTGCACCACTCTAAGGTTGACTGGAAGATAATGCCCATGGCATTAAGTCCGCCTTTATACTTTTGTGTATATAAAGATTTAGTAGTAATAATAATAGGGGGCGAGCCTATTGCCGTACGTTATCAAATTAAAATCGCTAAATATTTAATAGATAACATTAAAAACACTTGAAGACGACTGCTATTTTTATTTTAAAGACTACTAGTACTGCGTGCTCTTATAATTAATTATGTGTCGGGATGGACTTTTCAAAACAACATAAAATTAACGGACACAATTTTAATTTATTTTTGGAATCGCGTTTTTTCATCAAACATCACTTGGCTATTCTGCCTATCTATCATCCGAGTGGTGACGGATTAAGAATACGGAATGTCACCACCCTACGTCAGCCTATGGGTGTCGTAAGAGCCGAGACATAGGAAGCATATTATGCAGAGAACAGCACTGTCAGAGAAGGAAAACTTGATACAAACCCTATACCAACACGTTTGGCTAGCGTGGTATAGTAGGCCAATTCCTCCTTTCAAAGGAGAGGCCTAGTCCAGCAAAGGACTGTTATTGTGCCTATCTAGTAGTAACCACTACTATTAGAAGGCAAGTAACTCTTAAAAGCCAGATTGTTGCTTCATCTTTTGTTTTATAAAGGATGGGCACTTTTTCTATTTGAGTCGTTGCTACGAAATTGTCTACGAACCTCGTAGCGTCCCTCGTAGCAGCTTTTTATATCTTAAAATTCAATTTCTAACATCTTTCTTCTGTTCTGCGTGGGAATGACTAAGCATTCCCCGTCGATGTAAATGAAAATTGATTGCGAAAGCTTTTGTGGAATTCACTTTGATCTTACATGTTAATCAGTACAGTAATTCAAACAAATTTTCGAAGTATAATCGTATCATACACGAATATATTGCTCTAGATTTTTGTACACATCATTATTATAACTTTCTACATAATATTAATTATCATCATCTTCTTGCCCTGGTCCCAATCTATTTGGGGTCGCCGCAGTACGTCCTTCGCTTCCATTCTTTTCTGTCGCCCGTCATCTGATCATTTACCCCTTTCTCTTTCATATCCATCCTCACACTGTCCATCCATCTTTTTCCCTCTCCCTTTCCATCCCTCTACCTTCATATTCATCACTTGCTTACCTACATATCTCTTCGCATAATATGTCCATACCAAGCCAAACGACTTCCTTTGACTTTCTCGTCTATAGGCGCCACTTTCAGACTACCTCTCACGTATTCATTCGTAATCTTATCCATTCTCGTAACTCCACACATCCATCGCAACATTCTCATCTCTGCCACATGTAATCGTTTTCCATGCATCTTCTTAGTAGCCCAACACTCAGCTCCATACAATACGACAGGCCTTATAACCGCCTAATATATGCGTCCCTTGAATTTCAAAGGCATTTTAGGATCGCATATTGTGCCCGAGACCTGTCGCCATTTAATCTATCTTGAGTTGATCCTTTGCCGAACATCTCGGTCAATTTTGCCGTCGTGTTGCAGGAGTGAACCGAGGTAGCGAAAGTTGGAGCATACTGGTAGGGGTATACCACCGAGTGTAACCGGGCTTGGACTAGAGAGGCCGCCAAAGTCACAGAACATGTATTCAGTTTTGGTTCTGCTTATCCTAAGGCCTACGTATCGTAACATTCTCATCTCTGCCACATGCAATCGTTTCTCGTCCATCTTCTTTGTAGCCCAACACTCAGCTCCATACAGTACGACAGGTCTTATAACCGACTTATACATGCGGCCCTTTAATTTCACAGGCATTTTGTGGTCGCATATTGTGCCTGAGACCTGTCGCCATTTTATCCATCCTGCGTTGATTCTTTGCCTAACATCCCGATCAATTTCGCTGTCATCTTGCAGGAGTGAACCTAGGTAGCGGAAATCGGAGCTTACTGGTAAAAGTGTACCGCCGAGTGTTACCGGTATAGGACTGGAGAGACCGCCAAAGTCACAGAACATATACTTTGTTTTGGTTCTGCTTATTCTCAGGCCTACATTCTCCAATCTCTGCCGCCACTCCTCCAGCTTGCTCTGCCCCTCCTGTCCACTTTCTGCTACCAGGACGATGTCGTCGGCAAACAGCATGCACCAGGGTGCCTCTTCCTGTATGTCCGATGATATGGCATCCATAATCAACAAGAAGAGTGACCTCTTCTTGTTGATTATGGATGCCATATCGGACTATGAGCCGACCCTTGGTGCAAGCCTACAGCCATATCAAATTTGGCTGTGATTCCAGCTGTGGACCGGACTTACATGTGTCATTCAGCATACATAGCTTGGATCAACTTCAGGTACTTTTCAGGCACTCCTTTCTTCTTGAGGGCCCACCACAAGACTTCACGCGGTACCCGGTCATATGTTTTTTCGAGGTCAACCAATACTATATGCAGATTTTTATGCGCCTCCCTGTATTTTTCACAAATTTGGCGAAGTGCAAAAATGGCATCCACCGTACCTCGACCAGGCATAAAACCGATTTTGGTTACGTGAAATCTCACTTTCTGCTCGCAAACGTCGCTCCATTACTCTCTCCCATACTTTCATACTATGAGGCATTAACTTTATTCCCCGATAATTGTTGCATTCTTGGACATCTCTCTTATTTTAAAAAATGGGCACTAGGTAACTGCTGCACCATTCCTTGGGTACTGTCTCCTCATGCAACATCTTATTGTAGAATAAAGTCAGCCACACCCATCTATCCTCCCCTATCACCTTCTATGCTTCTATTGGTATTCCATGTGGTCCTAATGCTTTCCCATTCTTCATTCCACTCACAGCCTGTCTTGCCTCATCCTTACTTATTACATTCACTAGTCCAATATTCTTCGCCTTGTTTTCAAGCATTTTGCACCAATCATTCTCTTCATTCATTAATTTTTCAAAATAGGTTCTCCATCTTTCTTTAATAATATTAATTATATGATAATCTAAAGTCTAAAATAAAGTGTTAACTAAAATACCCGCAAATAATTATAAGTTTCGTGATAATTTAACCCACGTATATCAGATACATTAATGAAGGTATGAATTATTAAGCTAAACTGATGACGGCATCAGCCAATATTATTAAAATATAACAAAATAGAGGACGCTGGGTCGCGGTGACTTTATTAAGCAAACATCTGATATATTGTTTATGGTTACAAAGAGATATCCAGATAAACTTTGTAAAACAAAATTATCGTAATACTCATCATCATCAGCCCAGTATACAGGGTGTAAAAAGACCCTTAATGAAAACTGAAATCCCATGTTGTACCAATCTCTACGAACATATTCTACTTTTGCACCATACCTGGGAAATTACTGGTTCAGGAGATATTGAGGCCTAATGGAAGGAAAGAGGAACCCACCACGCACCCTCGAATTGACCACCCCAACTATTGCAATAGAAAAAGGTTGACAATATCGAACTCCTCTAAAAGGATAAGGGATATAGGAATGGTATGGGTTCCAGGAAGATACCTGACTTGCAGTATCCCGCTGTATGCGCCGACTATTCTTTCTAGCCAAAGCTCAGTCGTTGCCCATCGTTCCTGAGGATGCTTCGTGCAGAGGCGAAACACGTATCGAAGAATAGTCGGCGCATACAGCGGGATACTGCAAGTCAGGTATCTTCCTGGAACCCATACCATTCCTATATCCCTTATCCTTTTAGAGGAGTTCGATATTGTCAACCTTTTTCTATTGCAATAGTTGGGGTGGTCAATTTGAGGGTGCGTGGTGGGTTCCTCTTTCCTTCCATTAGGTTACAATGGAGTTCCGCCAAGTAACGCCTGATTCAATCAACTAGATATTGAGGCTCAAAGTTAGTGTGGAATTTTTCTAATTGGGTTCAAAATCGATGCATTTACCCCGCCAATATGTTCTTTAGATGCTCTATGACCCTATGGATAAGTAGGTATTTTGGGGATTGCACGCGCGCGCTTTTGATTGCGGTTTAAAAAATTTAAAATCTCAAAAAAACATTCGTTTCCCAGGTATTATTTTTGGTTAGTATGACTTGGCATGATGTCCACAACGAGTAGACTTCGGCTTGGTGATGGGTCTTGTGACACCCTGTATATACTGTCCCTCTGCTGGGCACGGGCCTCTTCTCATTGTGAGAAGGGTAAGGCCGTAGTTCTCCACGCTGGCCAAGTGCGGGTTGGCGAACTTTACATATCTTACGAGAACATTATAGAGAACTCTGAGACATGCAGATTTCCTCACGATGTTTTCCTTTAGCGTTAACCAAGTGATAATTAACTCTTCAATACGCAGATAACTTCGAAAAGTCATTGGGATCCAGGGATTTGAACTCGAATCACTCTGCGTAGCAGTCTGTCAGTCTCTCCACTGGGATATCAAATAATCAATCAATCAATCAGCCTATCGCAGTCCACTGCTGGACATAGGCCTCTCCCAAAACGCGCCACAGGGATATCGCTGCCAAATAATACAAAATAACCAAAAAAATTTATCAATGTCAATAAAACTACTATTCAGCCATTAAAGCTGAATTACTCTTATTTTTCAATTAAATTTCTAATTGCAAAGCAATTTTATTTCTTTATATTGCAGCTCACCCCGGAGGTAGTAGATAAGCGTGACACAGTTCTCAACTGATGCAGTTATTATCACGCTCATGCAAACTGCGCTCCACATCGATTCATATTCAAACTAATACTATAATTGAGAAAGTTAGCTTGTTAGTTAGTTTGATACGTATTAACTCTGCAATCGATCATGATAAAATGTTGCATAATCGTTGTAAGGGGTGGAGAGAAAGCAGGATATAAACTTTATTTGAAATGTGAACTGAGCTGTTTGTTTAGAATTTTAACATTAGCAGTGCTGCGTTGATCAGGGACCTGTGTGTCTTTTATTCACTACGTATTAGGTCACAGCTGAAGAAAATTTACCATCTACACGGTAGGTGGATCAGATTTGTGGTGTTTCAAATGTTAGTACGACACTGCCCGGGTTTTGAAAACCAATATTTTTTATAAACTCAGGCCTGTATCCCCGAAGGGCAGGCATAGGTGTAATATTATACCCACATTTCGGTAGATCCCACGTAATAGGGGGCGAGCCTATTGCTGTTACCGGGTACATTGTCAGACTCCGTGCTGCTACTGATAATTCGGAAAAACTCGGTAACACTTTTGCCCGACCCGGGAATCGAACCCGGGACCCGATCAGCAGACGCATACGCTATCCGCTCGACCAAGGAGGCAGCCTCACGGAACCAATTCTCAAAATTATGAGTATGCCTTTCTTTCATATCTTAGGAAGTGTGATTATTATCGTGCAAATTACCGCACTCCACAGCTGGACATAGCCTCTCCTAATTTGCATCACAATAGCATTGTGTGTAAAAGCAGGATTTGCTTACTGTACCGCGCTGGCTAGACAAATCGGTATAGTTATTGTCAAAGACAAAGTCAAAATCATTCATTCATCTAGGTCTCAAGGTGACGCTTATGAACGTACATTTTTTAAAGTAAATTACTTCATGCATTGATTTTAAGTTTCCCGTCACTTTCCAAAAATATACTTTTTGCTTTGCATATTTTACTTAGTTACATCTTAAGGCAAACGAGGGTTAAAATGGGATAGACACTGATTTTTAATCCGTCACCATACGGATAAAAATAATGTAAAATATTATAAAACTACCTCGTAACGCCATGTCCCATTATTTACTAAAATTAATATTATTTTTAATAAATATTTTGTAATAAATAAGATTAACTAATAATTATCATATTATGATAATATTGTCTATAATGGAGCGTTACAAAATATTTACTTATTGATATTAACTTCAAACGTAATGAATCTTACGAGTAATTAAACCCAACCTGAGTTTTAATTATAATTTATAATTATACTTTTGTACGAAAAGTGCTTGGTTCTTTTGTAGTGGTTGTAACAGGGGGTTTTTGTTAATTATATCGCTTGTATAAATATTGAAATTAAAACATTTCCCTCGCCAAGCTACAATTACTTGTTGGCGAGCTACACTCGTTAACATTGTAATTTACCTAAATTAAAATACAAAAAATTACAACACCTTAAAAAATAATCAACATATTATTCGGTATTTGGTTAGGTATTATCCCTAAACACCACTTACGGAATCTATTGTGTCTCGGGAAAGGACCTTACTAATTGTAGTGTCACATTCACCGAGCATTAGAGCCTTTAGCTTTAGTGTTGATAGTTTTTTACATGTTTTAGGTTCAGTTCTTAACAATTCTATTTTGTTATATATTTTAGGCACCATATAGGTACTTGCTCATTCTCGCTCCGTAATAATTATTTGTCCTTGATATAAATAGCCTTCATTTTATTCATTCTACTTATAATAATAATTATAATAATAATAGGAGATGGACTATGGCCTAACACTTTTCATAGTGAGTTGAAATTCACGACAAGCAGTGTGTCAATTTATATACAGGACTGATAACGGTAAATCTATTGAGGATTATACATCACAAAAATAATAATAGGTATATAAATACACCACCTAGTGAGAGCAAAGAAATCTATTCCATAGTAACATATCAAAGAGATTCGCATCGTTATAATTTCAGTAGTCGGTGAATATATTGTCAACAAATGGGTCAGCTTTTATACCGCAAAATGTAATATGTGTTACATTATCATTGGGATATGTCAAACTAATATGTTGGTGACGTATATTTAACTGTGAATAAATGATTTGCGATTAAATATTGCAAATTCTACTCCATTTAGTTTCTATAATCTATAGGTATTATTAAATTAACTCTCCGTTTTGTCCCATCTATTTGTATGAACGCGATTAATTAAAAAAAACTACCAAACGGATTTTTTGTGGTTTTCATCATTAGATAGTACAATTCCGGAAGAAGGTTTAAGTGTACAATTCACGCATTAAATTAAAGCATTTATTTTTTTCCATATTACTTGATAAGACACTGCTTTTATTGTAGTGCTCATAGCGAGACTTAGCTTGTCGTTTGTAACGGTTCGGCAAAGTTAAGTAACGCTTGCACAGGTCGCCACTTGGATCGATGACTAAGTGTGGCATTTACATCTGAGCGCTACCGTGCTTTGGAGGGCACGTAAAGCTGTTGGTTCGAGTTCTTGTCTTAGGATAAGAGTCGTTAGGCCACGTCGGAGGCCTTTGGGGCGGTCTGAAAAATTCCAACACTAGAGTTGGCCATACACTCAAACGAAAAACAAAAACAAACTGCTTTTATTAACTCATCACTTAATTTTATAAGCCGTTGATACCACAACTTGTTTTATCGTGCTTAGTCGCGTCCGTCAATTAATGAAAAATAACTCAATATTTTGTTAACTGACAACACAAATTACTAGCACTCATGCTAGTAAATAAAATACCATGCTACGTTAGGATTTCCAAAACGACAAAAAGCAATCACACAGCACAGATGATACAATAAAAAGGTTTATAATCAAAGACTCTTAATTTCCTTTCTTCTTTCACCAAAACGGTGACGCTGTCTCCGTTCAATCACACAAATTGAAATGCTTATTTTTACGACGATTTAAATTCTGCTTTATCACCGTTTGTCATGATGTTTGATTCATTATACGTTGGATCGTTCCAACGTATAATGAATCAAACATATGTAAATAATGGTGGAAGCTTAGGGGGCTGAACATATAAACATGAATGTACATTCTGATTACGTTAGACAAATATCTTCTTAGATTTTTTATAGTCATCGTAATGAGCGGCGTTACCTGCTTGTTGGTAAATAGTGATGAAATCATGTTTTATCGCTGTTTATGAAGTAATTCCTTCGAATACAGCGTTATCAGCAATTTCTTTTTAAATAAATATATTCATTAACATCACCTCTGCCGTTCTCACAGTTGCCTTAGAGCCTGCAAAACCTTTGAGTAAAACTAAAAGCGTCATTAAATCACTCGTAGATATCACATTTTCAGTCAATTTCGGCATTACCAGTGAGCTGCAGTTACCGTGACAATATGCTGCTGCAGGCAGTTACCGTATACAGAATACCGTGTCGAACAAAATAACAGCATTCACTAAAAATCATAAGTATTATAAAGCCTAAAACCTTAAAATGTAAAATTCAAAATAAAAAAATGATGAGAATAAGGCAAGACTCTTGATAATAAGTCTTAGCAATATTTTTACATGATATGTGGGTAAGCCATTGAGGTATAATTTTTTCAAGTAGTTGATACTTTTAAACTTTTGCTGTTGACTCTCATCATAATTTGACAAGGTTTTCTGTAAACCATACCAAAACGTCAGGGCTCATATTTCACCTTTATAAAAATAAAGGGTTAAGTATCTCACCTTTATTTTAAAATAATTACGCGATTTAAACCCGTTACATAAATTAGTAAGCTCAAATCGTTGACAAACTTGTTATGAGCCAGTAACAAAACCGCAGAAGTATATGTATAACATAGTATCGCATTTTTGGCCGTAGATTTACTATTAGCAGAAACGCATTTTATTTACCGCATTTCAGTGGGTCTGAAAAGGACGAAACAAGAAAATAGTTCATTCAGATATAAAACTAGAGCCGTGGGCCTATTGTATACCAACCTAATGTGGGTGCCAGGAATACTTAACCTGAATTAAACAAACGTGGCAGGTATCTACATGTATAATAGTATCCAATAGGTGCGACCACGGCTCTAGCTTTATATCTGAATGAACAATTTTCTTGTTTCGTCCTTTTCAGAGCCCCTTTTTTACGTAGTCGGGTTATAGTTCTTAAACTTATCTTTTTTATTTAATCCTTTTCGCTATCCCGATGGGGCATGTAAACTAACCGTGCAATATTTAGGTACATTGTCAGACATAAAGGAAGAAAGAAAAAAAATGACACACCAGTTATTAAAATCGGTTCAGTAGTTTAGGCGCTACGGTGGAACATACAAACATACATACATACATACCTACATACATACTTACATACATACATGCATAGACTGCCAAAAATATGACCCTTCCTTTTGGCTTCGCCGTAGTCGGGTAAATATCATTTTTTTATGCTCCGCTTTCATACAATATCCAACACTATTCATTGCAAAAATATTTTGTTTTAATAAATACACCAATTGATGACTTTCACAGAATGCTATATTGAATGTATCGTCACATGACTTGTTGTATAAATATACTTTCAACAATACCTCGATACCTCTTTAGTCAAATTTCAATGGACAAATAAGTAAATGCAGGATGAATGCTAAAAATATTTCTGTATAATTCGGTTGGAACAATGTGCAAACCCGGGGTTCAAGGCATCTTGCGTGCGACCAGCGTAACGGGAGGAAAATAAGAATGTAAATTGGAGAATGAAATCATTACTCACCAAAACCAGGATTGATATGAGTAATTTCGTATTGTAAATTACTCTACCATGTCTGTACAAATCTGCAAAATATACGTAGATTAACATATTTGCATATTATTTGAGTTTGTCCCGATCGAGTTAACTTTATAGTGAAAATAGATAGTGGTAATTTTCTTTCTTTTCTTGAACGCAATAAATCAGTAAGAATGTGGGTAGACTAATTTACTTGCTTGTACACTTACTCGTCTACCGATACCATAGTTTAGTTGTCCATAATCCACGTTGACTACAGTGCCGAAATATCTTATTTAACATTGGGATTCCTATGGGGTACAAGATTGGAGACATCCTAAAAATAGGTCAGGTTAAAAGAAGCCTAAACATAAGAGCATGCACGAGAAATCGTACTGTCTGCCTATCCTTCAGAGCAACAGGCGTGAGTCCATGTATGAGGTACAAATCACGACATTTGAAAATGATGTATACATCATATTATAATAAATCAAATTATTCCGGACAAAATATAAAGAAAGTAGTAAAATATCTAACTTTTCTCAATTCTCCTTGACTGAAAAAAGCGCTAAATAATCTAGTATGATTTCTTTAGCGAACACTTACACGCAAATTAAGCCAAAACATCATCATTGTCTTGCCCTGGTCCCAAATTATTTGGGGTCGGCGCAGTATGTCCTTCTCTTCCATACTTCTCTGTCACCAGTCATCCGATCATTTACCCTTTTCTCTTTCATATCTATCCTCACACAGTCCATCCATCTTTTCCTTGGCCGTTCTCTCCCTTCTCGTCCTTCTACATGCATATTCATCACTTTTTTACCTACATACATCTCATCTCTCCGCATAACATGTCCATACCAGGCCAATCGACTCCCTTTTATCTTTTCATCAATGGGCACCACTTTCATACTACCTCTAATGTAATCATTCCTAATTCTGTCCATTCTTGTCACTCCACACATCCATCGTAACATTCTCATCTCTGCCACATGCAATCGTTTCTCGTCCATCTTCTTTGTAGCCCAACACTCAGCTCCATACAGTACGACAGGTCTTATAACCGACTTATACATGCGGCCCTTTAATTTCACAGGCATTTGTGGTCGCATATTGTGCCTGAGACCTGTCGCCATTTTATCCATCCTGCGTTGATTCTTTGCCTAACATCCCGATCAATTTCGCTGTCATCTTGCAGGAGTGAACCTAGGTAGCGGAAATCGGAGCTTACTGGTAAAAGTGTACCGCCGAGTGTTACCGGTATAGGACTGGAGAGACCGCCAAAGTCACAGAACATATACTTTGTTTTGGTTCTGCTTATTCTCAGGCCTACATTCTCCAATCTCTGTCGCCACTCCTCCAGCTTGCTCTGCACCTTCTGTCCACTCTCTGCTACCAGAACGATGTCGTCGGCAAACAGCATGCACCAGGGTGCGTCTTCCTGTATGTCCGATGATATAGCATCCATAATTAACAGGAAGAGGAAGGGGCTAAGGGCCGACCCTTGGTGCAAGCCTACGGCCACATCGAATCTGGCTGTGATACCAGCTGCGGATCGGACTTGCGTTCGGCATTTAGCGTACATGGCTTGAATCAACGTCAGGTATTTCCCAGGCACCCCTTTCTTCTTCAGGGCCCACCACACGACTTCACGAGGCACTCGGTCATATGCCTTTTCAAGGTCGACGAACACCATGTGCAAGTTTTTATGCGCCTCCCTGTATTTTTCGCACATTTGACGAAGAGCAAAAATGGCATCCACCGTACCTCGACCAGGCATAAAATTGAATTGGTTTCGTGAGATCTCACTCTCGTCACGCAGGCGTCGCTCGATTACTCTCTCCCATGCTTTCATACTATGAGGCATTAACTTTATTCCCCGATAATTGTTGCACTCTTGGATATCACCCTTATTTTAAAAAATGGGCACCAAGTAACTGTTGCACCATTCCTCGGGTATGGTCTCCTCGTGCAACAACTTAATGAAGAATAAAGTCAGCCACGCCCATCCATCATCTCCTAACGCTTTCCATGCTTCTACTGGTATTCAATCTGATCCTAACGCTTTTCGATTCTTCATTCCACTAACAGCCTTTTTTACCTCGTCCTTATTTATTTCCTTCACTAAACCAATATTCATCACCTCATTCTCAAGGTTTCCGTTCCAATCGTTCTCCTCATTCATTAACTTTTCAAAGTATGTCCTCCATCTTTCTTTTATTCTGTCTTCGTCCATAAGAATCGCTCCTGTTTCGTCTTTCATGCACTTAATATGGCATACATCCTTCGCCTTTCTTTCTCTAGCTTTAGCCATGCTGTATAAATATTTATGACTCTCGGGTTTTTCAAGTAACCCGTACAAATGGTCTAGGGCTTTGGATCTAGCAATGGCTACGGCCTTTTTGGCTCTCTTTTTACATTCATTATATTCATTCTTCTTACTTTCTTCTAAAGATTCATTTCCTCCTTTCATCAGCTGCCATTCTTTAAACCTTGCTTTCTTTTCCTTAAGTGCATTCTGTACCTCTTCTGTCCACCACCACGCGTCCTTATCTTTCATACGCTTCCCTTTCGACTCTCCTAACATATCCTTTGGTACACACTTAATACATTTACTCATCTCTTCCCAACACTCATTGACACTAATATCATTCATATCGCCCATTTCTAACATCTTATCTACCACTCTATCTCTGAATGTTTCTACACATTCATTCTTCTCTAACATATGCCATCTTATTCTTGGAGTCAGTTGCTGCTTGGTTCTTTGAGAGCGTATTCGAATCTTAAGTTCGACCATCAGGAGCCTGTGCTGCGAGACTAAATCTTCTCCTGGTACCACTTTACAGTCCTTGACCCAGTTAAGTCGATTACGTCTTAGCAAGAAATAATCGATCTGGGTCATATGGTGGCCACTGTTGTATGTGATCAGATGTTGCTCTTTTTTCTGAAACCAAGTATTTGCAACTGCTAGGTCAAAAGCGGCAGCAGGTTGGAGAATTGCTTCTCCCTCACAATTTCGGCTGCCGAATCCCCAACCTCCATGTACTCTTTCATAATCTTCACTTGTTCGTCCCACATGTCCATTAAAATCTCCTCCCACAATAATCTCTTCATTCTCCGGTATATTCGTCATCATGCTATCGAAATCCATCCAAAACTTCTCTTTCTCACAATCATCACAGCCTACCTGGGGGGCATACACACTTATCAGATTTAGAATAATACCTTGCCACATCACTTTCACAGCAATCAATCTGTCATTAACTCTATTTACACTTGTCACGCTATCTTTCAGATTTTCGTCTAACACAATTCCCACACCATTTTTTTTGCCATCACTTTCACAATAATAAAACTTGTATCCTTCACCGATCTCCCTAGCTTTCATACCTTTCCATCTCGTTTCCTGCAAACATGCCATATTAAAACAGAGGATAATTTATTCCTCTCGGAGGATATCGAAAATAGGCACAGCCAAGCTACCTAATGGGGTCAACACTTCACGAAAACCTTCTCCATCGTATTATATACTTAAATATTAGAATGCATACCTCCTGCAGCGTATATCTGAATATCTCGTGCATATCTCTGTACCACTTGACGGAATGTAGCGCCGGGTCGTGCTGTTGCTTCGTGTAGTTACAGCGGAGTTCCGCGTCCCGCCTCGGGTCCGCGTACAGCGGAACTTCTAGCGTTGTTATCGTGTGGGATACACTGCGGACTGGAACAATGAAATACTATCGTTGCTATACAGAATTAGTCATCATCCTCCTAGCGTTATCCAAGTTTTAAGCTGGGGTCCGCTTACTAGTCGAACCGGATTTGGCTGAATGTTAGCTTTTCAACGGAGCGACTGCCTTTCTGATCTCTGCAACCCGTAGGGCTAGCGATATTCCATGGTTTAGACTAGTGTCAGTTTATTTAGAGATGCTGACGCCCTATAACAACTGGGACGCGTATATAGGCTGCGGTACAAATTTGTTTTTGACTGTGCAAAAAATGGAAATTCGGCTCGGCTAAATCGGCTACACTATGATAACCTAATAGTTTATTGTTGTACGTTCTCACTATTCGTTATATGTTACATTACTGTACGACTGAGTTATATTTTTTATCTACTTTTGATTTCAAAGGGCAGCTGCCACACTAGGCATAAATCCCGTAACGTGGATGAATATACGCACATTCAATCAACGGACACAAATAACACTCAGATTTGACACAAAAATTTGTGCATAACGCAAGTGTCGTCTTGTATGGGGATCAAACCCGAAACACTTAATGGTCGACAGCGTTGCTCAAACTATTACACTATTGCGTAATCGAACCGTGCATTATACGACTTGCGTTTTCAATAACAATATTCATAAAAGTAAGTATTGCCAAGAAATCTGGATATGTTAAGGTCGTTGATATGTCGACAGCCTGTTTATAGCAAAAGCGACGATCAGACATCCCGTAAGAGTTAGAAAGCAGACAGAAAATCCAACTTAATTGCGTCGTGTCCCCAAAATGAAGAGATGTGTATCTATTACATTCCCACGCAAACAATAACACCAGCCTGAAGATCAAGATTTCACTACCTATGTAATAACAGTTGATAAGGAAGTTGATAAAAAAATACGTTTCTAATGCCCTCAACAAGAAAGTAATTTCCTTTCATGTTATTTACAAGATAAACACCGAGATTTGGCAAGATTCTGAATTCTTGTCAACCTATTCAGAATGAATGGAAAATTCAGAAATTGGGTCAATAGAAAAACAACATATGAGAACTTCATTAACAAGAAAACAGGGTCTTTCTATCTTATGAAGTAATCAAGGTCTCAACTGTGAGAGTTCACGAACTTTTAGTAGAAACATGTAAGGAATTAAAGCTCTATTTGCAAGTTTGTTCGTCGTTTTTGGGACTGAATCTACCACAAACTGCTCTACAACCTTCGTTTTGTTATTTCTTATCTACCCGATTGCTTCCCTACTTACCTTTAGATAACCCTATACATTGAAGACGTCGATTCAGCTATAACATCTTTAAGTAATTCAATTAATATGTGGAAGGTCACTGGGATAGTTTTGGAAGAATATGCTAGCTTAATATTTGCGTTTTTGTTACTTCTAGCTCTACCCGCGTAAATTATGTATAAATATAGTGTTGTGACTTGGCACCATATTTGAGACAAAAGTTTATGTGATCCACACCTATTGTTTCGAATATGGGTGGTATTTGGGTGAGAATGTTTGTGTGATGGGATTTATTCCTGATGTTGCCTTCCAAAAATAAACTATAATAGGTCAAACACAAAAAAAAATGAGCCAAGCAAAGAATCCATAATAATAGCTGTTAAAAAAATAGGAAGATATTTCATGAAGTAGGTAAGTAAATTCTGTTTTAGAGAGAAAAGCTCATAGCGTTACACTGTAATTTTGTAACGAAATTTGAAATCTCTTTATAATATTAATGATCAAAAGCATTGCTTTAATTATTAATTATCATCGTACTTACACTGGCGGTAAATACTAGAGTGAAGCCGGTGAATGTCTTGTCATTAACATTCTAAGTAGGTAAGTGTTTTCAATAGTTTATTTTGTTTATCTCCTGACAATTTTGAGTCGGTGCTTTAAGATTAAGCTTTTAAAGACAGTTATTAATCATATCCTCTTTCCTTTACAGTTATCCCAGACCACTGTTGGACTTAATCTTCTCAATAGTTGCTTCACAGAGGAACAGACGGTTTGGTACAGTCGAGTTTTCCGTCTCTTCGCAAAGATACTATTTACTTTGTGTATTATCCTTAGTCTACTTACCACACCACAGGAATAGTTTGAGGTGGTGAATTTTGTATTCATAATCCAACACCGTTTGTTGTACGTTGACAATTTGAATCGAAGAAAATTCTTGAAATCTTCAATTAGTGAAGACACATTAAAACATTTTGAGTATTTAATAAATTTTTTTTAAAGGACAGCTATTTTTTTACTGTTAGATACAGCCTGTATCGCAGAAGACTTTCTTTATAACATTCAAGTAATAGACACAAAATGCACCCAAATTTCAAACAACAATTTTAGGATCGCACTAATTGTCAGCCAGTTTGCTGATCAAATCAAATCAAATCAAAATCATTTATTCATCTAGGTCACAATGTGACGCTTATGAACGTCAATTTTAAAATTAAATTACTTAATGCTTCTACATTTACATTTACTGCCTCGTTCGCAAAGCAATAGGTAGAGCCACGAGAAAGAACGGGCAATAAAACTCGAGGCCACTCTTTTAAATCGCCAATATTATGGTACATATTTTCATTTTTGTAAGGAGCTGCAACTGTTACACATTGTACTAAATTACTTGTAGATAGTAATCAGTTACAGACATAATACTTAAGCAATTAATGTAGTTACTAAATGATGTGTTTTAGTTAGCCTTCCAACGCGAATATTGTGTAACAGGAGCATCCACTTACGACTTATAATGTATACAACTCGTGACCATGTTCAGAACTATAGTGGAAATGTATGTTACAGAAGTGACGGTATATGAATACACAAAATTACAAAAACTTTAGTTCACAGACCATGATAACGAGTTATCTTCATCTTACAGTACAGTAAATTTAAAAAAAAAATGTGGAACAACAATGCAAATGTAGATGTAGTAAGTAGAATGACCTAATTATGATAAACGAATAATAATTTAAAAGAACTAGAAATGTTATATAATGATAAACTGAAAAATGCTAAGTATCTATATAAATTCTAAATAAGTAGTAGATCATGAGTTGTCTAGTGTAAGTGACCATCTATCCTTGTCACTGAAATAATCATTAATAGTATAATAACCTTTCTTAATAAGGCAGTCTTTTATTTTAGCTTTAAATGTACTAAATGGTAATTCTAAAAGACTAATTGGTATTTTATTGTATATACGAATACCTAGCCCTACAAAAGAATTATTAACTTTATGTAAACGATGATAAGGGGCATATAACCTATGCTTGTTTCGAGTATTTATATTATGTATATCACTTTTTGAGGTAAATAAACTTATATTTTGCCTAATGTACAAAATATTAGCAAATAAAAATTGCGAGGCTACTGTAAGAATTCCTATAGACTTAAAGCGTTCCCTGAGAGTATCTTTTGCACCTAACATGTATATTGCTCGTACCGCTCGTTTCTGTAGAACGAAGATATTCTGAATATCCGCTGCTTTGCCCCATAACAAAATACCGTAGGACATAACACTGTGAAAATAGCTAAAATATACTAAACGAGCCGTGTCGATGTCAGTAAGTTGCCTAACTTTTCTGACGGCATACGCAGCAGAGCTGAGCTTTCCTGCTAGACGTGCTATATGTGCACCCCCTTGTAACTTATTATCTAATATAATACCTAAGAACACTGTAGAGTCTACTGTGTCAAGTTCCTCCCTATCTAGCATAATATTAGGTCCCAGTTGTCTAACGTTAGGTAAAGCAAATTTAACGCATTTAGTTTTCCTAGAATTAAATACTAGGTTGTTTGCTGTAAACCATCGTGTAACTTGTAATAGTGCATTATTTACATCATCAAATTGATTTCTATTTCTATCTACTTTAAAAATAAGTGACGTATCATCTGCAAAAAGTACGACATCACAGATGTTTTTTAAATAAAAAGGTAAGTCATTAATATATACTAGAAATAGAAAAGGACCTAAAATTGAGCCTTGTAGAACGCCTAGCTGTATAGGTAATTTAGAGGATGTAGTCCCATTTACATCGACACACTGAAATCTTTGCCGCAGGTACGAATCGACAACACTAAGTGCGGTTTTCTCTACGCCGTAGTGGCGGAGCTTACGCAGTAGTGTGTCGTGCTGAACGCAGTCAAATGCTTTAGATAGGTCACAGAACACTCCAATAGCATTCTTTGATGACTCCCAAGCACTATAAACGTGTTTTATGAGAGCAACACCCGCATCAGTAGTGGATCTACCTTTAGTAAACCCGTATTGATCTTTGTGAAGCAGACTATTTAAATTGAAGTGGCTTAATAGCTGCTTTAAAAGAATCTTTTCAAATATTTTCCTAAATGCCGACAAGATAGATAGGGGCCTAAAATTATTAATTTCATTTTTACTGCCAGATTTGAATAAGGGTATAATTTTACTTAATTTCATCAAATCCGGAAATACGCCTAGGTCAAAGCATTGATTAAAAATTATAGATAGGTAAGGCGCAACAGTCTCAACTATAGTACCTAAAATTTTAATTGAAATGCCCCAAAAGTCGCCGGTATTTTTAATATTAATTGAATTATATGCGATCAATATATCTCGCGGGGTAACGTGCTCGAATCTAAACACGCTCTTGCATTCAGGTACACTGCTAAGCAAAAAATGTCCAGCTTCTAAAGATGATGATTGTAAAGAGCTAGTAGTTGTTAAAGGTATGCTAGCAAAAAAACTATTGAACATATGCGCTACTTGAGTTTTGTTAGTGACTAATAAATTGTTTTCTTTTAGTTCAAATTGGTTTTCCCGTGGTCGAGCTCTTCCTGTTTCATTATTTATAATGCTTCACGTTTCTTTAATTATATTTGTTGAATGCTTAATTTTACTACTAATAAATTTAGATTTTGCCATAATACAAACTTGTTTAA
The DNA here is from genome assembly GCA_944739405.2 of Euclidia mi. Lineage (NCBI taxonomy): Eukaryota > Metazoa > Arthropoda > Insecta > Lepidoptera > Erebidae > Euclidia > Euclidia mi. Next base: position 6,525,689 of record OX123182.2, read on the forward strand.
AAATTTTTGAGTACTTTTTTACATAATCTCGAAAAGGTGAGTCAAATCTATGTTGTTTCATACCATATAATTCAAATAACTTGGCTCTACTTTTGTATATACCTATAGTGGCCCACTGGTTAAAAGATCCCATAGTACCCTTTAGTGTGACAGTTTTACTCTTAAAAGTATTTTGAAATTCATTATTTACTAGTCCAAAAAGTGAGTTATAAATTGTATTTGGATTTTGTGAGTTTAATATTGAGGTATTGAGTTTAGCAATAATATTATTTTTGAAACGTATAAGACGATTGGTAGTCTGAGGCCGGAAGTCAAAAGCGGCAATTGTTAATAATTACAAGTTAATTCAATTCGCGTTAATTCAAAAGGCGATCAATGTACTTATATCAATTATTACAAACGGAGACAGCCCAAAACCGGCGTGTTAATTTTTCAAGGCGGGAACTGGAAGTGACAGTTCAGTGTGACCATTGTCAGAAATTTTCAATAGACTAAACAAAATGTTACTCAATCGATCTAATCGATTTTACTTATAATAAAAACTAATTCTATTTCAAACATCCACCCGCCCCGGACCGGCCTACCGGTCCGCTAATCGTTTACCACCAATCAAAATTCCACCTAGGACATCAGAGCCAATCAACAAGTCGATTTGTCCCGGTGTGTCAAATTTGGGGTCTGCCAGTTCCAATCCCGATGTCAAATTCACCACAGCAGCAGGTAGCTGCTTCTGCGGGTGCATACTCAAAATATTCTTCAGCACAATAGCCGAGGTTCTAATCCTCAGGTGTGAAGATTCAACAGGGCCAAACAAAACCTTAACTTGCCCTTCAACAATAGAGGCTACGTCACCTATGCCCCGTATACAATTCGAAAAAGAGCCCATATTTAAATTAACCTGCCCTACCAAATAAGTGGAAACAATGCAACCTTGTGAACCTGTGTCCAATATAGCACGGACAACAACAGAGGTCCCCGTGGGTCCCCAGACCCTAACAGCAACCGTTGGTAGGATAACGGTCTCAATGGAGTTATAGGGCAGGGGTCAATGACCTATTGTTGCCTGGGCGGCGACCGTTGGCCAGGACCAGGCAAGTCAAAACGAGGGTGCGGCTTGAAGTCCTCAAGGGCGCGATGACTCGATCCGCGCGCCATCTGTGGGGGGTCATAATGACGCACCCGCCCAAATCGAGGTGGGCGCGAGTCAAGGCGGGGACGCTCCGCCAAAGGAGGGGAATACCTGGGGCAGCAGTCATGGTGCTGGTGACGCTGAACAGCACATTCAGGTGCGCGAGAGAGAGGAGGCGTGCGCACGCTACGGTTCTCCAAGCGGGGCGAGTGGCGATCAATTCAGCGAGGCGACTCTCGGCTACGCGCCGGTGAGCCTCGGCTGCCACCTTCAAAACACCCGCCCGTGCGCGGCGTCGGCTGGTTGGACAAGCGGCCAACCTCTCTGGCATTCATACAGAGAATGTCCAAATGCTGTCCTCCACAGTGAGGACAGGGGCGAGAGTTTGGGCAGTCTCGCTGGTAGTGGGACCCCAAACAAGAGAAGCAAAGGCGGCGGGCATTCGCGATGCACCTACGAGAGGCGACATGAAGGTCCCAAAATGCCCTGCAACTGGCCGTTCTGTGCCCCGTGACCTTGCAGTAGGAGCACTCCGCTGGGCTCTGCGTGACCGCAAAGCGAGGAGGGCGCCGGTCAACATTGGCTCGGGTGTGACCGCGAGCCTGCTCCGTGACCTTGGGCAGCTGCGTCTTAGCCGGCGTATCACCACCGGAGTTGTCCAAGACCCGGCACTCATCCTCCAGGAACCTCTCCAGGTCAGCAAAGGGGGGCAGATGGGTCGCGCTATCCCCACCAAAGCGCTGTTCAAAACGCGACCTCAGGTCGGCAGGCAGCTTCTTCAGCACAATGTGCACCAATAGATAGGACCATTGGTCCACGGGAAGGTCAAGGCACTTAAGTGCGTTGATGGCCACCAAAAGCGGGTTCAAAAGTTGGGTGCGCAACCCAGAGACCCGGGTGAGCGTCGGCAAACCCAAAATCTGCTCGATGTGCGTGTCGGCGAGGCCACGCTTATTATGGTACCTACGGGTAATTAGGTCCCGAGCCGTCTGGTACGCCTCGTCAGACACGGGCAGATGCTGGATGAGGCCCTTAGCCTCCCCATCCAGAACCGACATTAATTATGCCAATTTTTGTGCTGGCCGAAGGTCAGCCCTGTCATTGACCAGGCTGTCGAACAAATTAATGAAGTCCAGGTAGCTTCCTAGGCAGCCATCAAAATGGGGGAGGTCCAAAGTAGGGAGCCTACTCACCAGCCCCGGTGCTGACCTAGGAAGCTCCTGCTTCAGGCCGGGTTGCCCTTCCCTATCGGCAACTAGTTGTCTCGCAGTATTGGAGACAGCATCATACAGGTCTAAGACCTGGGCATAGTCTTCGCTGACCTTATTTCGCTGGTCAGCAGTGAAATCAGTGACTGACACTTCGAGACAGCAAGCGCTGAAAGTGCGGAACTGCTGTTCCACACTTACCAGGCGATCATCGATCCGCTCGTACCTTTGAAGTAAGGCCTGCTGGCGATCAGGCCGGTTCACTAAAGCACTGGCCGAGGCAAACCAGCGCAAATCTGATGCAATAGCACCAGCAGCCGCACGCAAGTCCTTGATAGCTGACATAATCAAAATTCAAAAGAGCCCGGACAAGCGTTAAATAATATTAACAATCAAAACTTGATTTTTCTCAATTCTTTGAAACCAATAAAGTATTAGCCTGTTTACTGCAAGTGCAGGCAAGTGACAGGTATCTACTGTCCAACAAAATTAATAGTTTCAATATATTGAAACAAACACAAAAGTTATCAAAAGTTGTAACTTATAACAAATTAAAAGTTGAACTTCAAATTAATTAATGAATTATTTGCAACAGACAGACTGGCTGTGTTATTTGAGATATACAATAGTAAGTAAGCACAGAATATGTGTTACCTAGCAATATTATCTATATTATAACAAAACAAAGTTTATTAATGTGACCCGCCCAAGTGGCAAGGTCAAGTTGGTTGTTATAATGTTAATGAATATATGCAATAAACTAAATTTACTAAATTTATTGATACATTCAGCTGTTATGTATCCAAACAAACTGACTTATTAATGAAACAACAAATTTAAGTACGATTTTTTAACAATAAAATCAACAATTACTGATTGAGGTTATGGGTGAAAATGTGTTTCAAATTATGTAGGTCAACTGATACAATTAAATATTATGTATTTTAGACAATAACTGACCTGACAAACACTACAATACTGTCTACAAGGTGAGATATATAGCTCATACAACACCAATCTGAGTTCAGATACAATCAACGGCTAAGATACAACTACGCTCTGCTACCAAAAATTATGTCTAGAATTTGGCTAGAAGGAGCTGGGATTAATTGCAGCAGATTTGTGGAAGCGTGACTCTATTCATCAGCCCTTGTCAGCCACAACAAATCTCAGACACAAATGTACTGTGTTGCACAGCGATGAATTATAATCCTAACTACACCTAATATTAATAAAATGTCTTACCAAATATCTCCTGGTGATGTTCTTGAGTGGAGTCCTGGAGGCAAGCTAGACACACACGAGACTAAATTGACCAATATTAGTCAATGTTCAATATATCACCAATTTACCACAAACTTTGCCGGAAGTCAAAAGCGGCAATTGTTAGTAATTACAAGTTAATTCAATTCGCGTTAATTCAAAAGGCGATCAATGTACTTATATCAATTATTACAAACGGAGATAGCCCAAAACCGGCGTGTTAATTTTTCAAGGCGGGAACTGGAAGTGACAGTTCAGTGTGACCATTGTCAGAAATTTTCAATAGACTAAACAAAATGTTACTCAATCGATCTAATCGATTTGACTTATAATAAAAACTAATTCTATTTCAAACAAATACTGATGATTATGAATGAAAAGAAATCTAAACAAAAAAGAAATGGCTTTGAATAATAGTGTAAAAGATGGTTATATTGAGAAAATATAGGAAAACAAATAAAAGTATAATAGATGTTTATTGCTACTGACATTATGAAGTTGAATGCTTCAGAATTAGAGACATGGTAGTTAGGAATTGTGATTGTTAGGATCAAAAATGTTAGGAAGAACATTTTCGGATTTCCAATTATCGGGGTTGAAAATTTAGGTGAACTTTGGCGCACCCTTATTATGCATGTATTAAAGCGCATGTATAAAATCAGTTATTTATTTGATTTAGGACAAACTCTTGCTAGTTTGGGATCAGATGGCCTCGTGTAGATTTTCCCCAGATGTTATCATTTTGCTGGAATTATGTATAATAGGACCGTTCAACTTCAAAGGTTTATTTTTCTATCGTGGGAGATCTTACCCTTTTATTTGCGGTTACATTTATTTTTATTAATTTCTTGGAAATATGATTTACAATTTTTGATGGACTGTACGGAATGTCCAAACTACTAGAGATTATTATATATAGACCATTAATATCAAATGAAATCGAATCAGAAACCAATTTCAAATAATTTTATCGTCAAACATGCGTATTGTTTACTAAATCATAAAGAAAACATGATTTTCTGTGATAAAGTCAAAGAATGTCACACTTTTAGGCGTACTCCTAAAAGCTCTAAAATAAACAAATAAACCATAATGATAATAGAAAAATATATACTAGGCAGCAAAAACTCTCGCCAAATTTTTTTAAAGCATAGCAACAATTTGTACGCATTGTACAGTCGTGAAAAACGTAAGTCAATTAACAGTGTTGATTAAAGTAAAATGTCTGTTGATTTTACCCATATTTTACTATAGATTGGTAAAGGCTAGTGAGAATTATGGCGCTTGCCCTGTGCCTCGGAAATCACGTTAAGCCGTCGGTCCCAGCTGTTATGAAGGTCTTTGACAAGTATAAAGGGAGTCAGTACCTCTAAATTAACAGACACTATTCTAAACTAGGGATTAAGCTAGCCCCTTGGCTAAATAGCGAATAGCGCTGACAGAATGATGTAGACTTGTAGAGGATATATATTTTCACATGTTGCGTGACTGAAAACATTATTTATTATAAGGAAACTTGCAAGTAATTAGTACAAAGCAGCAATCTCTATGGTGATGAGGTATATTATAGTACCAACGTAGAGAAGTATTTTTCCCTAGTGAGAACAAAAAATAACAAAACCAATTGATAATGAAGTAATCGATTTTAAAATTTCGCATTTGTAAATCATTATACAATATTATTCAGCGACTTAGACCCGCTAAATAACATTGTATGACAATAAAGTAGGTGAAAATTGTTCGAATCGTGTTCCAATTTATTAAGGGTCACGCCAGAACGTCTTCTTTTTCTTAGCGTGTCGCTGGCAAACACTTAAATTTTTGAGGCGCAGAAAGCAGCCACACTGACTGCATGGTCGGCGGCAGTCATCAGTTCTTCCTGCGTGCAAGTATTTGGGCACGCAGGGCACGATGTTAGGTGGGACATCGTTTGTCTTGCACCGCACACACAAGCCAAATCGATACCGTCCGAGAGTCGCCATCTGAACATGTTTTCTTTGCACCGGCCGACCTGAGTCCGTAGTCTATTCAATGACTTCCAGACAGACCATGGCAAGCCATGCCCAGGTGGAGGACTCTCGGCTGGTGATACGAAAGGAGATGGTAGAAGGCTCTCTTCTCGCCATAGGTCGCACCTTGCCTTTGATGGCTCCTGGGTCAATGGATGGGTGCTTTTCACAAAGCTGCTACGGCTCTTCAATCGTGCCTGCACTGGGATGTGACCATGCAATGGGTGCCGTGGGTCACAGTCCATCTTGGATCTTTCTGCAGAGCTCGCCACGGCCCTACGAACATTCGGTGGTGCGATGCCAGCAAGTGGCTACAGCAGCTTTATCGGGGTTGGTTTTAAACAACCAGTGATAAGTCGGCAAGTCTCGTTAAGTGCTGTATCCACTGAGCTTGCATGAGCGGATCGACTCCACACAGGGCATCCGTATTCGCCTGCAGAAAATGCTAGTGCCAGGGCCGAAGTTCGCATTACTTGCGGTGCAGCTCCCCACTTAGCAGTAATGAGGCGCCGGAGCAGGTTATTGCGAGTATGAATCTTACTTTTTAATAACTCGCAGTTCCTTCTATAGGTAAGAGCCCTATCAAGCGTAATGCCTAGGTATTTGGGATGTTGATTGTGAATTATAGGTATTCCCTGCCACTCTATGTTAAGTTTACGACCGGTTTGGCTGTTACGCAGATGGAATACACAGGACTCAGTTTTAGTTGGGTTAGGTTTGAGTGCGTTTGCCTCATAGTAAGAACCCAAGATGTTAAGAGCCTTACTGAGATTTACTTCTATTTCTTCAAAGTTCGTAGCTTGGGATGTTAGGGCGAGATCGTCTGCGTAAATAAAGCGGCAGGTGTTTGGGCAGGAGGTTTGGTCATTAGTGTAGATATTGAAGAATAGCGGGGCCAGAACACTTCCTTGGGGCAGCCCATTCTTTTGAGATCTCCAACGACTTTTTTCAGATAGAAGATGAATCTGATAGCGACGGTTATGGAGAAGCTCCGGGAGTATCATGACAAAGTTGTGATCGCCTGTCATGGTTTCCACCTTCCACAACAGCCGCCTGAGGTTCACTGTGTCGTAGGCTGCAGAGAGATCTACAAAAACGGCGCCAGTTATTTTACGTGTTCTCACGCAGTACATAGAGGACGGCTTTCAGCCGTCCTCTATGTACTGCGTGAGTTTCAGTGTCTGGTTGCAACATGACTTCACCGGTCTGAAACCGGCCTGCTCTGGGATCAGAACCGGCTCGACCAGGTTCGTGAGCCTTGCCAACAGTAATCGCTCGAACAATTTGTAAGTATGGCACAGGAGTGATATAGGCCGGAAGTTTTTTGAGTTATCTGCTGGCTTGCCCGGCTTTCGTATAGCCATAACTTTCGATTTTCGCCAGAGACGAGGTATTGAAGCGGATTCCAGACAATAATTGAAAAGAAGCCGCAACCATGACACAGCAGCTGGGCCTAGATGTTTTATTTGCTCCACTGATATATGAGGCTTTGCCACTCGTAAGGTCATTAATTGAAGAAACTAGATCGGTCAGGCTGAATGGCTTACTAACTAGGTCGCTTGAGCTGGAACAGCTAATTAAGGTTGGAACCTTTTTAAGACAGCACGATGACTTGCCATTTAAAAGAAGTTTAGTTTGCGGTTACTTGGCCAGGACGGGTTGGTGGAGGCGGATCGCTTGACAGCTTCCGGATAGTATTCCATGCCTTCTTACTATTGTGAGTCAAGTCTATGCTAGAAATAGTGTTAATCCACCTCTTTTGATTAGTGTCACTAATGCGCGACAGCAGCTCTTCGTCGACCACTTGCGCGATATTTTTACAATGATATCGACATATCTATCGTACTTCTGAGGTATTGGCGGAACATTCAGTAGTGCTTCATCTATGAGCTGTGAAAACTGCGCCCAGTTAGCCTTGGTGTAGTTGAAACGGCGCCTTAACGGGAAGCTTACAGGCCTAACAACGGGTCGAATTGTACACTTGATCGGTTTATGCTGTGTACGGGGTATTGGGGATCATACGGTTTTTATGCACTGTGAGCTTATGGTTTCACTAGCAAAGATAAGGTCTGGGTTATAACCACGCTTCATCATCATCATCGACCACTATTAAAGGAAGCCGATTGTTTTGCGTTATGAATCAGCACCAAATCATTTGCTTCTGCCCACTCTTCAACTGATTGACCGCTAAAGTCCGTAGAGTTGTAGCCCCAGTTCGTATTGTGGCTATTAAAGTCACCGAGTACAACGCTTACGGGCTGAGCGTTGAAATTGCCCGGGGCAACAAATTGGAAAGGAATATTGGATGGCTTATAAAGAGAAGTAACGGTGCAGTGTCCAAGGTCTAAAGTAATGATTTCGATTCCATTCTGGGTCGTACATTGAGCTGATTTTATGCTTACGCCGGGAGCAGCAAACACAGCGTTACCGTGTTTCGGGTGACAGATCTCGGTGACAAGCGTAAGTCCAGGAATGTGTGGCCGACTTTGTGATGCGTCTCTGTGGGTTTCTTGGACACACAGAACATCGCAGCCTGTAGTACGGCACAGTTCAGATAGTATGTCTGATTTTTCGCTGGAGAAACCTTCGATGTTGACAGATACTACACACAGAGCCGGTTTTAGGGCTGGACTGATGGTGTTTGCCATCGTGGTGAAAGGATTGACCAATCAGCGTGTGAAGCTCGCTGATTGTTACCAGGGTGCGCCGGACGTACGGGGTTCTGGAGGTACGTCATTCGTGGAGGCTCCTATCATGCACCCCTACGCCAGAAAGTAATAACAAATGATCGTTTATAAATAGTCAAAATCTGTAGGCATCAAGTCACTTACTCAAAAGCGTACAACATTGTTTCTAAACCCAACCCTTACTGATTTAATAGTCATAAAACGCAAACAACGCATATATAGTGGGGATTTCGCACTTTACGTCAAAAGCGTCGTTGTGAGTAATTATTTTAGGACGATGTTCGGATTAAGAGGGTCTATCATTAACTAAAACCGATGCGTTTTCAATAACCGAACCGGCTTATGATAATTATAATTATTGCCTTTTGATGTATGTGACGTATTGTGATAGAGGTCGTATAATCTTTGATAGAGGCATTGTTGGTGACTGTAAAGAATTTGGAGTTGGCTTGAATTATCAACTTTGATAAACTCGAATATCATAATGCTACATCATCTTTGATGTTGTAAATGCAATGTCAAGTCCCTAATGACAAGAGCACTTAAGTAGCGGCATGAGAAAATTTGTCTGTAATTGATCATATAGCCGTATACCAATGCTCTACTTAGAGACAAAAACTTGAGCTTAATTCTAATACGAATAAAGCAATCGGCCATCGGAGGCTTGTCATACGTGAGATATTGTCTTAGCAAAATGCCGTACAGATTTGATCAGCAAACACCGTCACCGTCGATTGGTAACTTAAAATATATTATTATAGACTTATTTGATACGAAATATACACAACTCATTTTCGTTTTGAGTTTTAGCCTTAATAACATACATACATATCTTTCGAATAAAATAGCTTTCTAATTGAAATCAGCAGTTACTAAATGGTAGGACAGTAGCAATAAATTGTCGGACTACCCACGAGTGAATTAACAATTTCGATTGCGGCGACATTTTCCCCCGATCGTTTATTACCACGGATTACAGAAGCTCCAAGCTTAGGAAAATAAAAAACACCATAATTTCATGGACAGGTTTATTTAACGTACTCTTTGCGACTTAGTAATTAAAGTTCATTTCTGCTTGAGGATTTTTCTACTGCCCTTTTTTATTTCTAACGAACGACTAACCTATTCCATAGCTCTCCATTATACTGAAACCTTTATTGCATAGCTCTCTTTAAATATTTTGGTGAGTGGAAAACCCAGCAGCATAATTAGAACTAATTTATATTGTCGCTTAAGTTACGTTTAAAATCTTTTATTTTAAACGTACCTACATCAAAGAAATACTTAAATTATAAATGTGAAAGTAGCTTTGTTTGAGTGTTTAGGTAAAGAGGGGTGAATGAAAAATCGGTGACGTGATATATTTTTAAAGAGAAGTGCTTAAAAATGCTTGTAACGCAGACTCGCATTTACTTCAGGATTATGTCTCGAATGACATGTCAATAAATAAAGATGATGTTGCGCTAAACGCGGTGGCGTGTCTTCTAATATAAGATAAATCACGCAGAGGGGCATAAAATATCTTCACAAGAGAAGCGTTTTTTATAGAAATTAAATGGCAAATACACAGATTGTATAGGGAACTAGCGGATTTAGATTTAGCTTCCTTCCTGAACAGCAAAAATATTTAAAACACAAGTAATCTTTTTATTTTCTTGCGAGTGTATGACCAGTTATTCTGGTGTCGGCGTTTATATACTGCCTGAAAACCTTCTGACATTGCCTATCGGATCTTTTTCTGAGACAAAAACTTGGAACTGACGACTTTATATGCCCCACGGTTGCCTTTCGATGTAAATGTATAAATTTTGTGGTGAACTCTGACAACGTTATTATAATTTACCCATCTGCTACGATCGCCAATCAAGACAATCAGGAAAATATTGTTTACTAACTGGTATTTATCAAAACGATTTATCGCAGAAAATGTTTGGTTCGATTCCCAGATCGGGCAAAAGTGTTACTGAGTTTTTCCAAATTCTCATTAGCATGGAGTCTGGTGATGTGCCCGATAAAGGCAATAAGCTCGCTCCCGACTGCGTGGGACCTAAAAAATAATGGCAAAATTTAGGTGTAATATTACTCCTGCCTACCCCTTAGAGGATAGAGGCGTAAGTCTGTAACGTCTTGCCTGTCTCAGCGCCCACGTTCTTACAGTCAAATATTATAATTAAAAGCACATAGTCTACACTTGAGCCCAGAAATAGAGACAACTTGAACGATACATAATTTATATTTTGTTCTTACGTGAATTTTATAAAAGCATGTTTTTCTAGTGTTTTTTAAACTATTAACTTATTTTATACTTTTTGATCTTCGATAACGAAACATTTTTAGCATTTATACATTTATTTTAAGTAGGCGAATGAGCCTGCATCCTCTCCATCTCCGCCAGTGCGTTTGTATTGCATGGTGTTTTATCTGTCAGCTTAGAACAATCTAGATCTTCAATTTGGAGACCAGCAAGTGATTTTACTCTACTCAGAGCCACATATGCTTGTATAGCCGCAAAAGTACGTGACCCTAAGTACACCACTGCGTGGTCTACAATATATAATTGGTTTGTTATAACCTTGAAACCTGATCGTGTTCGAAGTCCATTACGTGGCCTTTCTCACAAGTGCACACACCACTATGATACGATATTCCATCATGGAATGCCAGTGCCTATCTTCCGGCTTCATCATCAGACCTTGAAACTTAATCATGGTCAAAGTTCATTACAAGACTTTTCTAAGAAATCCACAACAGCTATGATATGATTTTCCATCAAGAAGTTCCAGTTAATATCTTTCAGCTCCATCATCAGATCAGTTTGACAGTACCATATTATTGTATTGTTATCAAAACTACATACAGCTGCGAATTTTCATTACGCTACGACCCTTGGAAGATGATTAAATTTGTTACCTTAGATTCTATTACATAGTTAGTTACATACACGTCGAGTTCCAATTCATATCTTCCGTCTCCATGATCAGATGAGTTCGACAGTACCATATTATTGTATTGTCATCAGAACTACATACAGCTGCCAATTTTCATTACGCTACGACACTTGGAAGATTGTTACATTAGTTAACTTAGATTCCATCACATAGTTAGTTACATACATGTCGACCTCTAAAATTCCTCTAAAGATACATTATTTGTCAAGTTATAATAGGTAGCTCGGACAAAAAGCGGTCACATGTACACACGTACGTAGCAGCTGAAATCGTAACCACACATTCAGGTAAATAAGTAAAATCAAAACAATTTAAAATATAGAATATAGACGCAATACATAGCAGAATACTACTAGTAAAGACGGTACTTTAGCAACAGCGAACAAATCTAAAAGTGTTTTCCATACACTTACACACGCCATAATCTCCGAAACGAGCTCGAATACGATCGTAGATATGAAAGAATACTCTAAGTCGACGTCGCTTTCCATAATCCCTTCGCAATACAGATTAGTATTACTATTCAATGTATGGACGCCACTTTTTCCTTCAAACTATCCACTACTATCCACCCGTACACAGCTTAACAAAACATACACCGACCCTTCTTATTGTCTCACCATAAATTTTAATACGGTCCAGGCATAAAGATCCGTAGAAAAACATTAAAAGTGGCGTGTAGTAAAATGTGTCTTGGATTTGCATAAATAAGACACAAGAAAACTGTAAAAGCTGTAAAATATTCTGTTTTAAGCGATAATACGGCAGGTGTAATGGATTCAACCGCGATTAGGGACGTGTATTACTTTTATCTGCAGAGTAAGTTTGGCGGTTACGTATTTTCTCACATTGAGTAAAATTTTGAATATTTGGAGCCCACTGGGAAGTACTAAATTAGGCGTCGATTATTCAAATTTGCTGTGAGATTTCCCGCAATCTGATTCAAAGTATGAATAAACAAAACACCGTCCCTCGCATTTATGTTGATAATAGGTTTTTGGATCGGAATGATAAATATTGTGTCAACGGATTTTGATACATTTTTAGACATTGCACGATTTTTCACCGTTTACTAATGCATGTTTCATGTATGTACATAACATAGCAATGAAATTATACTTATTGTTATATTTTCCTTTTTTATACCACTTTTCTGGTCGCATTCAAGATTTTTGTTATGGTGCTCGAAGTCCTCTTTCAAATCTTATCATTAGTTTATCTCTGAAACATGCCTACAATGCTTGTGACCGTCATCTCAAGGAACCCTTTATGTTATATTCTATGGTATTAATAGACCAGGTTTCAGGATATTTGTGAGTACTGACTGCCCCGTTATGATTGTCATAGACCTTCATGACAGCAGGTAACGACAACTTGTAATTGTACTCTCCGAGACACTAAGCAAACGATAATTACCAATTCACCTCTTATGGCATAGAAAAAATAACATAAATCTTAAACAGTTCATTTGGCATCACGGGTCAACTGTTTATGGTTTGTGTGTCATCCAAGTAAGTACAAATTACCTAGAAACCTAAGTCGAGATAAAAAATAAAACATTATGTTCAACAGTTCTTTACCATCATTCCGGCACCATAATAACCCTCTAAACTCAAACAAAAGTTTGTTTAACAACTTGAACACTGTTATTACAAGAAGATTAAGTTAGAAATTCTTTATGCAATTGTAAACAGAAAATGGGATAGGTACTCGTAATAACTTCCTTATTAAATTAACTAGTTCTGCTCTTAACTTCACCCATATCAGATGCAATTTTTACGCGACAACAGCCCAACTTGTCCTAGTTTCACGTTTTCTCTTTTGTACTCTCAAAACGTAAGATACAGCTCTGAATTTCCTCAAGGCAAATGAAAATTACAAGAGGAAAACGCAATTTTTGGTGTTTCAAGGGCTTACAAATTATTATCTTAAGCATGATTAATATTGGTGGTTAAACGAGGCATACATAAATAAAAAGGAAAGAGACAGACTAAAAAGCGAAGAAAATAAAAGCCTAAAATAAACTTTCCTGAACATTATCAACCTGAGTAGGATGTCAATCAGATCGATCAGAAGAATTAATGGCTTGGAAATTATGTCAACCAGTTCTAATCGTACAGGGAACCCTCCGAACAAAAAAACTCAAACGGGGCCTTTGGGCTATTAACATACAAATTTAAATACCCGTCGTTCTTTTCTGAATGTATGGCGGCTCACACAAGAGATATTAAACCAAGTCTCTCGAAACCGAATCCACACCGTTTTCTTCAGATTCTATTACTGTATTTTAGTTTTAAAATTAAATTTGAAATGGGATTGAGCAAATGATTCCAATCAAATGGAAAGCGACGCGAGGATGCGGAAAACAAAACACTTCGAGAATTACGTTTTCGTAAGACAAGGAAGTTTTTATCCAATATCCTTTCGCAAATTATGGGATGCCAGCGCTGTGAAGAGCCGTAAAACAAGGCATCTGGTCTTGTGCATGGTTTATTTATTTTTAATCAAAGACAATAGCTCGATAGCTACAGTTACCGTATGAAATTTGTAGAGTTGTACAATCAAGTCCTAGACCGGAATATTTGGATTTTCAAGCGAGTCTTCGAATATTTTCTGCACTGTGCACAATTTCTGTAGCAATCGTCTTTGATTATTTCTTGAAGCAGTACTGTATTATTTTGTAGAAGTAACTTTGCCCATTTTTCGGAATAACAGACTATAGGCAAATCTTAAAAGAAGGTCAGTATTACTGAGTGTTATTGTTGAGAATATATTGTTGTAACGTAAAAAAGACCTTTCAGGTGTCCTCTGTTACGTTATCCCTACTTAGGGTGTGTTTAAATGAGAAACGTGGTTAAATGTTACAATAAAAATTAATGTAATTGCCAATTAATTTTAGACATCATTTAGCAAGCGAAAAAATTAGGAATTAATAAAAATTTACACAGGTTCGCGTGATTCGGCGATGGGAGGGGTTGATGTTGAGAATCCCGCTGCCGGTTCGTCCAGGAGAGTTGGTTAACTTAACTCGGAGCTGTAGCCGCCGCAAAAAGCCGCATCTTTTCGAAAATTACCAAAGTCGCAGTAAGCAATTTTCTGAACCCCCTAAAGTTTCAAAGAATACTGTAGCACCCGATCTAGCGTATAATTATCCGTTTTCTAAGTTTTCTTCAAACAAAAATGTTTACAATCATAATCACTTCCATAAATATAACTCTGTCGCTGATACATCGAGATACAAGTTTGTACCACAAGTTAACGCCGTATCGAGTACTTCTAATATAAATAAATTTTTTTGCGTGCGTTGTAGATGCAATTCGCACTCATTACGTAATTGCCGTCAGCCACACTACCTAATCTGTTTTAAGTGCGGCACAAAGGGTTTCAAGGTGTCAGACTGCCCCAATTGTAAATCTAAGTCGACCCCTACAGTTTCAAAAAACTAGTTAACAAGGATTGTGGAAAATCAAATTATACAACTAATTGTAATAAAACAGAGTGGAATAATTGGTTGGACTTTTTAAAAAAATTCTTCAGTAGCTATCATATATCCTCAATCCGTAATTCTAAAGTAGAATATTTACCTTACGTTACTCTAAAATTAAACGGAATACCTACCACTGGTCTTTTAGATTCTGGATCTTGCGTTACAATTTTAGGTTATAATTTGCATAACTTATTTTTGAAAGACGATGTTTTGGATAAATCGAAACCTTTAAGGTTAATAACAGCTGGCGGCGAACGATTTGAGTCTTTGGGATCGGTGTTTCTACCCTTTGAGTTTCAGGATAAATTAATTAACTTAGAAGTTCATGTTGTACCTGGGATTCAAAATTCCCTTATCTTTGGCATGGATTTTTGGCGAAGCTTTGGCCTATTTCCTAACAAATTAGAGTCTGTTTTGATTGTGAACAAGTCTGACGCTCAAGTAATGGAGTTGCAGGCAGTTCCCCCTACACATCTTGTTTCTTATGATCATCTTACAGTCGACCAGAGAGCTACCGCTGACAACATTATTTCTAAATTTACCGATATTTCATACGAGAAGCTGGGTCTCGGTTGCACAAATATTATTTCTCATTCAATTGATACAGGTGATTGCCCCCCTATTCGGCAAAGATTTTATCGCATGTCTCCCGATAAACAAAGAATTTTAATAAAGCATCTTGACAACATGCTCTCAGAGGATGTTGTTGAACGATGTGAAAGCCCGTGGTCAAACCCGGTCATTTTGACCCCTAAGAAGAATGGTGAACTGCGTTTCTGTTTGGACAGTCGTAAATTAAATTCTGTTACAAAAAAGATGCTTATAGCTTGCCTTATATTTCGGAAATTTTAGATAATCTGAGAGATGCTAAATACTTGTCTAGTTTAGATTTGTCTAAATCTTTTTGGCAAACATTAATTAAAGAAGAGGACCGTTGCAAAACAGCCTTTTATATTCCTACGCGTGGCACATTTCAATTCAAAAGAATGCCCTTCGGTCTTACGAATGCGCCAGCTACTCAACAACGATTAGTTGATATTTTATTTTATGGTCCAGAATTTGAAAATAAGGTTTTCTGTTTTATCGATGACATAATCTGTATAACGTCCAGCTTCAACGAGCATATTACTCTTTTATTACGCATTCTTAATAAACTAAAAAGCGCTAATTTAACAATTATTAATCTCGAAAAATGACAATTTTTTAGAGATAAACTAAAATATTTAGGCTATGTTGTCGACTCTAGTGGATTGCATCCCGATCCGGATAAAGTAAATTCAATGAAAAATTATCCCACTCCTTCTAATAGAAAAGAAGTACGTCGATTTTTAGGCGCAGCCTCGTGGTACAGGCGTTTTATACCGAATTTTAGCTCTATTGCTGCACCCTTAAATAAGTTAACATCTCAAAGTAAAAACGCACCTCCATTTTGTTGGACGACAGAGGCTAATGAGGCGTTTAATAACCTAAAGAATTGTTTGATTTCCTCCTCGGTGTTGGCTTGTCCTGACTACTCGCAACCGTTTGAAATACACTCAGATGCGAGCGATTTTGGACTTGGCGTGATCCTCTCTCAAAGGTTAAATGGTGAGGAAAGAGTCATAGCGTACTATAGCAAATCACTCACTAAGCAAGAAAAAAAATACAGTGCCACAGAGCGCGAGGCCCTGGCTGTTCTATCTGCTATAGAACACTGGCGTTGTTATGTTGAAAATGGTAAAAAGTTTATTGTTTACACAGATCACGCTGCTTTGAAATGGTTCTTGACCTTAAATAACCCTACTGGCCGGTTAGCCAGATGGGGAGTTCGCTTATCTTCCTATAATTTCGAAATACGTCATCGTCGGGGTTCCGATAACGTTTTACCTGATTTTCTGTCTCGCTCTTTACCCGTTTCTGCTATTGCTAATGATATAAATATAGATATTAATTCTAATCAGAATTTACCAGTTTCTACTAATGATCCTTGGTATTTAAATATCTATAAAGGCTGTTTAAGTTCTCCGACTTCCTTTGTTAACTATCAAGTAATAAACAATAAATTGTATTGTTTTAAAAAAACATTAAACCCTCTCACTAGAGAATTTCAATGGAAAGAGGTTATTCCGTCTGACCAAAGAAATGACATTCTAAGGGAGAATCATTCTTCGCCCACTGCTGGACATCTGGGTATTTTTAAGACATACAAACGTCTCGCACTTAATTACTTTTGGCCTGGTATGTACACCGATGTTGTCAAGTTCGTCAGTTCATGTGAACCTTGTATCACCCATAAACACCAAAATCACCCAAATTTAGGTCTAATGGGAAAACCCAAATCATGTCAAAAGCCCTTTCAGACGATTAGTATTGATTTGATTGGTCCATTGCCTCCCAGCAGAAAACAAAACACTTTTATATTTGTGGTCAGTTGTTGTTTCTCTAAATATTGTTTACTTTTCCCCATTAAACGAGCAACTGCAGAAGTGATAACAAAAATTCTCGAGGAAAATGTATTTTTGGTGCATGGAATTCCATCTACTATTGTTTTGGATAACGGTAAACAATTTATTAGCGCAACCTTTAAAAGTATGTTGTCAAAATATAAATTTCCAAATTTGCATTTTACACCGTTGTATACTCCCCACGTTAACTCAGTTGAACGTTACAACAAAACCATTATGACAGCTATTTCAACTTTCATAGAATCTGATCATCGAATCTGGGACACTCTAATCACTTAAGTTCAATTCGCCCTTAACTGCGCAGTTAGTGAGGTTACTGGTTATTCTCCTAATTTCCTTGTTTTTGGTAGGGAGGTCATAACATGTGGTTCTCAGTATATTGACAAGGAATTTAATTCCAATATGGTGCTTGAACCACGGGACGGCTATGCCGAAACTTTAGGCTACTTATCTTCTATTTTCGAGAAGGTACATTCAGCTCTGTTGTCGGCCCACCAACGAAATTGTTCATCTTATAATCTTCGCCGTAAACCGGCAGAATTCAATGTCGGTGATATAGTTTGGCGCAGAACGTTTCTACTTAGTGACAAGGATAAATACTTTAGCAAGAAATTGGCGCCTAAATTTATTAAATATAAGATTGCCTCAAAAAAGTCACCTCTAGTATACAAACTTAACGACATGGCCGGAAAACCTTTAGGCGAATGGCACATCAAGGATTTAAAGTTGATTAATTACAAAGAATAATAAAAGTATAAAAACAACAATGTAAGACGCATATCTATGCGGAGTTATAATTGCCTGCATAATTATTTGTGAAGGCCAACAATGGTTCTTTTGTTTTCGAGTCAAAGCTCACAAGATAATGCATTGTGTTGTGTTAATGATTTATGTAAACATGCTAACATAAAATGAATAAATGTTTCAGTTATAAATTGTAATAAAGTTTATTACATGTAATATTGTTACAAAGAATCTGTTGTTTATCTAACTATCAGTTATGGCTCAGTGGTTAAAAAGTTGTTGTCGGATCGGTCTGTGGTTCGATTCTCGCATGTGTATTTTCTTTCCGCAAATCTATTTGTTGAAATGCATCTTGATTGGCGTATTGTTTTTCGCCGTGCCTTGTTCTGAAGTTCTGTTGTTATTCTTAATTTGTATAAATTCCATAATAAAATTGTTATTATAGGTACTTTATAAACATTCAGGGTGATTAACCGTGCGTCGCGAGCTCGGAACAGTCGAATAGTACCTACCATTTGGATCGTACCTACCTAGTTGTCGTTATGACACACGCGCGTTCACTCAGCGACGCGCCGATAAATAAATGCCTAACTAATGATTCACCATTGTTTACATTCAAAAAGTGTTTACTGGTCGTGTTGTAGTTATTAATTAGAGCAAAATATTTATTAATTTCTTTCCTTTGACATTGAGCGGTCCGGTCGTGTCTGCGGCTTATATTATTTTTGTTCATCTTTACGAAAAATCTGTTGTTATACCTAACTATATTCAAAAAGTTTACTTATCTAGTGGCAAAGGCCGAACCCAAGATTTATAAGTCGTAGGGCTAGATCAAGTTTCTTATATCTACAAATCATTATTACCTAATAATTACCCTAAGCGCTTCTCCATAGATTGTTATCTTTAATATTAAGCTATTACACTGGCCTCGGCATTTACATGTAGGTATGTGTGATGAATTATGAATGATAAATGTTTATGTTCAAATTCAGACTGCCGTTGTACGCGTGAAGAATGCAAGCGTGGGTCATTATTATTTAGGTATCCTAATTAGCGTATAGGGTTGTCACTTGTTCAAGGTACTCATGCCCTTGTTTTCTCTAATTTCAGGGAGTATCTTCAGGGCTGCTACGCCCGTTGGGCTAGGGAATTTTCCTTTTCGAGGTTTCGCTCCCTTTTGCTCCGGCCAACACGACCAAGCTGAGTACCTCATCCGAAGACCTGTGAAGTGCCAACGTACCCCCCCACGCCCTGGATAATTGTCTCATCGGCTAATCTCAAGTGTCAGTTTTTTTGTATAATTAAAGCCATTGTGTAACTGGAATATAACGCGAGTTTAAACTTTCCTGGTGATATTTTTTAATTTTTTATTTATTTCCCGTAAGTCAACCTAATTATCTCTCTTTAATTGCTCGGCGAGTGATCGATCCCGGCTACCCCGTGGAAATCAATCACTCGTGCGACATTGTGTATTGAAAAGTCCAAAGATCCTGCTATGCAGTGTTTTAGCGGCAAAAGGCTACATAAACGCAGCGTTAGTGACGCAATGATGATACATTTGTCTGCTACACCACTCTTTGTCCCGCTTTCGCCTTTACTGTCGTCCAGAACGGTCTTATAAATGTATGCGTATGGTGATAATCAAATTTCCACACTATTACGTTTGCATTCGCTTGGTTCACTGCTTAAACTCGTACCCGAAATAGTCGCGATTAAGATAAACTTTTTTTATGATGCAAAGAGCTCCCAAGAAGTAAAAGGTATTTTGTATAATATTGGAGTTTTAGCAGTAGTTCTTAATCTATCCGAGAGTAAAGTCAATCTAGGTAATCAGGACAACCAATATTTTACAAAGATATCAAAAATTATCTCCGACAATAAATCGTGAAATGGCCCATAGCTTATCTGTGGCAGAAACTTTGATTATTCTTTGCTGTAACTTTGTTAAGACTGAGGTGAATACTCAGAAGTTTGGGTGAACTTTTAAAAGAGATCAGGCATAATATAATAGCTGCCTTTGGTAGCAGCTTTTTTTTCCCTAGCGGTAAATTAGACCATTTTAGATGCGTCATCATTATTATGAATTTTGGAGGGATGGAGCCTGTATTTTAATTAAAACTGGTATCGAATGAAGAGAAATAACAGAGGTTGCTGCTCTTTCTTACATGGGAATTCTCGAGTGTTGTGCAATAGAATTATATGTGTGTATAGGACCCCAAAAGCGGACAAGTTAGATATATTTTTCCAAAGATTAGAACAGGTGCTATCCATAGTTCATAAGAAAAAATATACCAACATACTTACGGCTGGTGATTTTAATATTAATATAATGAAAAATAGTCATACGTCTCTAGAATTTAAATGCTTGCTTTCACACTTTAATTTAAAACTAGCTGTAGATAAACCAACACGAATAAAAAATCAAACGTGTATTGATAACATAGCTCATAATTTTATCAGGCCTTGTAGAACTGAAATAATAGAATTCGCCATCTCAGATCACACTACACAGCTGCTAGAATTGCCAGTGAGGAACAAGTGTATAGTTAAATATTGGTGTAAAAAAACTAAGGGATTATTCTAAAGAAAATATCATAAAATTCAAGGATTGCATAGCGAATTTAACTTTTTCTGAGATGTATGACATAGAAGACCCAAATATAGCTTATGATCTTTTCATAAATCAATTTAAACTTTTCTATGATCTTTGCTTTCCCTTTAGAATTATTACTATTAACAGCACTAAAAGGCCAAAG
The DNA here is from genome assembly GCA_944739405.2 of Euclidia mi. NCBI lineage: Eukaryota > Metazoa > Arthropoda > Insecta > Lepidoptera > Erebidae > Euclidia > Euclidia mi. Next base: position 6,546,364 of record OX123182.2, read on the forward strand.
TGGATTTCTCGAGGTATCAAAATTATGTAACTACCTATTAAGTTCCGTGTCAAGACAAATTATGTAACTACCTATTAAGGTCCGTGTGGTGACGGATTAAGAATACGGAATGTCACCACCCCATATCATCCCATGGGTGTCGTAAGAGCCGATAGAGGGAACATATTGTGCAGAGAACAGCACTGTAAGAGAAGGAAAACTTGATACAAACCCTATGCCAACCCGTTTGGCCAGCGTGGTATAGTAGGCCAATTCCTCCTTTCAAAGGAGAGGCCTAGTCCAGCAGTGTGCTGTTAAGGGCTGATGATGATGATGATGACCTATTAAGACACAACAAGAAAAAATGTTGTAATAGTAAAATGACAAGAAAATTCTAAGACTTTTAACGGAAGGCGAAGTAGTTTTTTTTAAATCACATACAAAATTTATAGCATATTCAAATCAATTAAGTACTGAGCATTCAGCAGTCCACTAGTGAATGAAAACTTCTTTCAATGCAATTATAGCGGCCTTCTTCGTATAATACGTTTTTAGTTCTCGTGATCGGGTGACTACTATCTTACTTGTAGCGGTGACTTGTCGATCATAGCTATACGGGCAACAATTACCACTTTAGATGTAAATGCCACATGTTGCATCATAGGAATTTAATAAACGTGAAACTGTGTTAGTATAAACAGATGAATAAGGAATGTTTGATTGTGGTTGTCTGTTGAAAAACCATATAACTAATTCATAATTTCACAAAACTTCATCTCACAACGTACATATTAATCTGAAACTCCTTGAACTGCAATAAACCATAACTGTTATTACATTTGCTAGATGTTTACTCATTTATGTTCACTCAAGGTCGTAACTGTACACATTGAAGCCGGGTTGGCCCCTATCTGATCATACTAACTAATATCTATTATATTACAATTAACATTTCCATTAGTTTAATGATATATACAGCCGATGCTATCTCCTAGACTATAATTGTACATACATTACGTAGTTATTAAGACGAGAATACATTTTGCAATATAATAAAACGGCAACGAGGCGACGTGTAATATTAACTAGCACGCTACGAATATTATGATAATTTAGAAAGGAGATTATATATGCTACTGCTTGCATTATTCAACGATGCAAGCGTGTTTGAAATAATGCGAGTTTGTTAACCCAATTACTTTGTTTGTAAGCTTAATTGTATATATTATGACGACTTATCATCATAAATGTATATCCCTAGGGTAGGTCATTCACATTTTAGTAAGTATTGTTTAATCTGCCACCAAAGAGAAAACTTGTTTTCAAAAAAGCGCATAAAGTTGTGCGATATAACCTCTTCCTTGTGAATAAGTACGTAAAATTAGTCTCTGAAAACTTTAGTATATCTGTTAGTGGCAAACTACACTTCTGTTAACTTGACATAAGTAATTGATTACCACCTACTTCAATTTTGAATGAAACTGTGAATGAGCCGCACACAACTGAGACAGTTTGCAAATAAGAGAACATATTAGACATACCTTGTAACATACATGTAACTAGTACATAAATATACTAATATTATCGAAACACCATACTTGCTTTTAGCATACTAGTATATTGGTTCTCCACTGGACAATTGCAAACAAATCCAGCAAATAGAATATGGCAAAGGGACGCATGCTATTACTGTTTTAACTAAGTGTCAAGTATCTTTATCAGATATCTGGTTGCCATACTACAAGCTAGTTAGACGTTTGGGATGAAATGGGTGTGTGTGAATAGGCCCAGTATATTAAGATTTTTATGTACTTCTCTTTCTTGACTATTCTTTTATTTTTTGATGATAAAGACATAAGCGCCGGCCCTTTGGCAGGCGTACACGGAGATGTATTATGATGATTATTATCAACATAATCGTGATTATAGATTCTAGTTATCCTTCATCTCAAACTCAGCTCAAACGAGCAACTTGTGGCTTTAGATAAATATTTGTCTTCTAATTATCATACAAGTTACAAACTTGACAGGAAGTGCTATTAGTACTTCCTGACAAGTTTGTAACTAGTTGGGAATCGGTTAGTTGCTAAACTATTATATAATGTAAACATTTTCGATTGAGTGATCAATAGTTTTAATAATATAACTTACCTTGTTCGCATATTATCTACTTAATAATGTATAGATACCCGTATAATAATATGCTAGGAGTTTGGAGATCGAGCACTTATTATTTAAATTATTTAAAAGCTAAGGTATATTTACATTTACCTTTTTTTTGGTATCGGATTGGAAAATCTTCATGGAGTCCCTCCGCTCCGGAAGAAGGGCGAAGGGGACTGTCAGACTCTTACTGACTAAAAACCAACCCGTGTTCGGTCGGGTATCGCCGAAGCATCTCATCATCCTCGCTACCCCCCGACGGGTATTGGCCAGCCAGATGGTCCCGTGGCTCGTCAGGCGGGCCCCGAACAAAACCCTCTTGGCGGCGGATGAAGGTGTTGGGCTCCGCCGCCAAAACACCCAGCGGCCGCAGAGGATAGGGATGACGGCAACGCAACACCGCATCTCCTCTTCCTCTGCGGCCCCACCGCGACGCAACAAATGGGGCGCCCCCATTTGATCGCGGGAGATAGGGCGCGCGGCAACGCAACACCAACAAGTCTCTCCTCCCGCGACCACGCCCGACTGCGAGGGACAGACAGAACTGTCCCCGCACCCGCACCTTTGGACGTGACCTGCGCAGACAGGGTGGAGATCCCACGGGGGGGATATTTACTTTTACCTGCCACGGTGCCTGTAAATCATGCAAGATGAATTTTACCAACTTTCTAGTTTTATATTGAGCAGAAATTTTGCATGCATGTAATTTTTTATTTTTACACGGTACGAGGGAAATGCCAGTGAGAACTGCAACAAAGACAAAAAATGTTAAACATATTTGAATTTAATGACAAGCGAGTTCAATATTTCAGTTATTAACGGACTTGTTAACTTCCGTTAAATTTTTCCATGTCCGTTAATCCGACACCCACTATATACCGCACCGTGCCGCGCCGCCGTGAAAAACGCGTTCTGAAAAGTTTGTTCGGGTCGGTCGACAAGTGTGGCACGGCGCGTGCCGCGAGTGAAATTAAACTATATGCCTTACCGGCGTGTGTGAGTGAAAAAAAAGTACTGCAAAGAAATTTGATTCATGAGTCTCATGACACATGTGTGTAATTCGTTCGTTTAGCGTTCGACGTTTGGAGTAGGTAACGAGTGTTTTGTTTGTTAAGTATACAAATACTGCGTACTTTTTTCGATTTTATAGTCCGTTATAGTTAACGTCTGTGCAGTGTGTATATTAAACAGCGTATTATGCATATAAAAACCACAACATGCAGTTGGATTCCATTTCCACTACAGACGAAATTCGTGACTTCATTTGAGTGATTATGTTAATTTTGTATGCAGATCGAGAGACATGAAATCAAAAGACTCGTTCGACGATGCGGCATTTCTTGGGGGATACTGTTTATTCAATATAATACTGCTATAGCCTCAAGCTCTGCAGTTAAACGTCTTTTTTCCACAGGCAAAGATATTTTAAAGCCAATACGAGCTTCACTTTCAGACGAGAACTTCACCATAATAATGTTCATTAAGAGGAAACACTACGGGCGAGAGAATTGAAAAATAGGTATTTGTAAAATCTATTGCTGTCGCGCATCCTCAAGCCTCCCCCCGCAGAGCGCGATAGAGACAACGCTACTGCTGGACCAAAAGTACCTATTAAATGTACACAAAATCAACGTTTCGTATTCCCCTGATTCCTTCTCCAAAACTTCATCGATTTAACTAGTTTTTCATATTAAATTAAAGAAAGGCTTTGGCCGTGTTCCTATGTTTTCCTTTTTTAAATAATCTAGCCAAATTTGTTTTTTGGATGTTTGAACACAGCGAAAAATCTGGCCAATTTTTGAGATATTTGAAGGTTCATATCTTTTTTAATATTTAATTTATGAGAAAAAAGAAAACATAGGAACATGCCAATTGGGGTCATACATCTTTTGGAAAAAAATAATTGCTCTACTAGCATTATCCAGGGAGAAAACAGGAGACTACGTTTGTATGGAAAAACGGCCGTGGTGTTTCCTCTTAAGGCAATACCCACATTATGTCGGATGACTAAATTACACACTCTAAATATACACGTCACTTTTTTACTTTCTTAATTACCGTTGACACATCGATAACAATATTTTTAACAACTTTTTGTTACTTTCCATTTTTATAAATCACTTCATCTATTTAAATTTACATATTTTTATAGGAATCCATTGGGGAACGGACGATGATAAAATAAAAATTTCTTTGTATACAGATAGGATTAGATGGATAACCCAATATTTTACAAACGAAAGTACGTGTCCATGTTATCTTTACACTTCGCCCCATTTGCTTTTCGCTTTCACAGTTGTTTTGAGGTAATACAAGAGTTTCCTAAAACAGGTCGACGTGTTGTTTTGTCTCTCAAGTTTCGGTTAGAACTTAAGAGCGTTGAAAACAAAACAGAAATAAAGGTGTCAGGAAAATACTAGGAAGCATTGTTTCCTATGCTAAGAAAGTATAATAATAGTGGATGTGCCAACAAAGTCACTAAGAGTGGTCCAGCGACTCGTGAAGGACCGCACTTCGATTGCAGGCATTGTGGTCGAAAGCTTTTTATTAAAACTTTTTTAGTTATCAAACATTCATACTTCACCAGCCAAGTTTTATTTGTTTGTGCCTTACGCTTTGCAGACAAACCATAATTTTATTTTTTGTGTCCACAAAAGCCTTGGGCTCCGTGAAGGCCTGAGATAACTTTTCCTGTTGAATGTCTTTGATCGCGTTGGGATTTTTTACTCAGGACGAATCAATTACCTTGTTGATATTCAATTTTGTTTGAATATTTCTCTAAAAAATATTTCAAAAATGATTAACGGTAGGAAATCCTAATGGCGCGAAAAGTTTTTACTTTGAGTTAAAAACTATTACAAGCACCATTTGCACTCCTAAAACTTGCAGGAGGAAATTCTGTAAATGTTTGTATGGGCCAAACTCCTACCGCATTTTCTCTCAAGTATGTAACTATATCGTGTAACGCGTAAGTGTGAACGTGACTCAGGAGTAATGAAATATCAGGCTCTTTAAGTACATATATAGTTTTATTGGTGGAACAGTTTGCCGTATTTTTAAGAGCATCCGTCTACGAAAGACTATTACACACGCTGATCTACAAATAACGATTATGTGACGTCAGAAATTAAAATAAGCAGTTCTTTCTTTTCCTCTCAGCCGTCGCCTTCGTGCTTATCACCTTATAGTGACTAACTCCAATCAGCTTAGCTCCAGACTAATAAATAACCACCGACTAAGCCACAAGCAATAAAGAAATCAATGTTCTACTGAAGGTCAAATCAAATTAGACGCATTAATTGATTTTTATGTTGAACCAATACCATACAATGGAAAGATCTCACTAAATGCCATCCTTAAGCAATTTAACTCGCCATAGAAATTTATGGCATTTTCAGATATTGGAACTCCATAAAAACGAAGTCGAAGTCCTATAATTTAGACCCCTGAAGCCGATAAGAAATTTGGAAGTAAAAGATTTCTTAAAGTACTCAAAGTTGTATTAACAAGTAGATAATCCGAGATTTGAAATGTTCAACAAGAATAATAATATATCTGCGGGTCTAGGAAACCTTCGGGACCCGTCAATACTTCTATTAAATCGGGGAAACGATGTTCTGGCTAAGGTTTGGTTTGTAGTCCTAATGAGTACATAAAGTTATCAGTCTTATGGTGTTAATATTTAAAATTAGTTTTCTATGACGACCTACCGGTATAATTATGTCAAATTGTCATCTGCATATAAAACAAATCTTTCACGCGGAAATAAAATTACGTCCTTCTAGCAAGTTAATGGACAATTTTTGTCAAGTTTATTTATAAACATAATTATGTTTTATTAATATGTTCCATAAAATAAAATAACTTAAAATTATAAACTCATTATCAATAACTTAAATGTACCCACAAATTAGTCACAATTTATATTATGCTTCATTGAGTTTCAGATCTCATAGACAATGATTTGCCATACCTTTTGTCATACATAGAAACTGATCCAGTATAAAAAAATATATTCTTTATCAATTGACCACGGAGTTTTCACCCCTGCCCCTACGGAAGAACTCTGTAACACTTTTGCCTAACCCGGTAATCGAACCCGGGACCACCCGATCAGTAGATGCATACGCTATCCACTAGACTACAGAGCCGTTATTTCTCCACGTGTTAATAAATTTTCGATAAAGGCCGATGAAGGCAGATATTCAATGATACTTACACAGCTGCACGTGTGTTAGTATCAAGGTGAAAGGTTTTGTAGATTTTGATAATGCGATTGTGATGGTCAGTCAGACCATTGAAGCTGAGGCAATTTATATAATGCCTTTTTGATCGAAAAATATGTTTTATGGTTAGTGAAATGTAGTCAGGCAATATTCAGATCAGATTATCCCAAAGTTAAATTAAAATAGCTCCATTTTATCTATGAATAGTGCCACTTTGCAGTTATTTTTCAACTAATTATTAGGTATTGTTCAGAGATTGCACTAGACAGACTGGGAATTGTTTCAGAGTGCAGTGGAAGCTAAATTAGATCTATCCAGCTGTTCAGAGCAAGGCAAAGAGTGTCTGACATATGGCCGAGCTTCTCGGCGCTAAGAATCAAAATACAATATGTGCAATTACCTGGAGATCTTCACGTACTGGTTTTGGAGCTAGCTAGATAAACACACGACTAAATTGCCAATATAGAGGGAGTGTTATATCTAAGTACTTATCTATTTATACCCCAAACGCGACGTCTTCAAGGCCCGCCGCACGAGGTTCGTTGACACAGAATTCACAATTTACAGTTTTATAAATGTCAATGTTCAATACAATATCAAAAATGATCAATAGCTGACTAGGCGTTGCCGGGCAAATCAAAGCGGCAGATTTACAAGGGTTTTACAAATATACAATTCACGTGGGTTGCAAAAGGTGTGATCTCAATCAAAGATTTTTGCGGAAAGGGAAGAGAATGATTTGTCAGTTCATAATGTGACCAGAGTCAAAAAATGACAAATGACAACAAATGATACCAAACTAATATTCTCAATTTATACTAATTATTATAAGCAATCAAGATCGCGGGAGGTGGTTGGATGCGGGCGGTTCAAGACCGGTCTGTGTGGAGAACCTTGGGGGAGGCCTATGTCCAGCAGTGGACGTCGCTTGGCTGATATGATTATAAGCAATATATCTATTTCAAACAGGTATTATAATACCTGTTTGAAATGGATATATTGCTTATAATAAAAATATATAACAAAAAAATATATAACAATAGCAGGGAATAGCTATAGCTATTCCCTGCTATTGTTATATATTTTTTGTAATATAGGCGTGGCAAAAGATCTACGGCACAGCTGATACTAAGTTTTTATGTGTAATCAAACGCCAGTGATGCCAACCAGCCTAGACTCAAGTTGCAACTCTCTGGATAAAACAGGGTAATCCCTGTAAGAGATACCAGAAATAGTAAAGCATGCAAAGAAAACATTCAAGAACTTGTCATTTACGTCCATTGCTGTACCCAACCCGCTAATCTACAAAACACATTTAAGAGTACCATAAAAAGCAATCCATGTACGCTTAGAAACAACAATAAACCCTCTGGCTCAACTAAAGTGATATTTACGATAGCACAGATTCCCCGCAGCACTCTCAGATACTCTCAAATACGTTGCGTCATGTTTCCATGATGTTAAAACAAAAGTACGAAAAGTGTTCTCAGAGGACAGCCTTTACCGAAGGCAGCTATGGATAGAATGCATTGGAAATTCCATTTTATACGGTGCTGTAAAGCAAAATTGTTTTTCATTGTTCGTTGATGTTTTCCTTAGGATTGCATTTTTTGCTGGTCTTTCGGTTTCTGACCTTGAAGCATCTTCATTCGACGCAATGCGTACACGCGTCACATGGTTTTTCAATTGATTGATCTTCACGGTCCCCTATGGGATTAATTTAGGGTGAAATTGCAATTAAAGCGGAAACGACCGCTTTGGTATTAAGCCGATCGGGCCGAAAATGGGCGATGTGGTTTGTGGATCAGTTGGACGTACATTAGATTACTGATCCTTTATATAATTTCGCGCTGATTGACTATGAACTGAAATGATTTGATAATTATTCTTGACTGTGTCATCTGATGTTGTCTTTTGGTGAATTCGTCCAGTAATCGACGTTAACGTTTATATTTCTAAATAACTTTCCGATTTTCTTTAAGATTACTCGGGTTTTATGAGTCAGTTTTACGGTACTACTGTAGAGTCAGAACACAAAAGTCTGCGTAATTGAATTTTGCATAGAACACACACTGAGTCATTATTTCGGTGGTTTTAATATTTGACTGAATCCGACGCCTATACGCTTCTGTTAAATGATTTTATTTTTTGTGGCTTTGTTGTGGCTTTGCCTTGAGTGCAGGTATTTGCATTTCATTCTCTTTGTGCACATTGTTATGCAGCAGTACAATTTTATTATCTCTGGGATGTAGGAAGAGGTTGCATTAGTTAGTGCAAGTTAGAAATGATGGTCATTCTGCGGTTAGAGTCTATATTTTATTTATAGACTCACGCCTGTATCACCGCAAGGGTAGGCAGAGGTGTAATATGACAACCATATTTCGCCATAAATTTTTAAGTCCCACGTAATAGTGGGCGAGCCTATTGCCGTTACCGGGCACATCACCAGACTCCGTGCTGCTACTGAGAATTCGAAAAAACCCAGTAATACCGACCCGGGAATCGAACCCGGGACCTCCGATCAACAGTTGCATACGCTAAACACTGGACCACGAAGGCATTCAGAGTCTAAGTCTTCTTAATGGTTAGTATTGCTTGTACAGTGTGAATTTTATTCTTAAATGTTTAGAATAATACAATGATTTCTCAAATATAAATTTTTGCAAAAATCTACAACGTGTTACGGCTGATTTTAACAAGGATTTAGTGTTGCCAGTAAACCTCCAATTCGCGAAGTTTTGAAAGTAATTTTCAGGTAACCAGTTATCCTGCAATATTTTCTCCTAATGTAAATATTTTATCAAATTTTCACTAACGTTGCTATGGTGTAAATATTTAGATGCTTTTGGTGATTTTGCGATAGTTAGATCCTTGCGGTGCGTAGCCGAAAAATTCTTGGCCAAAGGTCAAAAGGTCTATTGCGCATTCGTGGATTTGGAAAAGGCTTACGATAAAGTGGTGAGGAATGAAATGTGGTCGGTACTGTCGATGTATGGGGTGAACAGCAGCCTCATACGAGCTCTGAAATCCCTTTATGAAGATTCTAGAGCACAAGCTCTGAGGATAAATGGGTCGTACACGGATTGGTTTACCATCGAAACAGGTGTTAGACAGGGATGTGTAGCGTCGCCGTGGCAGTTCAACCTCTTCATGGACAGTTGTTTGCAAGATTTGAAAAATAGTGACTGTGGATTAAGGATGAATGAGTTACTTGTCAAATGCCTCCTTTATGCTGATGATCAGGTTATACTTGCGTCTTCAGCGGAGGAGTTGCAGGAGATGGTAACAATCATGCATGGTGCGTTAGAGAGGAAAGGAATGAAAGTAAATGTAAGTAAAATGAAGGTTATGGTTTTTGAAAAGGAGGATGCGTTACGGCTTGTAATGTTATGATCGATGGACAGCGAGTGGAGCAAGTGAATGAGTTTGTATATTTAGGTACGCTGTTTACCAGAGATGGTAAGAATGTAGAAGATATTGAAAGAAGAGTTAATGCAGGTAACAGAGTGAATGGAGCTTTGAAGGCGTTTATGAATAGCCAAAACTTATCCAAAAAGGCACGTTTGGCTGTCCATAGAGGGCACAGAAATAAATATGATAGAGGGGTGTTAGTACCTACTCTTATGTATGGTAGTGATAGTTGGGTATGGCAGAAGAGTCATGAAAGTAGAATAAATGCTGTAGAAATGAGAGCACTGCGAAGTATGTGTGGTGTTTCTTTGACTGACCGAGTAAAGAATTGTGTGATAAGAGAGTGTTGTGGGGTAAAAGAAGATGTAGTGACAAGCATCGAGAAAGGTATGCTAAGATGTTTTGGACACGTGGAGAGGATGGATGACGAAAGACTGACCAAGCAGATATATAAGGCAAGTGTGGAAGGGAAAGGACGAAGGGGAAGACCTAGGCGGACGTTCTCTGACCGGCTGGCCGATTCAGAATGTCACGACAAGTAATCGTACGATATATCAAATTTTTGCCCTCGTCTTTTAGCCGCCTATCAGAGATATTTTGAATTGAATGCATAAAATTGACTGGAAATGCGATAGATTTGACAAAAAATGAGGTAGCCCGTTTGACAATTAACGGACTCGAATGTCAAATGAGATATCGAAAGATTCTGAATCGCCCCCCCGATTGGAGACATCCTTAAAACAGGATAGGTTAGAAGCACCCTGAACAGAAGAGCATGCATGAGGAATCTGATGGGAGTGAATGAAGCAAGAGAGATATGTCAAGATCGTTGCAAATGGCGCTCCGTAGTCTCTGCCTACCCCTCCGGGAAACAGGCGTGAGTCTATGTATGTATGTATGTTAATTGATTTCTTTTTTATGACAAGCAACTAGTAATTTAACATCTGTATTTAGGGACACATTCAAAGGACCTTAATGGTGCCTAAGAAGGGTTTTTTGAAATTCCTACGTGGTTGGGAAGAAACAGTCAAATCAAAAAAATATGTTACGGACATCATCAAGTTTGATATATTGATAAATTTCTTCTAGCGTTATCCCAGTTTCAACCTGGGGTCCGCTTACTAGTGTAACCGGCTTTGGCTGAATATTAGCTTTTCCACAGAGTGACTGCTTGTCTAACCTCCGCAACCCGAAGGGATAGCCATATTCCATGGTTTAGACTAGTGTCAGTTTATTTAGAAGGTACTGACGCCCTATAACGGCTGTCAATGAGGGACCGACGGCTTAACGTGCTCTCCGTGGCACGGGGCAAGTGATCATTTATAATTCAATACACACATAACTCCAAGAAGTCATTGGTACGCGCCGTGGATTCGAACCCCTCCTACCCTCTGCATGGCAGTCTGTTGATATCTCCGCTAGGTTATCGCTGCCTTCATATTGATTAATTTCTATTTAATAATTAAGTTAAACGGATTGATCTAATCGCAAATACTGAATTGTACTTAGTATCGGTGTATTTGAATTAAGTCGAAACTCAGCTAGATAGTGGTAAGTATACGTGAAGAAACTGCACTAATTTATAGCATTTCAAGTTCCCTAACTAGGTTTCCACAGCTTGTTATAACTTGGCATTGCGACCGCCTGCTTCTGGCATTTCTAGCAAAAAGGTAAAGAGGCGAAAGCAAGAAACTTGCTTCGATGCACATTTGCCAAAGAAACATTTTTCATAGAAGAAGTTTGTATCTAATGAAATATGCAAACTGTTTTCCGATTTCTACAAATACTAATGTTTATGAAATTTGACTACAGCTGATATTATCTAGGCACATGAGTATAAAATGCATAAAAGTAGTCAATCAATATTTAACTACATCGTCATCATCAACATCATCATCTTAGCAAATTTCTCAGCCGCAATCGCGACCTTTGCCTTGGAGATTAGGATACGATTTCCAAATTAAGGAAGCATGACTTTCTTATTCAACTTCACTAATTTTCAAATTATACATTTTTTACATAAGCAGTGCAGCGAATTTCGTAACAACATCTGAAACGTTTATTAAGCTGATGAAAAACTGAAGAAACTCAGAATACCTTATTTTATCTTCCGCATTATCAAAGAAGTAACAAACAACTCGAATCCTACAACAATAGAAAGCAATGATTTCACAAGTAAACCCTTAATCTGTGCCACCATTCCATCTCCCAAATCGCTCCGATCCAACGAAATATCGTTCAAAAACCGTTGTTTATTACAAGATTAGCGGCATTACGGTATCTGTTGTGGAAGCAGCGCGTTAAAGTATTAAATCCAGTTTTTTCTCCCGAAGACTCAAGCGAATAATTTATGGTAACTCAAATTTTACGACTGATTCTTTATTAGCTGTTATTTTGTTTTTTTTTAATTCACTTAGAACTTTGCGAAAATGAAATTACACTTAAAGAAATTTTGAATTTCTTAGCAGATCATCTTGTTTCTTCGGATATGTTTTAATATGATATGTTTTGCATACTCAAGATAATTTTATCGTTTTGACTATTCCACAACGACTAATTTTTTTGCGGTGATAGGGCGGCACTTTTGGTCTTCCTTCTACTTCGCCTTGATCACATTCATCGGTCATGCTAAATCTATCTTTTTACTTGAGTTCCGTTTCCCTGGTGTTGAAAATTTAATTGGAAATATGTGTTACCGAAACATATCGGACAATGTAATAATAAGTATGCAGCGGTTAAATAACAGAATAAAGTAGGTAGAACGGACAAGGAGATAAAAAAATGTGCCCACTTGAGGTTTTTCTCAATGTCTAACTCGATTCGGTCAAGCAAACCATTATTACATACTCATAATACCCTTATCTTATATCTGAGATGAATTCGTAACAACCTGATGTAATATTTGCGATAATTCTGAACATTGCACGGAAAATACGAGAAATTCCAGCTTTCGCCGCGAAACGCAATAAATGCTTTGCAAGATTTTTGTGTATCTTCATTCTGATTTCTTATCTGAGTTTTGTGCCTAAAGCCAAAAGGGACCTGACAAGATCTACTAACGTGCGAGCGAAATGTGGTTTGTATTTTTAACCGACTTCAAAAAAAGGAGGAGGTTCTCAATTCGTCGGAATCTTTTTTTTTTATGTATGTTCCCCGATTTCTCTAAGACGCCTGGACGAATTCAAAAATTCTTGTTTTGATTGAAAGAGTATACCTCCTAGTTGGTCCCATGATCATCAGGTTAGGATCTGATCATGAAATCTTGAAAAAATCGGAGGAACTCTTCAAATTTTATAAGCACATTTGAACCGATTTGACGATAACAACCCAATGCCATCGAGTTTGGGCTCGTTTGAGTCGTCTTAACATAGACTTTCATGCTGGATGATTTCTATGGTCTGATGATAGAGCTGGAAGTTAAGCATGAGATCTTTGTGATACAACAACCCAATCTCATCGAGTTTAGGGTCGTTTGATTCGTCTTTACATGGTCTTGGGTACTGGATGTTTTCCAGGGTCTGATGATGGAGCAGGAAGGTGGCCATGGGATTTTGTAATACAAAGACGCAATCTCATTGAGCTTGGGCTTGTTTGATTCGTCTTTACATGGACTTTAATGCTAAATGTTTACCAAACTCTGATGATGGAGCAGGAAGGTGGCCGTGGGATCTTCGTAATACAAAGACGCAATCCCATTGAGCTTGGGCTCGTTTGATTCGTCTTTACATGGACTTTAATGCTGAATGTTTACCAAACTCTGATGATGGAGCAGGAAGGTGGCCGTGGGATCTTCGTAATACAAAGACGCAAACCCATTGAGCTTGGGCTCGTTTGATTCGTCTTTACATGGACTTTAATGCTGAATGTTTACCAAACTCTGATGATGGAGCAGGAAGGTGGCCGTGGGATTTTCGTAATAAAAAGACGCAATCCCATTGAGCTTGGGCTCGTTTGATTCGTCTTTGCATGGACTGTAGTGCTGAATATTTACCAAACTCTGATGATGGAGCAGGAAGGTAGCCATGGGATATTTGTAATAAAATTACGCAATCCCATTGAGTTTGGTCTCGTTTGATTCGTCTTTACATGGACTTTAGTGCTGAATGTTTTCCAAAGTCTGATGATAGAGCAGGAAGGTGCCCATGGGATCTTTGTAATACAATAACGCAATCTCATCGAGTTTAGGCTCGTTGGTTTTGTCTTGGCAAACACTATGGTACTGGATGATTGCCGGGATCAGATGATAGAACTAAACGAACGTGTTTAGGCTAGTAAGTTGAAAACAAAAAAAAATACTTGAAAATGCCAGAAAGGTACAGGTCTACATTTCAGAATTGAGGCATGTAAGGAAGGCCTCCACATCATGTACCACCTACACTATTCTATGTAGCTACTTACCACCGGAAAGGTTTAAAGAAAACCGACTTCAAAAATCACTAAGGAACTAAAAAGCAAAAAATAATTGGTTTTGGAGCAAAACTTTTTGGAGTCGGTGCCAAGCCCTTACGCAAAAAGATACTAAACAATAATTACCTATTCAATCAACAACGAAAGTTATATAAAAAAGTGTAGAGGTTTTATAGTCAGATCAGAAATACTTGGCTTGGCACCGACTCCAAAAAGTTTTGCTCCAAAACCAATTATTAACCGACTTCAAAAAAAGGAGGAGGTTAACAATTCGTCGGAATCTTTATTTTTAATGTATGTTCCCCGATTTCTCTAAGACGCCTGGACCGATTTCGAAAATTCTTGTTTTGATTGAAAGAGTATACCTCCTAGTTGGTCCCATGATCATCAGGTCAGGATATAATCATGGAGTCCTGAAAAATCGAAGGAAATCTTCAAATTTTATAAGCACACTTAAAGCGATTTGACGATAACAACCCAATGCCGTCGAAATTGGGCTCGTTTGAATCGTCTTTACACAGACTTTGATGCTGGATGATTTCCATGGTCTGTTGATAGAGTTGGAAGGTAAACCATGAGATCTTTGTGATGCAATAACCCAATCTCATCGAGTTTAGGGTTGTTTGATTCGTCTTTACATGTACTTTGGTACTGGATGTTTTGCAGGGTCTGATGATGGAGCAGGAAGGTGGCCATGGGATCTTCGTAATACAATGACGCAATCCCATTGAGTTTGAGCTCGTTTGATTCGTCTTTACATGGACTTTAGTGTCGTTTGAGTCGTCTGTACATAGACTTTGATACTGGATGATTTCCATGGTCTGATGATAGAGTTGGAAGGTAACCATGAGATCTTTATGATACAATAACCCAATCTCATCGAGTTTAGGGTTGTTTGATTCGTATTTACATGGACTTTGGTACTGGATGTTTTGCAGAGTCTGATGATGGAGCAGGAAGGTGGCCATGGGATCTTTGTAATACAATGACGCAATCCCATTGAGTTTGAGCTCGTTTGATTCGTCTTTACATGGACTTTAGTGCTGAATGTTTACCAAACTCTGATGATAGAGCAGGAAGGTGGCTATGGGATATTTGTAATACAATAACGCAATCTCATCGTGTTTAGGCTCATTTGTTTTATCTTGGCAAACACTTTGGTATTGGATGATTTCCGGGATCTGATGATGGAACTGAAACGAACGTGTTTAGGCTAGTTAGTTGATAACAAAAAAAAACTTCAAATTGCTAGAAGGTACAGGTCTACATTTCAGAATTGAACCCCGAAAGAAGGCCTCCCCATCATTTATCACCTACACTATCCTATGTACCTAATTACCACCTATTACTATTTTTTATTAGTATACCACTAAAAAGCAAAAAATAAAAATTATTTTTAAATAAAAAGAAACCGACTTCAAAAAAACACTAAGGAACTAAAAAACAAAAAATAATTGGTTTTGGAGGAACAATTTTTGGAGTCAGTGCCAAGCACTCACGCAAAAAGTTACTAAATTACAAACTACCTATTCTATCAACAACAAAAGTTGTATAAAAATGTGTAGAGGTTTTATAGTCAGATCAGAAATACTTGGCTTGGCACCGACTCCAAAAATTGTTCCTCCAAAACCAATTATTTTTTGTTTTTTAGTTCCTTAGTGTTTTTTTGAAGTCGGTTTCTTTTTATTTAAAAATAATTTTTATCTTCTTTACCGTTCGCATAACAAAGATGTCAAAGTTTTGAAAGAAATGTTTTTGAACGTATAAAGTTCTTTGTTTTGCTGTCTGTAGTTTTCTTACATGTGTAACTCGTTCAGCGCATTTTTGCTTTTCTTTATTACTATTGTTTTCAGTAGATTGTTCGCTGAATGGAATACGCTATGAATAAAAACAGTAAATTTACGATAAAACACATCTCTGGAACACATTTTCTTGACCTGTAGTTTTGTTATAGTGTGCAGGTTTTTTGTAAATACTTTTTCGATTTCATTCATAGTCGGTAGGTATATGTCAACGGTCGCTCAATATTAAACTATTAGAACATTATCTATGGTTATAATTTAATTAACAATCCATCAGGATTTAGTTCAACATTTTGCCGCAGTACGTCAATATTGAAACAAAAGTTATGCCGCATCGAGCAAATATTTGTATTTTCGATATAGTCTATGAAATAAATTGTGAAACGCATGTTTTTTGTCCCTTGTGATAAAATTCGGATCCGAGTGTTTGATATTCAATGTTGCCAATTCGTCAAGAATTATTGCAAAAGCAATAACTTGTTATTAAAAATACAATAACAATATTTCATCTTTTTTTTTAACACATACATAGTTTATTCAAATTGGATCAAACATATTGAGTGTCACAATAGAATGGTTTTGTCTGCGTGTCTACACTTACGACTCAAACATAATAGTTTAAGTTTTTGACGTTTCATAAAAAGGAAGGAAGAGAGAAAGTGATCTCTTTTGGGGTCACACATCAGAAAGTTTCTCGTAGACAAAAAGTACCTTCAAGGTAGTGACAGACCACATACTCCCCTACTCTAAAATTCAGACACAAGTTGCTCGCGGGCAGACTAAAGGAGAAGTTGAGGACTCCGAACACCTGGGGCAGAGAGCAGTAATTGAAACACTATCCACTACCTGTAAGCGTTTCCATGGGTATCGACGTCTCATTAAACCATCCACTAGACTCCAGAGGCCTCACCCTCTTTTCCTTTTCTCCATCCTATTAATTTTCTCAACCAGTTCGGCAACGAACTTGTAACTCCTCTGAGGTTGCCAGTATCTATGGGCGGCGGTAATCACTAACCATGAGGCGATCCGTCTGGCCGTTTGCCTCCCTTGACATTAAAAAATTAAATAAAGGAATACTTTTGCATAACCCTTGAAGGATAGACACAATCAAGAATACTATAGCTTCAGCATTCGCGTCCTTGTTTTACGTAAGACAGAAACAATATACAAACGATACGATACGCTTCAATCTTCAACACCGCACGTGACCAGAAAAATCACTTAAGAACAAAAAAATCGACTCCAGCAATACAATTCTAAAGTATTACGATAAAGATGTCCTGAAATTCAATAATATCTGTTCTTTCGTTGAATATATATTCCTTATTTTGCGTAGGCATTAGGATAACGTTACATCTGTGCCCTAGAATAACCGCTTACAGCCTTGGCACAGTATAGCATCCTAGAGAGCGTACAAGAAACTAGGCAAGCGCTTCTAAAATTTACATTAGCTGCTACAGGAGTTTTATTGTTTGAGTTAAATTTTCATTTAGTTTGTGTTCAGCTGAATGGATGTTAATGTTAGCTAGGTACTCCTTAGGTAATTGTGTACACCATATTGTATTATTCTTGACTAGCTTCTGCCTGTAACTCCGTTCACGTGGGTGTCGGCTAGAGCGTCAAAAGAAACCCTATGTTTTTCTGATGTATATATATATAGCCTAGTAGAGATACCAACACACTGCCGTTCAGCCCTCTGAATGGCAGTCTGTTGGTATCTCTATCGCTATCGGGTTCGAATTCACGGCGCGCACCAATGACTTTTCGGGAGTTATGTGCGTATTGAATTGTTAATTATCGCTTGTCACATGCCTCGGAGAGCACGTTAAGCCGTCGGTCCCGTCAGTCATGAAGATCTTTGACAGTTGTTATAGGGCATCAGTACTTCTAAATAAACTGACACTAGTCTAAACTATGGAATATCGCTAGCCCTACGGGTTGCGGAAGTCAGACAGCCAGTAGCTCTGTGGAAAAGCTATTATTCAGCCAAATCCTGTTAGACTAGTAAGCGGACCTCAGGTTGAAACTGGGATAACGCTAGGAGGATGATGATAAAGGCTATATTACTGCTAAGTTGCATCATCTTTAGTCCAGGATTGCTTAACAGAAGAGAAAAAAAAACAAAAACATACGTAATAAATAACGAATATGTTTCAAAACCTTCACTATTGTCCTGGCTTGATCCTGGTTGTATCCCAGACTTTTGCCATGGAGCCCGGGGCTGCTTACTAGGTTATCCTGGTTCGACAGATTATTAACTTATTGATTTGTTTTTTAAATATGTTACAGGGTGTTGAAAAAGGTTTATGAGCATATTTTTACGTGAATTATGAATGGAAAAATTGTGTATCAGTATATTTGTATACTTTAGATCACAAGTAAATATGAAGTATAATTTTAGATAGTCTCTGCGATGATAAGCTATTTATTACGTAGAATATAAAATTAAACTAGCAGAAAGAAGCACAGATAATCTAATTGTATGGAAGTATAAGAAGAGGCTCGTGGGAAAGAGCTGACAGGATAGATTGTAGAGTCATTAATCTCGTTTTGGCATGGACTCAGCTAGCAGTCGTGTCATTATGGGATCAAATTTAATTCAATTGATTAATTAGCACCTGTTTGATGACAACGAAATACAGTTGAGTACGTTTTTTTTTAAACTAGCTGTCCTTTCAGTATTATCTTTATAATAGATTAGAATTTGATGCAGGTACTTACATACGTCTTTACGTATGTATGTATAGGTCGCTTCACGAAAAATGACCACTGCGCAGAAATCATTTTTAGGTCCCCGTGGAGGTGCGGGGTGAGGCGCGGGTGGAATGCCAATGGTGTGGCTCCGTTCTTGACGTATTCCTTAAATGCGTCAAGAATGGAGCCACGCCATTGGTGCACGAATGTACATATGCGCGATGGCCGCCATTTGTGGTCAACTTTCGTGAACCGACCTATACCTGCATCAAATTCTAATCTATTACACAAATATCACTTTCAACATATACAACTATATATTACGCAAATGTATGCTCACAACCAGCCTAACCTATAACAAATTGAATCCGTGCAGATCAAATGACAATAAATAAACACTTCACCAACTTCAACGCCAAAAACAAAGAGAGACACGCTAATACAATTTATAATTCAAACACACTTGCCGTAATTTTATGATCATGTCGGATTTTGCCTCACATTACATACGATGTTCTAAGCCTCTAAGGTAATTCGTGTTGGTGCGAATTATTTAGTTCTCTTGGCCCTCTGTGCCTCACCTCTAGCTTGTAAACAGCCAAGCACGCCTCTATAACTTGCCTTGATTTCATTCTTGGCGGGTTAATTGGATCTTGGCGTATTTTAAGCCGATTTTGATTAGATACGTGTTTTACCTTTGGTTCGTACCGTTGGTATGTCATGATGGAACGGTGAAGCAAATTAAGGTTAGTAGTAATTCCTAATAACCTGTTTTGACG
The DNA here is from genome assembly GCA_944739405.2 of Euclidia mi. Classification (NCBI taxonomy): domain Eukaryota; kingdom Metazoa; phylum Arthropoda; class Insecta; order Lepidoptera; family Erebidae; genus Euclidia; species Euclidia mi. The sequence goes on from OX123182.2 coordinate 6,565,825, forward strand.
TTAAATAACAAACTGATTGATGATTAATTGGAATCCAGTTTTCCAATGAATAAATATCAGAGACTTAGCTATTATATCCACTTGTACGTCGAATTATGGTAAACTGATTGTGTTCATTCCTATAAACGTTATCAGTGCTGTTAAATTTATCAAATCTTAGTAGGTACAAGTACCTACTTCATATTCTGCTGAACGTTATTAAAAACATAGGTACAGTTATATAGTTTTAGAAATTTATTATTTTGACGTTCATAAGCGTCACATTGTGACCCAAATGAATAAAGGATTTTGAATTTGATTTTGAATTTGACAGACTGTAATAAAGGTAATTATCAAACTTGTTGAAACAAAATATGAAATGGTTCTTTTTAATCAAAATTACCTGAAAGTCAATTAATGTATACACAAATATTTTTGGAATTAAAATAACTTTAAGAATGCTGGATTGGAGGTGTTCAAGCAAACTTTAAAGTTAACTTGATATTTTATCTTAAGATTAAACTTCGATTTAATGCCAAAAAGTACCTGGTTTGAGTGTTTTGTCCGCCATTGTGATCAAAATTAAAGATGTACTACGGAACAAACTTACAGTTAAATGTAACATTTATAAATATATTTTAAAGCATAATATGGTGTATAGGGTAATTAAACCTTTTTAAGGTTCGTTACATATTAATTATAATAAAACACTTACCGCGTCTATCGATCTGCTTGTTCACAATGAACTGAAAACCTACTAAAACACAATTTCATGCGGTTTCTACCGTCGACGGAGTTATTCACAAGAAGATTTTGGTGAATTTTGTGGGAAAATTATTCGAATATCAGGTTTTTCATCGCACAGTATAATGATAATAATTAAAAAAATCACGGGGACGAGCCGTGGATTTGAACCCAAGACTCTCTGCTGAATAAGCCTTCGGACTGTTAAGTACGATGGCATCTCCACCAGGCTATCGCTGCTACGGGATAATTATATTCTTGTTGAATTTTCGAGAGGAGTAAAATAAATAAGCATCTTTGAATCTTCTTATTTCACACTATTTAAAATAAAAATATTCATCCTAAATTATTATTTCAAATAGCCTAAAAGTAAAATAAGAACTAAAAACGACAAGACGCGGGTCAAACGACTACCCCGATGGTAATAACCATTACATTTAAAAATATTGGCAAGCCTCGCAGAGCTAATACCTGCATGGAACCTTACGGCCTAGTAATACTACTTAATGGTAAGCTTAAAAGATAGTCTAAGAACCTTAAAAGATAGTCTAGACCGGGGATTACCGCTAGAAATTGTATTTCAATGACTATCTTTTGTATAAAAAGCCGCTGGGCTTATGAAGTGGCTGATATAAAACTATTAAAGGGTTGTGTAGAGGGTCTCGTGTCTATTTTGTGTTTGTTCGACATATTTGCGAATAAGGGGTAAGCACCATTTTTGGAATTTGGACCTTTATTCCCTATAAACTGACTGCCGTAACTCTAGTAACTATGTCCTGTGTACATGTGTATAACTATGGTTTAAGAATACAACATGTCACTATCCTATTACATTATGCTTTTGTCGTAAGAGAAGATTTAGGAAAATACATGAAGCAAACAGTAGCTTTGCGGAGAGATGGATAACTCGGCATCAACCCATCTGGCCAAAACCAAATACTATTGAATCACAGTGCTACTATGAAACAAAATTAAGAGAAGCTTTAGTATAGCAGTGAAATGCGAAATGCTGTAGGAAACTTACTGCACGTATTTCGTTGTTTTAGAAGGTTTAAGCGGACGTCTCACCATTTTGAGCTGCAAGTTCGATCTGCACATCACACGAGACAATACTTTGGGTAGTACACCAATTGTCGTTTCCACTCCAGATATTGCTTGATACACTAGTTTTCCGCTTAAAAAACATTTTAATCGTGTGGGTAAAAGCTATATATTTTTCATAAATTATATACGAGTATGTATTGCCACAAAAGCTTTTGATTTACGTCTGCATATAATTAATTTCCGTGATACAGCCCAGTGAGTGGCGACTGACGTGGTACAAAACCACTGCAGGCTAAAACTGGCCTTTGTTCATAATATAATTAACGTTTATTGTATATGTATGTATAATGTTCATTAAATGTTTAAGTTTATACCGTTTCACAATTAGCTTGATTGTTCAAAATAGACATACTGAATGGTTGGGTTTTCCTGTGGCAAACACGAGGTATGCAGCTGGATGTAGCGGCTTGATTTTATGCTATTTACAGGCATGACCTAACCAATCAGTGTGCTAGCCGCTGGATTTATTTTGAATTCTAAATAACATTAATATGAACGTTTACATACTTTGACGTGGGATATTGGTAGTTCTGGATAATCGATAGATATTTTTATTTGACTAGTATGGGTAAAATATTGATTCTCGTATTCCATTCCCTATTTTTCGACAAAATGTACGCCATAGCTAACAAAGCATAAGAAGCCTAATATTTGGATCAAACTCCTCGTATATTTCATATGATATTGATACAAACGATTTATAAAAATCTTCTTCATGCTGAATTAAAAATGACTGTAAGCACATGCTGAAATGAAAACCTGTGTGTTTGTCTTGTTGAAAACGGCCCTCCGTTTTAGGGGGAGAACCATAATTAAGCAAAGAGTTCACGATTACGAGCTTGGTAAATTTATGAGGTGGGTTCTGAAGCGATAGTTTTGAGTTAACCTGCACTAGAACAACAGATATGGCACTAACATTCTACTTTCGAATGAACTAGATTCCAATATTTCAAAGACCAAACGACCAAGTGACCAAAATAAATGGTTTTAATATTATTGATTTTATCAGTCATCATCAGCCCTATATACTGTCCCACTGCTGGACACGGGCCTCCTCTCACTATGAGAAAGGTAAGGCCATAGTTCACCACGCTGGCTAAATGCGGGTTGGCAGACATCACGTGTTTTTCGAGAACATTATGGAGAACTCTCAGACATGCAGGTCACGATGTTTTCCTTCACCGATAAGCAAGCGATAATTAACTATTTAATACGCAATTAACTTCGAAAAGTGATTGGTGCGTGCCGTGGATTCGAACTCGAGACCCTCTGCGTAGCAGTCTGTCAGACTCTCCACTTGGCTATCGCTGGTTTATTTTTTTATTAGTTCGGTCAATTATTGATGTTTGCCGTTCTATTTTATTCCTCCTATTCCCTAGGAAGTATTTGTAGATGACCTTTAGTGAGACAAAACTTACAACAACTGCCAAACTTCTCCCCTAGGTAATCAACTTTAGGGTAGTCACGAAACTTCCTGAGATTCTATTGTGTCTATCTGAAGTTGGCTGGACAAAGTGCATGCAAGCATTTTATAAATGCGTCAATAAAAACACAGAGAAAGCGTCATCGACTAGCTTAGTGTTACGACCCACACTGTTCGTCGCATCGGGACGAAAGAAATAATTATTTCCGTTCAGTGTTTCGACCAATCAAGAGGATTTCGTGAAACGTCGGTAAAACAGAGGTATTTATGCCTTAAATTAATTTAATATCGCGAATAAGACCCGTTTTAATAAAATTGTATGATGAAGACGCAGTGAGTTGTGAAATAAGAGGTCAAAGTTCGTTTCTGACCCACAGGCCCTTAAGCTAAAACCAACGATACGTCGCAGCAAAAGCAAGTCATTACGGCTTATGCTAAAATATCCTATTCTCGTACTCAGACCCGCGTATTGAATACGCAACAATACGCGCCTTTCTGCTCACAATAAAGGTTTAATCCCCGATGTATACTTACCTTCGGCCTCTAGTCTACTTATGAGATCAAAAGAAATATTCGCTTTCCGATTTTTTTTGTTTCCAACAAGCGTACATGCGTAATGCATTAGGCTACAAGGCTTACGATACAGGACCGTGGCGAGGATAACTGGTTTTATGACAGGAAGTCGTCGAAACTGCCGAATAACGGCAAAAGTGATGTTGTTTCCGAGAATGCTTGTAACGCTTACGAGCCAAATTATTGGCTAAATATAATAACAATAATACTGAATATGAAATTAAATTTCCTTTTATGTTCACTGTTTCATTTACGCGCAGAGAGTTTTAGCAAACATATTGCTATTAATTGATTCTGTGAGCCTGACTATCGTGAATAAATGGTAACAATGTTGTGTTTAAAATTCAATTAGATATTGTAAATATTTAAATTTTCTCCAGACATGCTAGAAATAAGTGTGTTAATATAATATTGCCAACAAGTTTCTACACTAACGTTACTACATAAATAAAATTATTATTAGTTTTATTGTACGCCAGGCATATTAAGCGGTCCCTTGGCTTCAATATAATAGCCGTGGATCGCAACGGGGCAAATATTAAGACGATGATTAGGTATATTGATCGCACGCTGAATTACATTTGAGCCAGCATTAGCACATACTGCGCTTAGGGTTAATTTGATCAAAGCCTTGAGCCTTAGTGTTCTATATTTTTATAAAGATTTTATTGTTGTGGCTAGATTAGTAAATGGACCTATGTAAAATGTACTGTAAATAATATGTATGAGTTTTTTGTGGCAGCAATGTGGCAGAAGAGATTACGGCCTAACGGTAAGCGGCAACTGCCGCCCCTTGATCACGTCGGAGACACAGCCAAACAACTACCTACCTTGAGACGTATGTAAGATGGTTAGTTTTCTTATACCCCGTAACTTTACTAGCTACAGTACCATACCATATAGTAGAATTGAAGTGAAAATACCTCCTATTTGGTTCAATGATTTGGCATAGATTACACTAGCTATAATCACAAGATGATCACTATTACATTATGATAGCATTTTAATATTCATCCCGATTTCTGCTTTTAGATATTTACCTATATAGGTATACCTAGTATCTATGCTTATTTTACTAAAAATATTTGGCTGTATGAATACGCCAGCAAAAAGTGTAATAAGCTTTTGAACACAAGCTCTGTTTAATAAATACTTTGAATTTATTAATACTTAGTTCCTGAATATTGCCGGGAATTTTGTTGTAAAATCGTATGCTTTGACACTTGTATGAGTTACTTATTTTTTGTAGTCTAGTTGAAGGTAGAACAAGTTTGTTTTTATTTCTTGTATTTAAATTATGAATGTCGATGAATTTAGAAAACATATTTATATTTTTCCTGACATATAACAAGTTCACATATATGTATTGAGATGCGACAGTCATTATCTTAATTTCTTTAAATTTTTCCCTCAGTGAATGCCTTGAACCAAGACTGTAGATTGCACGAATAGCCCGCTTCTGCAGTACAAACACAGTTTGAATGTCAGCTGCGTTGCCCCATAATAAAATGCCATATGACATTATGCTGTGGAAATAACTAAAATATACTAATCTGGCCGTATCTATATCAGTTAACTGACGAATTTTGTAAACCGCGTATGCTGCAGAAAGTCTGTTCGACAACTGACCTATATATGGGCCCCACTGTAGCTTAGAATCTATAGTTATGCCTAAGAATACGGTGTTATCTATAAGATCCAACTCTTCTCCATTCAAACATATGTTAGGTTTAACTTGTTTTACATTCGGTCTTGAAAATCGTATACATTTTGTTTTTCTTCATTTAACAGTAAATTGTTAGCTGTAAACCATATAACTACTTTAGAGAGAGCGTTATTTACATCGTCATTATTTGTTTGTTGTCGTCTTAGTTTAAAAATAAGTGATGTATCTGATGATACATCACTTATTTTGATAAGAAAATAATGAAGAGATAGTGTTATTTGCTGATGCAAATAACACTATCTCTTCATTATTTTGCATAATGTATGGCAAATCATTAATATATACAAGGAAAAGGAATGGACCAAGAATTGAACCTTGCGGCACTCCCATTGTGACCACTGAACCCATAGAAACTTTTCCATTTACCTCAACTTTCTGTATCCTATTACTCAAATATGATGTTAGGAGATCCAAAGCAGTGTTCTTAACTCCATAGTAATGTAATTTCCTGATCAATGTTTCATGAAACACGCAATCAAAAGCCTTAGATAAGTCACAAAAGACTCCCAGAGCATCTTGCGACTCCTCCCAGGCATCAAAAATACTATCTAAAAGCCCAACTCCAGCATCGGTAGTTGAGCGACCCCTAGTAAAACCAAATTGTTTTTCATATAACAGCTTATTGTTATTAAAATGAATTTGAAGCTGACCTAGAATTAATTTTTCAAAAATTTTACTAAACGTGGGTAGCACAGATATTGGCCTATAATTTGTGGGGTCAGATGTGCTACTTGATTTAAATAACGGAATTACTTTACTACTTTTCATTTGATCAGGAAACACACCACAGTCAATGCATCTATTGAAAATCATTGCCAGTTCCGGTGCTACTGTGTTGATTATAGATTTCGTAATCATAACAGAATTGCCCCAAATATCACTAGTCTTCTTCAAATTAAGGGTATTAAAAGTTTTTACAATATCTCTGTCAGTGACATAACTAAAACTAAATTCAATGCTACACCTATTGACATTTTGTTTCAATAGAGATTCGGCGTCATTAGGGGACGAGTTGAGGGATTTAGTGGTTAAGACTGGAATGTCTGTGAAGAAATTTTCAAATGCTGTGGCAACCTCAAAATCTGACTTTAATATCTTTTTATTTAATTGAAGAGTGTAATCGTTACTTTTAATCTTGACCCTTCCAGTCTCATTGTTTATAATATCCCACGTTGCTTTTATTTTATTGTCACTGTTTTTAATTTTTGATTTTAAATAAAGTGTCTTAGCTTCACGACAATTTTTTTTAAATAACTTGGAATAATTTCTTACATATTGACAAAATTGTTCATCATTTTTATTAATTACTTTCTGTTCATATAATTCGTAAAGCTTATTTCTTCTTTTATAAATTCCAGTGGTTGCCCATTCACTGAAGAATGTAGTACCAGCAACTGAGATCCTCTTAGGGACAAAGATAGAATTGAATATAGTACAGTACATGTCAAAGAAAGAATTGTACAACTCATTAGGATCGTTATTATAGCATAAGTATGGTAATGTACTTGTGAGTTTATCCTTAAGTCCCTCCAGCAACGCAAAGTTTTTGGCACCACACTCAATTCCTTTCTACCTACTTTTTTAGACTGCATAGCAAATGTTATAGATTGTCCACAATGATCTGATGTTAATTTGTTAATTATTTGCTTTCTAACTGGTACAATATCTGTAAATATATTGTCTATACACTTGTATAGACAATATATTTAAAGATATTGTAGGCAAATGTCGTGGAAGTTATCCTGGTGGGTTCCAAAAATAAGCATGCAAGATTATATGACTTGAACAAATTCTTAATTTTGTGGCAATTCAGGGAATCTTCTAGTAAATTAATATTAAAATCGCCACCTATTACTATTATAGATTTATTTTGTTGGCATAGCTTCCGTAACACATCATCCATGACACTTTCAAAGTTATCATAGCAGGATGATGGTGGCCTATACACACTCAAAACAAGAAGTTGGTCCAACTCCACACAGGCTATTTCAACTGTCCGTTCAACAGAGAAACTAACAATGTCACTACGATTCTTAAATTTAAGCAGCTTGTTAACTAAAATCAACGATCCACCATGTATTGCATTTTGTCTGCTGAACGAACTACCAACTAGATGGTTATTAAAATTGCACATGAACTGGTGATCTTTCATTCGCTGTTGCTTTATGCCAACTTTTTCCTTATCGATTTCTACAAAAAGAAAATATCAGAAACGACGTAAAATATTTTAAGAAAATCTTGGAAAATTCGATGAAATTCATTTTGGTCACCAGCTTATATTTCTCTAACAAAATGTCATGGCGTTATTCATACCTTCAATATGATAAAATAATAATTTATGCAATTTACTTAATTCTAAAAAATATATAGGTTAATGTCTGCCGTCAGATGGCGGTACGCGCCAACCTATTCCCAATACCAATTAACTGGCTGTTTAAAACGGAACGCAATAAATCATTTGGTCTACTACGAGTATTTATGTCATAGTTTACCAAACATCCGCTGAATGACCGGACCGGAATGGAAAATTTTCGTGGATAGTTAAACGATTAAATCGTTAGTCGATAGACTGCCCACAAAGATATTATGTGAGTGACGAAAGTAGATTAAGTGGTAAACGAAAATATTTAATTTCGCAATTTACATTTTCACGTAAAATGTTTAAGCGTATGTGGCTAGAGTTACATTAAGTTGGTTAGATGGTCATGACAATACTCTGCGTGATGACGGATAAATAATACGAATTGTCACTGCCGCATGTCATTCTATTGGTGTCATAAGAGGCGACGAAGACGAAGACACGAACCAAATATAATTGGCAAAAGACAGTAAACTCGACATCATATCCGTCTGGCCTCCTTGATATAGTAATCTAAATCCTTCAATAGACTCACAACGCTTTTGAGAAGTCAATAGATTTATCGAGAGGCCTATGTCCATTAGTGGACTGTGAAAAGCTGGATGCATGATGATGAATTCTGATGATGTATTATATAAATGATCTGCAATATAATTTATGTATGTATTTGTAGTTCAATATCAGTTGAGCGAATATGATAAGTCATATTCGCTCAACTGATATTGAACTACAAATACATACTAAATACAATACATATCCCACGATATTATTATTATTGCTGTCTATCCAAATAGCTTTATGTTTATTTAAATATCAAGAAGCCATATTTACAATACTATAATCTCATCTACCTACAAATAATTATTAAAAGTGGGGCATGGCGCACTTTGCTCAAATGGTACTGTTTTTTGTATTTTAAATATTTATTTTGAATTATCTGGAACATGAAACCAACGGGCTTATTTCTTAAATTAATATTCTGACACACGTATATTTTAGCACAAAAAGCAATTTTCTTTTAATTCAAATTTTAGTACTCGTGTGTTAATGATTCGAGAATGGATAACGTTTTGGCTTATAAAAATTATTATGTGGTATCAATTGAACCTATTGAGCAAATGCTAAAATATCTACTACCTTCTGATATCTGTTTATTTATTCCGTATTTTACTTAAAAAGTTTGTTTTAAAATCAGAAGGACTGCCTTGTCCACACATGGCAAATAAAAACAACTATAAGAATATTTGTGTACAGTAGGGATCCACTAAGATGGGATTTCCCGAAATTCCTAGGGGATTGGAAAGAGACGATTACATTTAAATAGAAGTCCTCCTCTAGATTGAAATGAAGAAAAATATCGTAGAAGGCAATAAAAAAAACTTTATCGATAAATCAAATAATAAATGTAGTATTTTATAGCAATGGCAGACAATCTGAAGTCAAAACTGCAATCCGAGAAAGGCTAACAGTTTGTCTTCAAAATGATCCACATATCACCTGGCTAAAGGCCAAAAAGTGCAGCCGCAAATGTAACAGTAAATCACAAGATTTTTAGTTAGCCTGATAAATATTGTTACGAGCTGGGGTTCGACGATAAATTATAACTCACTATGCCACTTAAACTGAACTTTATTTATACACAAACACACTTATTTCACACCTAATTCTCAACACTAATACTAGATACACACACTTAATTTTCACTCCACTAATAAAACACACTATTCACACCACTAGAACAACACTAAACACTTCCGAATTACTTCCTTCGCTTCTTGTTGATCGCTTCGATATTCAATTGTAACTGTGTCCGTTCCGTTCACTCGTGCTCTATTTATACTGGCCGAATAACATCACTAGCGCATTCTAGATGCTTCTACAAAACTGTCGAAATAATCTAAGTAGCTGAATTACCTTTAAACCACCGATACATTCAATCTCTTCTAGTACCCCCCATTCACCGATAGATGGCGTAACACTGCCCCCCTCTTAAACGTGTTCGTCTCGAACATCGTTGGACCCATGGTAACGAGCCAACCGGTCCACATGAACTATCTTCGGTGCACCTCGCGACCCCTTCTGGATTCGATAGGTGACGTCGTTCATCCTGGTAATTATGCGATATGGCCCGTCCCATCTGGCTTGTAACTTAGGCGATTTGCCTTTGCTTCGTACTGGGTTATGAAGCCACACCAATGATCCCTCATCGAAGCCTTTGTTGTTTGCCTTCCGGTCGTAGCGAGTCTTCATCTTTTCAGACATCTGTTGTCCTGACTCCCTGATGTGCTCGTATACGTCGTTCATCTTGTTGCGTAGCTCGGTCGCGTAATCCGCTATATTGCGTGGAGATTCTGGCGGAATACTGGTGATTAAGTCTGATGGTAAACGTAATTCTCTGCCGAATTGGCAAAAGCTGGTGTTACTTCTGTGGTTTCGTGGACCGCACTGCGATATGACAGAAGGAATGGTTGGATGTGCTTGTCCCAATCTCTTTGTTTGCTCTCCACGACCTTCGCCAGGTACCTTTCCAGTGATTGGTTAAATCGTTCAACCATGCCATCTAATTGCGGGTGATAAGCCGTGGTCCTGGTTTTATGTGCACCCATCACGCGACAAGTCTCCTTGAACACCTCGGATTCGAAGTTCCGGCCTTGATCGCTGTGGATTTCCAAGGGTACCCCGAATCGACAAAAGACTTCATGCACCAGCTTGTCGGCCACTGTGGTAGCTTCTTGATTTGGGATTGCAAACACTTCAAGCCACTTCGTGAAGTAATCCATCACAACCAAGAAGTATTTGTTTCCATCCTGGCTCTCAGGAAACGGCCCAGCGACATCCAAGGCTATGCGCTCCCATGGGGCTCCCACATTGTACACCTTTAATGCACCTCTGCTTCGAGTATGTGGCCCCTTGACAGCCGCACAACTTGTGCATTTGCGGCACCAGTCCTCGACGTCATCCCGACAGTGGAGCCAATAAAACCGCTCCCGGATCTTAGTAAGGGTCTTCTTAACTCCCATGTGACCTCCCAAAGCACCATTGTGATAGAGCTGTAAGACTTCCGCCACCTTAGTTTTGGGCACTACCATTTGCAAATGGCACTGGTTACCGCGAGCGTTTTCCCATTTGCGGCACAGAACTCCATCCTGGACGACCAAGCTTTCCCACTGTGCTCAATAACTCTAGGTGATAGGGCTCATTGCTGCAATATCACTCCATTTGGGCCTAGGAGCGCCTGATTTCTTCCATTCAAGAATCGGCTGTACATCCTTGTCATCTTGCTGAGCACTCTGCAAAGCTTCTCTCCATTCGTCGCTTAGATCCGTCTTTAACATCCTCACTAGCGCTGCCTGCTTTGCTTCCTGTCGGCTACAGTGCTTGCACTGGTCAGGACACGGCCTACGCGATAGGGCATCTGCGTTACCATGGGACTTGCCGCTGCGATGTTGTATTACAAAATCAAACTCTTGCAGTAGTTCAATCCATCTGGCTACTTGTCCTTCTGGGTCCTTAAATTGAAGTAGCCATTTTAGCGCAGCGTGGTCGGTTCGCAGGTGGAATTTACGCCCCAACAAATATTTGTTGAAATGCTGCAATGTCTTTACTACAGTCAAGAGTTCCCGCCGGGTGACGCAGTAGTTTCTTTCAGGTTTGGATAAGGCATTGCTGAAGTATGCTATAACAATTTTTTGGTCACCCTTTCTCTGTGACAGCACGCTGCCAATTCCGGTGTTACTGACATCTGTGTCAACTATGAATTCATGCTCATTGTCAGGGTAGCCTAGAATACGTGCAGTACACAGATGTTCCTTAAGCTTCTGGAATGCAACGTCACAGCTCTCATTCCAACAGAACTGTACTCTGTCTTCGGTGAGCTTATGAAGAGGTCGAGCAATGTCAGCAAAGTTCTTCACAAACTGTCTATAGTAGGAGCATAATCAGAGGAATGCTCTGACCTGCGTTTTGTTCTCTGGAACTGGCCATTCCTTCACGGCAATGATCTTATCTGGGTCGGTTTGAATACCGTTCTCCGATACCACATGTCCTAGAAAGTGAGTATTCAGACGGCAAGTGATTGCCGTCTAAATAACGCGCATTTCTTCGGACTCAGCATCAAATTAGCTCCTCGTATCTTTGACAGCACTTGCCCCAAGTTTCGAAGGTGATCCTGGAAGGTGCGCCCCACGATGATGATGTCATCCAAATAGACCAGGCAGGCGTCTCCAATCAGTACCATGAGCACTCGCTCCATCAGTCTCTCAAAAGTAGCTGGAGCGTTGCACAATCCAAAGGGCATGACGATAAATTGCCATAATCCTTTCCCTGTGGAGAATGCCATCTTCTCTTTGTCTCGAGGATCTATTTCCACCTGCCAGTAGCCACTTTTTAGGTCTAAGATAGAAAACCACTTCATCCCCGTCAGCGTATCCAGTGTGTCATCGATCCTTGGCAGCGGGTAGCTGTCCTTCTTTGTGATGTCTTTTAGACGGCGGTAGTCTACACAGAAGCGCATGCTGCCATCTTTCTTCTTAATTAGCACCACCGGAGAACACCACGGGCTGGACGAAGGCTTGATTACGCCTTCCTTCACCATACCGTCGATCATAGCTTCCACTTTACGTTCCCGTGCCACTGGCACACGTCTTGGTCGCTGGCGAATTGGTGCTTTACTTCCCGTGTTTATTTTGTGCTGGACTAGTGCTGTCTTCCCTATGTCGGCATCACTGGTCGAGAAAATATCGGCGAACCGATTCAACATCTTCTTAGCCTTGGTCTTCTCTTCTTCTGACAGGGTATTTTGGCAGTCCTCCAAAAGTGAAGACACGTCAAATCGTGCAGCCTGAACCTTGGCGCTGGTAGGTTGCTCCTCACATCTACGCATCCAAGCCGCTCCTTCATAGGTGCCCAATTCCGTCCTTTTCTTGAGCAACACTTCCTTGTTACTTGCATTTAGTGCGCGTACTGATGAAACTTTGGTACCCCTTACCAAGGTTCGTGCAATCTTCCACGATGCCTCTTTCTCTAGGCCTTCGATAAGTACGCAGCGGTTCGCTCGACCAGAACTCCCGGGTAAACAAACCGGTACAACCGTTTCCGACCGCGGTTGAAGCGTGACATTCTTCAGGCAGTACACTTTTCCTGAAGTTGCGCCTTCCATGAAGACTTCTTCCGAGCCACATTTCAACACTCCCTGGTTAACATCGATCTCGCAGCGATACTCCCGCATGAAGTCTAGGCCCAGGATGCAGTCGTCCACTATATCGGCCACGATGACTTTGTGACGGTAAACTTTGTTGCCTAGCTTCAGATCCACCTCCATTTCACCTCGGACGGTTATGTGCTGACCGGTAGCTGTTCTCAGATTCACACATTCATTGTTCCTGAAGCAGCCCCGAAGAACCCGTCTTGCCAGATGGAAACCGACGACTGTCCGAGAAGCACCCGTGTCTAATGTCAGCTTGCATGGTGTTCTGTTAATTTCGCCTTCGATGATCAGGCTGTTCCCGTCACATGATTGCGAGATCGAGATACTTGGGGCTCTTCCATTACCAGCCAGCACCCGCCCCGCAGTCCTGGCTTCTACTCGTTTCCCTGCTCTCGCTGCCTGGAAGGCACATCAGGCGACCCCGTTGATGGAGACAGGGTGTCACCAGGCTGCCTACGCTTTGGGCAGCTCAAGTGGATATGGCCTCTTTCTCCGCAGTTGTAGCACCGAGGTGACGACACAACTTCCCTGATGCGGTGACCTCGGTCGTCGCGTCGCACTGCTTCCACCTCCAGAGCGTGGGGTAAGGCGTCCTTGAGGTCCTTGAAGTGCCCAAGCCTCACTGCTGCTCTTACCTCCAGGTCCCGGATCCCATCCGTAAACGCCTGTACGAGGTCCCCGTCAATAAGCGCAGGCAACGACTGGTATGCCTTCCTGACCAGCTTTTCCACCTCCAGAGCCCACTGCTGCAGAGTTTCTCCGGTGCGCTGTGTCCTGTCCTTCAGCTGAGCACGATACACATGTTCAAGGTGCGCGTCACCGTATCTTGCCTCCAGCGCCTCTATGAGCTTTTCGTAGGTGACGTCTTGCCCGAGCGCCTCCAACACTGTCAAGGCCCTATCACGAAGGCCCAAGGTTAGGGCGGTTAAGGCCTGTTCTTTGGTCCACCCATTCGATCACATCACAGCCTCAAACTGGATCTTGTATGCAGACCATGATGACGAGCCATCAAATGGTGGAACCTTAAACCCACGGGGCGAGGGCGCTACAGCCGCTGATGTCACTTCCAGCCCACGCAATTTCTTCTCCACTTCAGCAACACAGGTCTCGTGGTGGTCATGTACGCGCTTCTCAATGTCGCTGATACGGGCCTCGTGCTGCTGCAGTTCCTCCTTGACCGCCTTCAAGTCCTTCCCCACTGCGGCGCTGAGGTCCTTCATGAGCACCAGCTGTTCCTCCAGACGGCGGGCGTGCTCTTCCTTGTCGCGCTGCAGCTGCTCCTCTAGGCGGCGCGCGTGCTCCTCTTGACGTCGAGCCCGCTCCTGTTGACAGCGAGCCTGCTCCTCCTTGTCGCGCTGTAGCTGTTCCTCCAGGCGGCGCGCGTGCTCCTCGTGACGGCGAGCTTGCTCCTCCTGACGGCGGGCCTGCTCCTGCATGAACGCCATCAGAGCCGCGATGTCGGGCACCGTCACGGAGTGTGTTACGCTTGCAGGCTCCACTGCAGCCGCGGAGTCGCCTGGTCCACCAGGCGATGGAGAAGGAACGTCTCCGAAGCGTCTCTGGTCCAGGTCTTGCTGGCGCTGGTTCCTGGTACGCACACCTTCAGTTTCTTCCTTCGGCATAACCGGCATAATTTATCCCTTTCTTCTGACACCAATTTGTTACGAGCTGGGGTTCGACGATAAATTATAACTCACTATGCCACTTAAACTGAACTTTATTTATACACAAACACAAAAACACACTTATTTCACACTTAATTCTCAACACTAATACTAGATACACACACTTAATTTTCACTCCACTAATAAAACACACTATTCACACCACTAGAACAACACTAAATACTTCCGAATTACTTCCTTCGCTTCTTGTTGATCACTTCGATATTCAATTGTAACTGTGTCCGTTCCGTTCGCTCGTGCTCTATTTATACTGGCCGGATAACATCACAAGCGCATTCTAGATGCTTCTACAAAACTATCGAAATAATCTCGAACAGTCGATTACTCGATACAGCAACGCCATCTAGTACAGAGTAGCTGAATTACCTTTAAACCACCGATACATTCAATATCTTCTAGTACCCTATTCACCGATAGATGGCGTAACAATATATTTATTTAGGGATAAATACCAACATAAAATACACAAATCTCGAGTCACAGTGCTCCTATTGAACTCCTCCAAAGCGGCTTGAACAATTTTTATTATTGTTTTTATATAATTTAGTAATAAAAAGGTAAGTCAGAATTTTTGGATATATTTGAGAGGTTGTAGGTATTTTTATATCCCTAGGGCCCTGGGTAATAAGAGCGGCCCTTTTATATCTTTTACATTTTTGTACAAAAATATTGCCTTTGATCACATTATCTTATGATTTGGCTTCAATAAATACTTATTACCAACTTTTGCTGAGCCATCTGCTATACTACGACGTTTAACGTTTTTAGATAAAAGGTAACCAATTTCATCAACGTGAGGAAAGACAATGCATAAATTAATGTTGTAGTGCCCAGAGACCCTATAAATTAGTCAAATTACAAGACTGAATCAGGACAAATGTTGTAGAATTACCTTATAAAATAACAACGATAAAATTACTTTCTAAACTACAAACAACTCCCTAACTTTATAAGAACAAGAAAAGTGACAAATCTTTTTGAGCTTATGTCATCCGTTGCTCATTTTTCTATTTCGAAACTTGTACCTAATCAAAGTTTTATTGAAATTTCGACCGTGTGTTTGGCAAAACCCCAATACAGTTACCTTACTTACGTAAATAGGAAGTTTCCAAATGTAAGTTTAAAAGACAAAACAGCTTCTACTGTGGCATTGTTTTAAAACTCTAATGTAGGTTGCCTACTTTGGAAGTAGTTTTTTAAAGTGTGGGTCATTTGTCTCTTTCATCCATAAAACTGGTGATTTTTCTGTTTTAAGCTATTTCAGTCAACCTGGGTGTTGCGGTGCATAAATCAGCGGCTCAATTCAGCTTTCATTCTGTTTTTGTAGCTCGCCAAGATTGATTACGCTGTACATAACTAACAATGCTATTGAACATTCGTTTCAAATTTTATTATTGATGATTTATTTGTTGTTCGATCTGTTGGAATTTTGCCTTGATGCCAGAATATCAAAAGTTTGAAATTATATTTGCAGGTGTTAGCACGACCTTGGATTTTCAATAATTAAAAGTAATTTTATTACAACCTAGCTGTTTTCCACTTTAGAGACAGTTTCAATATAAATAGATTTTTAAATAAACTATTTTATATTATTTCCCTTACGGATAGAATATTAAAAGATCCTTCATTAGTGAGTATCTTTATCTTAATATATAAAATCCTTGCGTTACTGACTGACTGACAGACACGCTACAGCCAAAACTATTGGGCGCAGGAAGCTGAAATTTGGCATGTATGTTCCTTGGGGACCGTAGGGGTGCACTAAGAAGGGATTTCCTGAAATACCTACGGGATCGGGCAAAACGGGAAATTCAAAAATATGTGCGTGCGAAGCCGCTGGCGTCGACTAGTTATGTTATAAAAGGAATCAAGTATCCAAATCTCATTTCTACCTTCGGTAGCTAAGGATTTGCGAAGACATGACATTAAGGAAGTATCTTTTCGTATATTATTATTTTGATAGTATATATCTGATCTTGTAATATTACGGGCACAGGGCGAAAGATTCCTCGCTCATATGGCCTGATGTTGGTAATGCGTGTTGATGAATCTCTAACGGCCATTTTCAATATTCGAACCATACATGGATTTTGAGATTCGAGAATCGTGTTTGACATATTTTGTATGGAGCTTATGTCAAAAACGAATCTAAAATCTACAGATCTATCTATAGATAGAATATTTAATTCCGTACTAAATCGAACAAGTACGAACCAATCTCACATTGAGAGGGTTTCGTACCTTGATTATTATTTATTGCTAAATACTGATGTCAGTGGTTTCAAAAACTTTCAGTTAAATCGGCAATTTTATTTCCCCCGTATTGTTATTCAATTACAATTAATTAATAGATGTCCAAAAAACTAACTAGGACGATAACATAAAAGAGTGCCCAACAGTAACGCTTTTAAAATAATACTATTTCGTAGGAAACCCTAATAACCGATTAATGTTATATACTTATTTGTCGAAATAAACCTGGGGGCTTATTCACTATGACCATTTTGAAGTCTTAACGTGTTTTAACGTGCTAGTTACCTACGTCGGCAAGTTATTGGCTTAAACGGTATTCACTATGCCAACTTCAAGTTTGACATGCACGGTAGCGCACGTTTCGGACACGGTTTTAGTTGTCAAAATTCCGTGAGCTAAGAGGTCACGTAACATGCACGTAACGCGTTTATTGTAAAACGATAGAGGATAAATAAGTACTAAGTTTATTTGTTTAATATTATAAATTTAGTGTCCGTTAGTGGTTAAATGCTAAGTTTATTTGCTTTTTTCTTTAACAGTGTTCGTGTCAAAGTTATTTAATTAAATATTATGTTTTATAAAAATTGACGCCTGACGCTGGCGCCAGCGTCTCACTCGTCTTTTTGATTTATTAGATTCTGTTAGAATTGGGCTATTTGCTGCACTAACCGCACTTATATTTTTCTATATTGTAGCGCGACTGCAACTGTCATGTCTGTCATCAATGTCATCATTATGTTTTCGTTCAAAAATTTACTTAAGTACAAAAGATGAACTAAACTTTGAAGATCATTTTTTTATTTTGAGATTGTTCCTGGCGAAATTGAACTAAAATAATACAATTTAAGTTTTATTAGCCTTTTCTATTAGTACTGTAGCTTTTAGTGAAAATTACAAGTTAGTAAAGTAATATTTATAAAATCGAAATTGAGCCGGCAAACCGGCATTAAGATTTATGAACGAATGTTGTGAAATTGATAACTAGGCATAGACAAGCTGTCGTATGGCATACTGAATACAATATTTTGATTGTCGTGGTACGTCACGTTACTGAAACACGTTTACGTCTAGTGCACGTCACGACGACACACGTCTTGAACATGGTATTTCAGTGGTCATAGTGAATAAGCGTCCTGGAAATATTAGATAGAAGGACATATATCTTTGATATCTGGATTTGTAATAAAGATACCAGCCTCATATTTCTTATTAAGTATCAAAGAACAATAATAATACTGACCACACGGAAAGTGGCAACAAAACATTTATTATGGCGCGTGTAAGCAATTTTATCGTCTTTCAATCTAAATTGCCTTTGAATCCCTGATTATTGATGAAATTCTAAACATGGAAACTACTACAAACAATATTGATATAGCATAAAACTAAGGTAAATTATACAGAAGGCGTCAGAAGTCGGAAAACGTAAACATTAATATTTTTGATGGATTTAGTCTGCGTCCAACTAATCGAATAACAAAAGTTATCGGTCCCTCGAGATAGTTGTGACTCACATTCGCACGTTCAGCTAAGTCTACATATCATCACTCTTAAATATCCAACTACATGAAAGAATAAGCCTATTCCCTCTATCCCAGTCACGTTCTGTTTTAAACGCGAAAATATATGACTAAAGCAGGCTTGCCCCAAAAGTGTGGATTAGCCCTCACGTGGCCGCACGCCCGAGCCTCAACTAATCATAATTATGTTTGCACACTTGTGAATTGACCTGTCATTTACAATTTCGTATTTATCGTTATTAAATTTTGTATCGTGCACGTTCGTAATAAAGTTGAGAGTTGAACTCGTGAACCGCTGTTTTTCGATGAGGTTCAATGTTTTGCACCTTAATTAAATTAGTGGTTTGTCAAAATAGTGACAACGGGTTCCTGTGGTATTTTAGTTAACGAGGCGAAATGTATCTTTATTTACGGCATACACGGGTGAAAAATGATTTAAAAAAGATATAAATAAAGTTTCCAAAATAAAACATGGCTTCGGCTTTCATTTGCAAAGTACAAAAAATGTCTGGCATTTTCTTATTCGGTTTTATTTCCAGGCCGATGAAAATACTGAAATCGAGAAGAGGCTGGGTATTTCAATTCAGCAATCCTTTCTTTTTTTATTCCATCAAGAGATAAATTAGCGTACATGCTATTTAAAATTGACATAAATGTATCAGCCCTCTTTGTATTTATTGAATTTATCAATATTAAGAACAAATTTTATAATTAATTTTGAACGAGACATAATAACATTTATAGCTTCATTCTTTGTCCGTACAGGAATGTAAATTACAAAGAACCGATACTGTGAAAGTCTTTGTAAAATGCAATAATGTAATACACTTCAGGTTAAAATGTCCGTATTTATGCAAAAAGGAACCACCCAGCAAAAACACACTTCTGAGATATCAATGGATTTACAAAAACATGTGCAGATCTGTTAGATTAAGTAAACTCTAACATACAAATAAATAAACACGGTCAACAGATTGCGAATACCTGCAGCCTATATCATGAGTTGGTTAGTAGTGAGTCTGATCATGTGTGCATTAGGGAGCCAGTTGTGACAATAGACCTGACCAGGGAGGATACCATTATTATGAGACCCAGCTTTTCTAGTCATAATAAACTTAAACGCTACATTAAAATTACTAAATTAATTAAAAATGTCATAAATCTATTAGGAAATATAATGTGCATAGAGTTAAATTAAATCTTAGAAAGGAGCGAGTAAACTTAGTTAAACAACTATCTGAATACTCTAGGAACTTGGAACAAAGTAGATCAGTGTATGATATGGATACTCCTCGCTTAAGGGAAGAGATATTACTTAGGGAAAGAACCTTAAATGAGATTTTTAACAAATACCAAGCTTCTCAACAAGAACTGAGCAAGCGTATAGTGGAGGCAGGTGAGCTCGTAGACTTGGTGAGGTGTAATGCGGAAATGTATGAGTCTCTGACCAATAAGCTCTCGTGTTCTTGTACTCACACTCTAATCCCAGCAGAGCCATTGAGTACCATACTACCTGAGAATTTTTCCAACAATCCACAAAACTCACACTCATTTCTAAAAAAATTAAATAAATCTAGGCTTCCAACATCAATTAATAAAACTTTTATTTTTTCTGATAGGCTAGGTCACAATTTTGGTAGTCTTCTCAGTGAGTACACAAATCAGTGTGTTATAAATTATTGTAGGCCAGGGGATACTTACAGTAATTTAGTTAAACAGATTAAGTTACACCCCTTAGATAAGAGTAGTACTGCCTTATTATTGTTTGGTAACAGTTTAACTGTTAAGAGACAGGACATCATAGAATATGTTGAATTGTTATTAGAACTTAATTCTAAATTCAGTTGTAAATTTATTTTAGGTGCTTTGCCTTACTCAAATAACTTAACACATACACAAAATATGCACATACACTCATTAAATATGTTATTGTATAACATAACTTGTCGTCATAGTGACGCAATATTGTTTTTTGACGCTAGTAAATTTATTAGTAAATTTATTTTAACTAAAGATACAATGTATCTGCCATTTTATATTAAGCGACAGATTGCTAAGTTATTAGCATACAATTTACAGCAAGGCAGAGAGCCTTGTGTTGACAATTTATTTGATAGGGTTAGTACATGTACTAACAATGCTTTTATTGACACATCTTGTGATTTAAACTCCAAGATAGGACAACAGTTAGGCTGCAGTATTTGAATATAGTACACCAAAACATGCAGGGCCTATCTGGCAAAGAATAAGAGTTAAGTTTATTTCTAGAAAAGTATGACGTTAAGGTTTTGTGCTTGACTGAACATTGGTTAAAGACCCATGAGCCTATTGTTATAAATGAATATTATACAGTGCAGAGTTCGTATATAAGAAAGCAGGCTATTAGAGGCGGTTCTCTCATAATGACTTCAAATTTAGATTTTTTGAAACCGCTATACCTACATATAATTAATTGTTTAAATATCAAATATTACAAATATTTTATCTTTAATCAATAGCTAGCAAAATCCAAATAGCTTAACTTCTCACATACTCTTTTCAAACGTAACTAACTCTATCAAATCTTATAATTATTTGATCTTATATATTTTAAACAGTTACCTAGTAACCTGTGTATGAAATCGTTGCATCTCAGGATTCCAACTATGCAAATTGCAAAACTCTAGCCAATAGTCAACTACTAGAAATGCGTATTTTTAGGAATCTCAACTTCTCAGAATGGCAATGTCTCAAAACGACTTGAAATTAGAATATCTGAGAACTATGAGTGGTGTGTTTTTAAACGCCAGAGTAAGGAATTCTGTGTTAAGGGAGTGTTCTGGCGTCATAGAAGATGTAGTAGCAAGCATCAAGAAAGGTATGCTAAAATGAAAGTATGGTGGACGACAGACTAATCAAGAAGATATAGAATGCAAATGTGAATGAGACAAAAGGAAGAGGAAGGCTAAGGCGGACGTGGTCTGATCAGATTGGAGGCATCCTAAAAGACATCCTAAAGGACAGGTTAGAAGTACCTTACACGAAGAACAGCACACATGAAAAGTTTTACGAAAGTAAATGAAGCAAAAGCCATTATTATGTCAAGATCATTGCAAGTGGCAGTCTTTAGTCTCTGCGTACCCCTTCGAGAAACAGAAGCAAAGTCTATGTATACATGCAATTTGATCTCTTTTCAGCTGTAAGAAAGTATTTTTTCGAAAAGCTGTCTCCTGTTTTATTTCTTTCGTTGACATTTCCACATGAATTCCCATCTACAAAATGTAAGCCACTTTCATAAAAGATCGCTTAATATCGTATACGTCGCAAGGTCAAACATCACAGTTTAATAAAACAACACGCACATATTTAGTGTATAAAAACTTTCAAGACAGCAGAACAATATCTACTTAATACATAATAAAAACTTGCGTACTGAGGCCTACTCAACTATAGATAGCAAAGAGAGGGACGTAGCTATACTCGAAATGTATCCATCTTTTTCTTTCAAAGGAATTCTGATTGCTTAAACACTTCATAGATGGTGTTTGCGATCGTATCTTGCAAGTTAAGCCCAAAGGCTCGATATGATAAGTGAATACGTAAGTTATAAGTGTTCAACGTTCCGGAGTGGACACGATTAAAGATTAACTCTACGGTCCGACTACCTAAAGAGAGTTCGAGGTAGTAAAGTATGAATTGAATATTCTGTGTAACTTGGTTTGATATTAGCTTCTACTAGCTGTATTTGTAAATTAAGTCGTATAAGGCTTGTAGCAAAGCCGATCAACTTGGTATTTGAAATTAAAATACTGCTTATGGATGGGGATAGGGATGCAGTCTAATTTGCATGTCTACCTATTTTGTTTAAACCAAAAGATCTTTCGTATATTTATGTAAAAACTTTAAAAATGTTGCGACTTGTAAACAAAATCATAGTCATATAAAAGTCTAAATCACACTCGATTTGAAAATTTAGGTAAAATACCTTGTATTTGCTTTGACATTTTGGTATGGATTACACCAGCCAGGTTACAAGATGACTGATGCCCTGCGGCGCTTTTTCCGGCATAACTCATGCTGAAACGCCGAAGCAAAGTTTTATATTTTCAAATACATATTATTTTCGTATAGTTACTCTTGACACATGGAGAGGATGGATGACGATAGACTGACAAACATGGAGAGGATGGATGACGATAGACTGACAAAGAACTCTTCCCTCCCGCGCTTCGTACAGTGTGGTGCGAAACAAATAGCTGTGTTTTTTAAATAACTTTTTACCGGTTTTGTGATAATTTTTCAGCTCGTGAGTTGCTTCTGGTTGTGTATTTTAGGGTTAAGGCTCCGTGTATTGTAAGTTTTGTACATATTATATTGTAAATAGTGTAAATAAGTGTAATTCATCGATCGGTAAGTCTTTTATTTTTTCTTAATGTAGGTACTGCGAAAAAAGTAGGTAAGTTTTTTACTAAATTATTTTTACTGTTAAATATATTTGTGTTTAGGTTTCCTTTTGCGGATACAATATAGTATAGTTAAATAAGGTAAGGTAATAATGTCTTTATTCTGTAATGAACCACCTGATCGTGGTGGTGGCACGGATTTTTGTACACCGAAGTCGCCAACGACTAAACGTTTATTTAGTGATATGTCACCATCGTTTATTACGCCAGATGATAGGTCAAAACGTTTTCAAAGCGAACCATTGGTAAATAGTGTCAATTATTCTGATAGTTATTGTGATTTAGTAGCTCAGGCAACTAGTTATTTGGCCAACATAAATGAGTTAGTGAACGATCAAGGATCGCGTATTAACGTCGCTAACAAAACTGCCATAATGGATTTTACGCAGCGTATAACAGGTATAGTATCCATACTAGCATTAAAATCGTCTAGCAACGAAACTAGGATGGCGCATTTGGAACGAGAGTTAGATAGCTTAAAAAAAAATCAGCAAAAGCCGACGTACGCACAAAAACTTAGCCTTCGTCTACCAGCGAAGTCAGTGCCGGCGGCGGCCGCGGTGGAGTCTCACCGTGTCCAACGCCCTGCTATTGTAGCTTACCCGACTACAGAGCGTTCAGCTGAATACGGGTCGTCATCCGCTACGAAGCAGGCACTGATGAAGGCCATCAAACCTTGCGACGAAGGCTTTCAAATAGTAGGTGTCAAAAAAACAGCCAAGTCTGGGGTAGTACTACGTGTAGCCAACGAAAAACAACTCAAAAAGTTGGAATCCGTAAGTGCGATTAGGTCTGCCGGTCTACGTCTAGAGAAGCCGAAAGGGCGTAAGCCACGCATTCTTGTCAAGGACGTACCCGGTGCTATGGAGGACAAAGCGTTCATCACGGCGTTATACCGTCAGAATATCAAAGATGAGGTAAGTGTAGATGAGGAAACGTTTATTAAAAATACCAAAATCACTCGTAGGCGTAAATTAGATAGTGGTCGTAAATGGATAGGCCTGGAAGTAGAACCAGATATTCGTAAACATCTTGTTAGCACAAAAGAAAAATTGTTTATAGATTGGGCAACATGTAGGTTTATAGACGACATAGAAATAGTGCGGTGTTCAAAATGTCAACAATTCGGTCACGTTCAAAAGTTTTGTACGTATAAAACAGCTGCTTGTGCTCACTGTGCTGGGGAACACGAAACAAAAACTTGCTCAAATAAAGATCTTCCTGATTTTAAACCTTCATGCGTAGCATGTAAACGCCTTAAGAAACCGCATGACCATCGTTGCGGATCTCAGGAATGTCCCACATATAAGTTGAAATTAGAACAACTAATTCTTAATACTAACTACTGAATTAATAGTTTAGGGAACCTCATACTTAGGTAGGTACATCATGGATAATATCGTTATAGGACAATTAAACCTTCGCAACGATAGGGTGGCGACATTAGAGTTAGAGCGCTTAGTTATAGAATATAAGTTAGACGTAATACTCGTACAAGAACAATATCAAAATACAAGCCAGAGTAATAAAATCATACAGCTGGACGGCAAAGCACGAGCTGGGATTTATGTCGCGAATTCAAACTTAACTGTAACATCTATTAGTAATCTCATGACGTCACACTGTGCGGTTGCGGAGGTATCTTCTGCGTCCTTTAGAGTTTATGTTGTCAGCTGCTACTTTCAGTATTCACATCCGGTTGCCCCTTACTTACACCATCTTCGCTTGGTTTTAAGGTCCCTTGTGGGCCATAAGGTCATAATTAGTGCCGATGTAAATGCATCATCTACGTTATGGTATGGCAAATATCGTTCTTCTGATAGGGATCGACGGTGCGCCGTCGAGGATTTCATTGCAGAAATGAATTTATCCATCCACAACACACCAGATGCACCACCTACTTTTTGCAGCCCCATGGGCGAGTCTTCTATTGACGTCACACTTTCTTGTGGGGACGTTCGTATAGATAGGTGGCGTGTCCTACCGGACGCGTCATGTAGTGACCACCGCCTAATCGTGTACGAATTCACGTCAAGGCTGCCACGGGACTCGTCATGTATGTCCTCTATTAATTTTAGATATAAAACAAAAGGAGCTAATTGGGATCTTTTTGGTTCACTATTCGCGTCACATGTCAAATACTTCACTTGCTGTAGTCTTTCTGTAGAAGAGAGTGCTGAAATTTTGTCTGACACCTTCATATATTGTGCGGATGTTGCCATTGGCCGTGGTTCTATCACCAACACTCGTAGGTGTGATTGGTGGAATAACAACTTAGCTGAACTTCGGCGAGCCTTTCGCAGAGCACGTAGAAAGTTAAATCTATTAAAAAGACGTCAAATAACAGGTGACGTTTATGATACTGCCTTCATTGCTCTTAGAGTTGCTAGATCTCATTATAGGTCTGCAGTTGAAAAATGCAAAAGAAAGAAGAAGTAGCAAAAATGCCCCACTTCCGACTGCAACGATAAGTATCTCAAAAAATCGCTTAAAATCAGTATAAAAACATTATATACTTCCGGTAATCATCTTTACTGGCTAACATATAAAAAAATTACTCTAAATATTAATTCAGAAGTAGAAAACCTGTAGTCGGCGTCGGGACGTGACGACCCCACCGCCCACAGGGGGAGTTACTCTGACGAGTAGATACTTGTCATAGTATCTCTCCCAGTGCAAGCAGTCAACCGAAAGATGGCGGTTAAACCATCCAAACTTGGCGGAAGTAAATCCCAAGTTGCTAGATGGGCAGCAGCGTCCAGCACTAAAAACTTCCGCCACTGCGATCGCCAATACGCCTGCCAAGCGTGGCGATTAACCACACCATTAAAAACCGGCCCCTAGTCCCCGGCGGCCCCGCTAGTCCTGGTTATGGTAGCGACCATGGTAACGGCGGGGCAAGGGGTGCGAAGAATCTCCGGAAGAGATCGGGCTACCACCACCAACGACAACTGGCCCTGGCAACACTGAACACGCGCACACTGCGGACCGACGAGAAGATTGTCGAGCTGGAAGAAGAATTGAGCAAGTTGCGATGGGATATCATAGGCCTATCTGAAGTCCGAAGACAGGGGGAGGACTCGATAGTTCTCAATTCCGGCAACTTGCTCTTCTACCGGGAGGGCGACCAACAGTCCCAAGGTGGTGTCGGGTTCATCGTCCACAAGTCTCTCGTGACCAACGTGGTAAATATCGGGAGTGTGTCGAGCAGGGTAGCGTACCTTATACTCAGAATATCCAAGCGGTATTCGCTGAAGGTCATACAGGTATACGCTCCGACCTCGACGCACCCCGATGAGGACGTGGAAGCCATGTACGAGGACATATCTCGGGCTATACATGGCTTCAAAACCCATTACACCGTGGTCATGGGAGATTTTAACGCGAAACTGGGCAAACGTGACGCTGATGAGCTGAGAGTGGGGCAATTTGGTTATGGGCATCGGAATTCCCGGGGTCACTTGCTGGCTAGCTTTATGGAGAAGGAAGGCCTCTATATGATGAATTCCTTCTTCAAGAAGCAAGAATGCCGCAAGTGGACCTGGGTAAGTCCAGACGGTGCCACCAAAAATGAGATCGACTTTATCATGTCGACGAAGAGGCAGATATTCAATGATGTCTCCGTGATCAATTCACTTAAAGTGGGGAGCGATCACCGAATGGTAGGAGGCACATTGAATATCCGTACAAGCCTCGAACGGTCGAGGTTGATAAAGTCCACGCTCCGACCGGCACCGGTTCATATCCAAAACCCCGAGAGCTTTCAGCTCGAACTCAAGAACCGTTTCGAATGCCTGGGCGAATGCGTAGATGTGGACGAGTACAGTAACGGGTTCGTGGATGCTGTCCATACAACAGGGGCTAAATTCTTTAAGCCCCAGAAAAGCAAGAGAACCAGCAAGATCTCGGGTCCGACCCTCGAGCTGTTAGAGGAAAGGTGCAAGATGATTCTGCTATCCTCCGACGACATGCCGAAATATCGGCACCTCAACAGACAGATCTCTAAGTCTCTGACTCGCGATCTCCGCCAATACAACACAAAATGTGTTCGTGAGGCAATCGAGCAGAATAAGGGATCCAAAGTGTTCCAGAGGGATCTGTCTGTTGGGCAGAGTCAGCTGACAATGTTGAAGACGGAGGATGGCAGAATCGTATCGTCCAAGCCTGAGCTCTTGGAGGAGATCGAAAGGTTCTATGGACAGCTATACACGACAACGCAACAACCCGCAAGTACTCCAGCGTCAGACCCTAGAGCTTTGCTTTGATTCCGAGGATTGACCCGACACTATACCGAAGATATCCCGGACGTCAGCATGCACGAGATTAGTGTGGCTCTCAAACAGCTCAAAAACAACAAGGCGCCGAGTGATGACGGAATTACGAGCGAGCTTCTGAAGGCTGGCAGTGCACCCGCTAGAGAAGCCCTTTGGCAGCTATTTAATTCCGTCATTCTCGAGGGTAAAACGCCACAGGCGTGGCACAGAGGTGTGGTGGTGCTTTTCTTTAAGAAAGGGGATAAAACCCTCTTAAAGAACTACAGACCCATCACACTTCTGAGCCACGTCTACAAGTTGTTTTCGAGGGTCATCACGAATCGTCTCGAGGGCAAGCTAGACGAGTTCCAGCCTCCCGAACAAGCCGGTTTCCGTAAAGGCTATAGTAACATAGACCACATACATACGCTGCGGCAGGTTATACAGAAGTCCGAGGAGTATAACCAGCCCCTATGCTTGGCGTTTGTGGACTATGAGAAAGCCTTCGATTCGATCGAAACCTGAGCGGTGCTACAGTCTCTCCAACGGTGCCGGATTGACTACCGATATATCGAAGTGCTGAAGTGTTTGTATGAAAACGCCACTATGTCAGTCCGCCTCCAGGACCAGAGTTCAAAACCTATTCAACTCCAGCGAGGAGTGAGACAGGGGGATGTCATATCCCCGAAACTGTTTACCACTGCGCTGGAGGATGTTTTCAAGCTTCTGGACTGGAATGGACTCGGCATCAACATCAACGGCGAGTACATCACTCACCTTCGATTCGCAGACGATATCGTAGTCATGGCTGAGACCATGGAAGACCTAAGCACAATGCTCGATGGCCTCTGTAGAGTCTCCCAACAAGTAGGTCTTAAGATAAACATGGACAAGACGAAAATCATGTCGAACATCCATGTTGTGCCTGCTCCTATTCAGGTTGGGAACTCTACGCTCAAAGTTGTCGACAAGTATATCTACCTGGGACAAGTACAACTTCGAGAAGGAGGTCAATCGTCGAATCCAACTCGGTTGGGCAGCGTTCGGGAAGCTACGACATATCTTCTCGTCCGATATCCCGCAATGTCTCAAGACGAAAGTCTTTGACCAGTGTGTGTTGCCAGTGATGACTTACGGATCAGAGACGTGGTCGCTCACTATGGGCCTTATCAGAAGGCTCAAGGTCACTCAGAGGGCGATGGAGAGAGCTATGCTTGGAGTTTCCCTGCGAGATCGAATCAGAAATGAGGAGATCCGCAGTATAGATAGCCAAGCTGAAGTGGCAGTGGGCAGGGCACATAGCTCGAAGAACCGATGGCCGTTGGGGCAGAAAGGTTCTGGAGTGGCGGCCACGTACCGGACGACGCAGCAGAGGTAGGCCCCCCGCAAGGTGGACCGACGATCTCGTCAAGATCGCGGGAGGCGGTTGGATGCGGGCGGCTCAAGACCGGTCTGTGTGGAGAACCTTGGGGGAGGCCTATGTCCAGCAGTGGACGTCGTTTGGCTGATATGATGATGAGAAAACCTGTAATATACTAATTTCTGATTTTAGTTTTAGAATAGGATTAAAAAGCAATTAAACACTGTAATAACTCACGTTTGATAATAGTTATTATACTACGTTAGTAATAAAGCACACATACTGAAGAGTTTTGTCAAACAATAGGACTAAATATGCTTAAACCAAACTTGTTAGCAGATTATGTCGAAGAACATAATCTAAACCAGCAGAGTTCCCTTTGCGAGGTTGGAAGCAACTAGCGAAGAAGTTAATATGATTTTCCGAGACATATGAGGAATTAATTATGATATTAGAGGGTCTAGTACCAGTTTGCACTCGATCGTCACGGTGGACGATAGCCTAGTCGTCGTCGGGAACAATTTCTATACATTTTCTAAATGCGCTCCCTAGCGGACTCTATCGATAGCTACTCCCTGTTAGGGGCGCTTTTAGAAATTTTAATGTGTTCGAGGATACAGGCTAGAGTCTATAAAAAATATGTGCATTTGTTTAATCTTTATTCCACTTTTTTATGGTCGTTAGAGAAATGCATGATTGAAAGTATAATATTTTTAAGATAAGTACTAAATACTGCGCCTGAAACAATATTAGGAGCAATTTCTAAGTATGATAGCCAGTAAGGATGTCAATCAGAGGTATGCAACTTATTAATACTCAATTTTATCTATTATTTGAGATATTTTTCTCAGCTGTCGGACGTGGGGTAATTTTATATGGAAGTTGCAACTTCTCCTTTGTTACGTAAGATTGTTGATAGACTCGATAGGGAGGGTCCGTGGTCTCCTTTATATCACGAATTTAAAGCAAATAGATCTATCGACTTAGCTTATACCCAAAATATCAAAATTAATGGTAGACATTCCACTGGTATTGAGGAGACAGCGGACTATCTCTTGAATTGTCTGATACCCAACGATCGGCTGGAGAATGACACAGACTACCACCGTCAGATCCGACAATGGGCTGCTTTGCAACCCGTTTCACCAACGTCAGACCTACCATCCTATGACGAATTTATAAATGCTGTCGGATCTTTGCCGCCTAACAAAGCTTCAGGCGAAGACAAAATCTCCAACAAGATGATAAAGGAAGCTTGTAAAACATCTGGTGAGTCCATTTTGTTTGTGTTTAAACGTTGCATAGCAGAAGGTATTTTTCCTCGTATATGGCGCAGTGGTTACATTAGGATCATACCAAAAAGAGGAGACAAACCGTCCGACGACCCTAAGTCATATAGGCCAATAACATTGTTACCATCACTAGGAAAGCTTTTAGAACGTCTCGTAGTTCCCCGGCTTCTGCCGGGCGGTATTAGATTTAGCGATAGACAATTTGGCTTCACAGTAGGTAAATCGACAGTTGAAGCAGTTATATCGGTTAGGAAGATAGTTTCGTCATCAACACTACAATATGTGCTAGGTATATTCTTAGATATATCTGGCGCTTTCGACAACGCATGGTGGCCAATGCTTTTACTTAAATTAAAGTCTCGTGGATGCTTTAGTAACATATATTCCCTCATTTATACGTATTTCCTACATGGAACAGCAAAGTTAAAATTAGGCCACCATGCTGTGTCGAAGGCGCTGACCATGGGTTGTCCGCAGGGATCAGTGTTAGGCCCGTATTTATGGAATCTAGGTTTTGATGACTTTCTAAGCATACCACTACCACCAGGTTGCTCATTGACCGGATATGCAGATGACGGTCTTTTACTTATTAATCTAATACTAGGGTAGGACTTGAAAGGTTAGCTAATCAATGTTTAGACTTAATCAACAATTGGGGTGAACGCAATCGTTTATATTTTTCTCCACAGAAAACATTTCAATTACTTTTGAAAGGGAACTTAAAAACACCGCCTCGAATCAAATTCAATAACATAACCATTAGAAACAAAGAATCAGTTTGTTATTTGGGGTTAGTTTTAGAGAGAAACTTTTCATTTGTCGAGCACATTAGAACAGTAGGTGAAAAATCTAAAAGAAGTTTTTACGCCTTGTCAAAGATATCAACTGCGACATGGGGGCTTTCGTTCAAAACTTTAAAAGTAATTTATGGTGCAACATATCTGGGTTGTATGTGTTATGGTGCGCCTGCATGGGCTGATAGAGCTACTATCGGTGCTGTACGACGTAAAATGCTACAAAGTCAACGTCTCGCGTTGATATTTTTGTGCAAGGCTTATAGGACAGTTAGTACTGAAGCTTTGCCAGTACTGGCAGGTGTATTTCCAGTCGATCTTGAGGCACAAAGACGAGCAGCAATGTATTACGTGACACGAGATAACATGGATCTAAATTTTCTAGCTCTGCGCGACAGACATAGGATCGCTAGATTGTTGAACCATCAATCCACAGTCTATGACGATCTTCTTGATGAATGGCAATGTCGCTGGAACACATCAACTAAGGGCCGTCACCTCTACCAGTTCTTCCCATGCGTCCGAGAGCGACTGGCGAGGAACTGGTTGGAGGTGGATCACTGTGTAGCCCAATTTCTTACAGGTCATGGCAACTTTAAGAGCAAGTTGTATTCATTTAAGCTAGTTGATTCACCGTTATGTCAATGTTCAACATCTGGCAACAATTATGAACAATCTGCTCATCACATTCTATGGGAGTGTAGTCTTTGGCAAATTGAACGTAATATCATGCTTAACGAATTAGAGGTAACTTCTGGAGTAGTGTACTATACGGATCTTGTGGCAAGTAGGACGAATTTCCGTGCGTTTAGGCGTTTCTGCCATACATATTACTGGAAACAGGCATAGTTCACAATTTAGGCCCCCTTAATGCTCATGTCCGTGGTGCTTATCTTTTCTCATCACTATATCTCTTCGTTGCTTGTCTCCCGCTTTGTTAAGGAGGGAAGTGGATTATTCATTTTCCAACTCCTCCAATACACTTCTGATTAAGTTCGTTGCGGGTTCCAAGACAGTTTAACTTTCCCCGGGACTTCACGAGTGTCAAAACTCGTTGTCATCAATGGTCACTGCTGCTGAACCTGGCTACACAGGTGACACAGTAGTGGGAATGAGGGTGGGATTAGTCCCAAAAAAATAAAAAAAAGACTGACAAAGAAGATATATCAGGCTAGTGTGAATGGGACAGGACAAAGGGGAAGACCTAGGAGAACGTTCTCTGACCAGATTGGAGACATCCTGAAAAAAGGACAAGTCAGAAGTACCCTTAACAGAAGAGCATGCATGAGAAACTTGATGGGAGTGAGTGAAGCAAGTGAGGTATGTCAGGATCGTTGCAAATGGCGTTCCGTAGTCTCTGCCTACCCCTCCGGGAAACAGGCGTGAGTCTATGTATGTATGTATGTATGTATGTACTCTTGACTAACTCCGCAAATACTGGGCACAAGTAGCTGAAATTTAGCATTTCTGTTTCTTGGGCAGTGTAGAGTATCTTAAGATGATTTTTTTTACACATACATACATACATATCGTCACGCCTTTTATCCCCGAAGGGATAGGCAGATGTGTATTTCTACACCCACTTTTCGCCAGATATACATTAGTCCCATGTAATAAGGGGCGAGCCTATTGCCGTATCGGGCACATTTCTGGAAATGCACGGAGTCTGGACTCCGTGCTGCTACTGAGAATTTCGTGACAAAAAACCCAATAACACTGACTGACCCAGGAATCGAACCCGGGACCCCACGCGATCCCACGCGCACATTAATGCCGCGAGACCAATGAGGCAGTCGTATAGGGTTTGATGTCGAGTTTTAAGTCTCTACGCAAAGATGGTATTTGCATCGTGTTATCCCTTAGTCGCCTCTTACGACACCCACGGGAAGATAGGGGGTGGTGACACTTGTATTCTATGCCGTCAACTACACGGCACACACAAGATGATTTTTTTATTAGTATATTTTTTTTTATATATCTACAACATTCAAGCCGGCAAAGTAGCAGCCAAAGGATAGTATCAGCGTAGAATAGAATAGAATAATATTTTTTGCATAAATGTGGTTGCATAAATGTGGTTACAAAAAGGTGTTGTCAAAAAAAAACGTAAATGTACAATCTTTAAGTAATTATTTTATAAATTTATTATTTTGACATTAATAAGCATCACATTGATCTAATAAATAAAGGACTTTGACTTTGAACCGCTTAAATTATTGCCTAGAAAGCCATATCAAAATACTTTATGAGCCCTTGGTTACACCCGCGTTATTTTGGGCTTCTATGCCACCCCCGTGGCTCATAGCGTGATGAACACAGCCTATAAGTGCTCAATCAGACTGCACTAGCGGGTGCGGGCGCGGGCGCGGGCGCTCGGGTCTTGGCGTCTGCGTATTCACAGTGCCGAGCGAGCTTCGAGTGTCATTGCACACGTGTTTGGTCGTTCTCAAACTTTGAGCTGCTACGTATTTAGAAAACATGGATGAAGATTTGATTTTATTAATGGAAAATTCAAACTTGAAATGGTAATTGCTATGTATGAAGTTAGGCACGCACGATTTAAATAAAGGAACAGAAAAGTTTGGAGAATTTCATGTATTATACGCTGATTTACGGACTTATCCCGATAAATTCTTTGAATACACGAGAATGTCATTAGTGGTCATAACACACTTTAGACTACATGTTCAATAAGATCTCACCATGTTTAGTCAAGATTGACACCAATTTTAGAAAAAGTGTAAAACCTGAAGAGAAACTGCCTAACATTATTGTAAGTGCATGTTTCCATATCCTCTCTACTGGTGCGCTTTGGCGGGTGAATCAAAATGGTTTAGAACCACACGCGTAGTCACCTAACAGACGCTATATCACTGTGAACGATACGGGCGGGCTGAGCCATTAGAAACTCCCGCGTCACCCGCGCGCGCGCCCGCCTCATGAAGACGCGCGGCTCGCGCGCGCACTGTGAACGCAACTGGCGTCTGCATACATTTGAATTACACGCGCCCGCGCTAGCACCCGCGCCCGCCTCCAGTCTGAAAGAGTACTAAGTCTTCCTAGATAAATGGGCTATCCAACACAAAAATAATTATTCAAATAGAATCCGAAGGTCCTAAGATTAGCGCGTTAAACCAACCAAACTAACTCTTCATTTTCATTATATTAGTAAAGAGTTATAGATATTATGCACGTTTACCATACACGTCATATGACCTTGCATCGATTTCACCCTTCCATTTAAATTTCATTCGAACTTTCATAATCCAGCCAAGGTCTTTAGAGCTGGGTCATAAAGAAAATATGCTTATTGTTAGTTGCAAATTGAGGGCAAGAAAAGCCGAGTAAAATCAATTCACATTTTACTGTACAATGTTTTAGTGTTGTTTCAGTTGAGAAACATTTGATGGTCTTGAAATATTGGACTGAACTTAGAAATTTGGTGGATCTTTCTTTCTTTCATTGAATATTCGTGGAGTGGCTCTTGAAACTGCATATTTTTTTGTCCATAAATATAATAACTAGATAAAGTTACAGTGCAATAGTAACCTAAAAACTACAAATCAAAATCTTTTATTTACTTTAATCACAAAGTAGCCAGTGTAGTGTCGATGTTAAATCACAAACAGACAAACAGATATCTCTTATAAATATGTAAATTTTCCTTGTGAATAACAAAGTACCCTAAAAATCCATTTGGTGAATTGAATGTAAGTCAGCGGACCCTAATATTCTAAGGCAAGTGTTTAAAAATATAAGATAAAGTTAATAAAATTATGCAGCCATCATCCATTACGGAGATTTGATATCATAAATATTCTTGAATCTACAACCATCGAAATTTCACTTTTTTTCGTTTATAAAATACCTGCATTATAAACTAAGAATGATTTCAAATGCAAGAAGTATTTTCTGTTTCCTGATGCAAGGTTTGTCTTGTTCCCTTACTAAATAAACCACTAAGATCTTTCTGCTCCCAATTAACATTTCACGAATGACTGCATTAAAATGCTTGACGTGTTTTGCGTGTTTCCTACTGATTATGTTCGTATGGTAAACAAAAAATATATTTGGATAAGCTATAAGTTTAAAAACTATAACCCGACTACGTAAATAATATTTAAAGAAAGTAAGAAAGCAATATAAGTAACGCAAAGCGTCTGAACCACGCGAATTGTAAGTACAACCGCATTCTAAACTTATATTTTGACTCGAGTAGTACAATATATGTACATATTTGTAATTTGCTCACCAATACCTTTCTTTTGATACCAAACACGTAATGATTATCTCAATTTGATATTTTTTGAGGTTGGAATCTGAGGTATTAATTCCGAAATAGAAAATTTTAGCCATAAGGACAAAATATTTTTTAAATCTTTAATATCCTTTAAGATGTAGTTTGTGTAGTATTACGATACTAACTTTATACGATGTGAATAAAAACACAAAGGACGTAAATCGACTCTAGGTAGTCGATTTACGTCCTTTACCTTAGTGTTGAAAAACAAAATTTCATCATCACTCTTATTCACCTTGCTAGCTTAAAGTGTAAGCCTAATGACTCAATTAAAAACCTTCACCAGTCTAATGTACCTGAAACCACAGGAAGCCAGTTACAATGTAGAGCCATAATAAATCACCTCCAATTTATCTAAGGCTGTATTAGCTGAGGGTAAAAACTTACCACCCAGAGAACACTGAATATGTATGAAGGCTGTAAAATGTATATCGTGAAGAGCTTTATGTTGAAGCAGGCTCGAAGTCCTGCTTCATAAAAGATAAATGAGTTAAACATTATTATACTAATACAAAAGACGAATGAAATAAATTATACTGTGCAGTAAAAGAGAAATAAACTCAAGCAGAGTATGTGGTATTTACTGTCAGATTGCTTCCGTATTATTATTATTAATCGTCTTATCTCTAATAATGGATGGTCATGATGACAAAAAATATCTTTGTAATTACAAGTAATTATAATATCAATACAAATTCAATACAATTCTTTTTGTAAAATAACTACTTGTTCTGCATCGATAACTGAGGACTAAGGCTACTTTATGCACATAACAAACTCTACTATGACAATCAAGATGCCTTTGACAAGATCTAGCCAATCTTGGTAACGGTCACGCACGCTTGGCGGAGTGTAAAATAGATCGTTGCCCAGCAATAGGACAGTATAGAATAATAAAAAATAGGGTACAACTACACTGCCAACAAAAAAAAAATTATGAAATCAGTTCTAGAGTACACTTGAATTTATCTGATGATGAAGAAATCCATTATTTTCATTAGATTAAGAAAATTTAGATAAACAAGGCAGGAAAATCTCTGAATCGATTTGTCATTTAAGCTTTATTTTATTCTTAGCATGGATAGCTGTAGCTAGTAAAATAGTATTAAAGTAATAGTATTTTATACATCATAGAGCAGCTAAAGCCTCTGTAAGTAGCAGCATTTTGCCGCTACATTGACTACAAACACCATATTAACCAATTTGTCCCATTGCCTCCAGCAATAAGTGGCAACAATACACTATAATAACACAGATCGAAATACAATTTCTATTATTTTGTTATGAATGTATAATTTATTATGGAATGATGTAGGTAAAATTGAGTTATGAAAATTATTCTTTTTTAACAAATTGTGTGGCACCTAAGGCAAGAAATAAATTGTCCCTGTTACATTCATATTTATTTAACCTTTTAGATCCGGTGGGATTATAACCAAATGTTCAGTATACGAGGCGAACCTTGGCTAAGGCTACGTCGTGCAGTGGACGTGTCTAGGCTGAGATACATCATCTCGTACTAGAGACTGGTTATAGTAATTGAACTCTATTTTTATGCCCTGCATTTTCAACAATCAATTAACACATTTCTTCATATGTGATGAACTGACGATGGTAGTTTTAATATACATAGTTATCGAGATATTCGTTTCTTTTTTAATTTGTCTAGCTTTATCTTACCTTATCTGGCTTAGTCAGACAACATAATTTTAAATGGAATTAAAATTGCCAATACTCGCAATTTGTAGTTAATTGAAGTTTTCCTGACGAAGTTAAAAAAATATGTTTGGAACATAAATAACAGACGGCAGCAACAAAATGACTGAAAATCGAGTGCGGAATTAAAAAGCTAATATTTCATACCGAACGCTGCAAAATGCTAAAAGCACATTTACCTTGGGATTAAATTTCTTATCTGCAAACAACTTTATTTTAATCAAGCTACGTTCTCCCTAAATTAATTATTTCACTACGCAGATTCGATATTCTAAATCAGAAAACTAGTTATAACAAGGTAATTTTCCTACATTTCCGTCTACTGAAATATTATATTCTCAACGATATTATGACCGCTAGGAAACTTATATTTAAATAGTGATTGCATTTGAAATCTCCCAGCATCCAAGTTCCAAAGTTCCATCCAGCATCAAAGAAACAAATCAAAACTTTGCATACGAGACCGGTAATATTTTACGCTTCTCTGTTATGTTATGATACAAGTGATATTTTGCATGTTATTTTCTCGTTATATTATCAAAACTGGTGCTAGTTACAAATGGCGTTAGCGTTTATGCTGAATATAAACAGTAGCAGGGCTTGAAAACGTTACCAATTCACATTAAAAATAACGTTAATTAACGGTATTTCAAAGAGATACCTGACATACCGGTACGATTTGGTAGCGTTATTTAGTAGCATAACGTAATAATAGCGGTTAAAAAATTTCGTTAAAAATAACGGTATTTTTAAATTTTGAGTAAAATTACCGGTAACAAGTTCACGGTATAGTTTGGTTATTTTATGCGACGTTGCCGTTTTCTCGAAGCCGCCGCCTGCAGGTGCTGCGGTGCAGCGATGTGGCGGTGGCGGAGGCGCGGGTGGTACCTACGTGGCCACGCGCGCGCTTTCCGACTCTGTTGCCATTTCGTTTATCGTCTTGCCAACTCTCACGCGCTTAGTTTAATCTAAATTATATATATATAGAAAACTACTGTTATAGTTCTCACTTCTTATTATTACATTTCCTTTTTTAAGTTTTAACGTTTAGGGTGAAGTCACACTGCAACGTTGCGTTGCGACGTTTGCTTTGCAAGATTAGGACGTGGCACCTAATAATGCAGGTTAATGTCAACGTTGCGACGACACAACACAACGCAACGGAGCAGTGGCTTCGCTCTAATTGTTTTATTTATTTTATTTATAGACTCACGCCTGTATCCTCAAAGGGATAGGCAGAGGTGTAATATTACACCTACATTTCGCCATGAATGTTTAGGTCCCACGTAATAGGGGGCGAGCCTATTGCCGTTACCGGGCACATCATCAGACTCCGGGCTGCTTCTGAAAATTCGGAAAAATCCAGTAACACTTTGCCCGACCCGGGAATCGAACCCGGGCCCTTATATCTTATACAGCCATCTACATTAATAAAATATAATGTCTTCGTGGGATATAAAATAGTGTACTTAGAGTTTATTAAAAACAGACTAAAAGGTATACAGCCAGCGTGCCCATTTTATCCTTGCAATCATATACATTGGTTAGTTATCTTACCGTATTTGTGTCATCTTTTAATATGTTCTAACGTACAAAAAATCCACTCTAATCATTAAGAGACCTTCGCTCAAATATTATAGGTTCCTTTTACTAGTTATTCTACCACACTGTTTTGTAATAATTCAAAGTATTTTCCATTTCATACTGTCATAACTCAAGCACTCTCAAAGAATTTGGATCCTCTCGTAAGAAATGCGTATGCGCAGCGATTTTATTATAATATTAACTGCGCTTCGGACTCCGGTAGACGACGCTTGGCTGACATGACAATTGACATTGATGACAGATGGAATCTTTGGCCTACGGTGAAACTCCAGTCCGTCAATAGCGTTCGGAAACACACTACTCTTTGGTATTTTTAATTTTATTTTAATGTAAGGCATGCATTGTGTATTGTTTAATTATTATAACATATATCAAACCTATCAATAATTTGAACACTATATACGTATACATTTGTATATATATATATATATATATATATATATATATATATATATATATATATATATATATATATATATATATATATATATATATATATATATATATATATATATATAATATATATATATATATGTATATATTTCGTTATTTTATTTTTATTATTTATAGGTAAATTTAATCTAGTAAAATTATAATTGCATATAGGCCTGCGAGAATACCAGCGTTGTAGTTATATAACTGCAACAAATAGCTGACACAGTCGCCTAACTTGTTCTCCACATACCGCCTTCTGTTAATCTTAGTAAGAAAAAAAAAAATATATATATATATATATATATATATATATATATATAATGTTTTGGAGAAACAAATAAAATACTTTTTGTTTTGTTTGTTTGTTGAATTCACTTTTTAGTGTTCCGTTTGGAAAAAAAGTACCTGCCATTACCAGGTTCATGTACCCGCTAATGCTCCTGAAACCACAAACCTAAATTCACCACTAATTCTATACATGTGATAGTGTTTAGCATGTAGATATCATCGATATATCTGTGATATGAATATCCATTACTCCAACCAAAGGTACGTGGTATATTTATATCCCGAAAGACAATTTAAAATAAGCTTCCATATTCTAAAAAACACAACAATATATTTTATTTGAATTAATTTATCCTCTCTTATCATAACAAACTTACCTTTGTACCTATAGTAAGGCAACTAACTTGTCTGTCATTTTAATCTTTGATCGGTAATCATTGTCTATTTCTATCGCCATATTTTACGGACATTATTATTATGTGAAAAAAATAACAAAGATGTTACCTATATATAGTTGCGAGTGGTATGTGATACCTTGAGATTTAAAAGTTTTGGTGAAATAATTTGTGCATTATGTTATTATTAGTGATGTTCAGGATATCCGTATCCGTATCCGCGGATATCCGAGGAAGAAGAAAGATCCGTATCCGTATCCGTTTCTATTCTCTTTTACGGATCTTGCACCTTATTAATTTTCAATTGATAGTATAGAATTCTATGATTCTTTCTAATGTGGTTGGTAAGGTAGAATAAAAAGACTATTAATTTCCATTCAGAGTATTTTTTATATTATTTCAATACAAGTCGAAAAATGATCTGTCTATTGTTCCGTCGGGCATGCGTGACGTCAACTATCGTTTCAAGGTTGCGCACACCGACATCCATTCAGTAAGAAAATATAGATCCGTATCCGTATCCGCGGATCTTGACACCAAATATCCGTACTCCAAGCCGTATCCGCGGATATACATTTTTAACAATCCGGCACAACACTAGTTATTACACACGATGGCATTTTCATTAGACAAGATGTGTCAGTTTCACGTTTGACGCCGGCGAGCGACGTCACACTCAACCATCCCTACTCCATGTTTTTATTTAATTTATTATTCTATATATTGTCTGTCACGTTTATTCAAACTTGTCTGTTCGGCCTTAAAGCGTTGAATAATAAATAAGGTGGCCGAATTTGACAGCTATTTTAACGAA
Source organism: Euclidia mi (assembly GCA_944739405.2). Taxonomy (NCBI): domain Eukaryota; kingdom Metazoa; phylum Arthropoda; class Insecta; order Lepidoptera; family Erebidae; genus Euclidia; species Euclidia mi. The sequence goes on from OX123182.2 coordinate 6,606,091, forward strand.
AGCTCGCGGCAAATACTCTAACGGCCCTGTCACGACCTTGCCGCTCTGAGCGGCTGCTTAGCGCGGGGCGGCGAGCGGTAAGATCAAATGTATGAAAACGTTCGAAGCACGCCACGAGCCGCCGCGCACAGCGATAACGCGTGCGTTTTTTTTTGGCGCGAATGGCTTCGCGGCGAGCGGCGCGGCGGGCTGTGCGGCGAGCGGCGGGAACAAATGTACTACGACCGAGTCCGACGCCACGACTCCGAGCGGCAAAAACAGCGTTACGCGAGAGACGAACTAGGCGGTTAAACTATTTGTTAAATATTTTGTGGCGGTAACGAATACGGAGACATTTAAAGACGAAATTTTAAAACGGTCGCGTGTATGGATAGCAACACATCCGCTGTATAAATACAAAAATGTTAATAAAACGTTGCGAGCTGTAATGAGACAATGTTTTACAGAATATAATGGTAGGTTTTAATATAAATCGCAAACATTAAAACATTGTGTAATGTACATATGTACCTATTTAGGTACAGACACAGCTACTATGAAAGTTAAAAGGTGGTTTACCTACCTACTTAACGTAATCTATGTTGTGTAGGTACCTATTCAACGCCTCATTAATTGCGAATATACATTATTCCTTTGATATAAAATACTTGTAAGAAATGAAGATCTAATGTCGACAATTTTGTAGGTATATAGTTACACAAAGATATTTTGGCTATCGCCATATTTATGGGTAACTCCGTCGGCCCAAATACGTCCACATTTGCCGCTGCGTTTACCGCTACTGTAGGGTCGTGGCGTGCACGACGCTCTGCCGCGTCGCCCGCCGCGACGCTCGCCGCTTAGACCGATCTCGTGAACAGGCCCTAAGAATAAAATCGCTATGAATTGAAGATCATTTTGCCACAATAGGTACCTAGCAGAGTTGCTAGGTACCTTTTGTGGCAAAATGATCTTGGCTTTTTCTTTCAATAGAATATGATTAGCACGTCGTCTGGACTGTCTAAGCTGAGGTGAGCTGAATCATCGCTGTGACAAACAGTGCGCTTGCTTCTACAATAAAAGTACTTATAACATCTCAGCTCATCTAACCTCTTGTATCTCACCTACTTAGTTTATGTAAGTTTCCAGGGACGGTTTGATTGGTATAGGACGCGACGTGTATCGATACCTTTGCGCCATCTCATCTTCCTAGCTACTATACTTACATATTTGCGCCGTTTGAGGGTCGCCGCTGAAGCAGAGGATGTCCTCTGCTTCAGCGGCGACCCTCAAAAGGCGCAAATATGTAAGTATAGTAGGAGATTATGTATTTGAGCCGTCTGGGGTCGAAACATTGGGACCGTGGGGTCCAAGTGCGAGATACCTTTTTAGAGATCTCGCAAAGAGACTGATAGACGCTTCGCGTGACCAGAGGCCTGGCACGTAATTGGCACAAAAGATAAGTATAGCCATACAACGAGGCAATGCTGCCAGTCTTCTGGGCACACTTCCAATAGGGTTGTTTCCAACAATTCAAATCAAACACTTTTAATGAAATATGACATAGTGACGTCATAGATTTTTGCTGTCAAGTAGAATACTTGTTATCAATAAATTGACGATAAAAATGTTTGATGAATGAAACTACCATTATTTTGACATGCCTCATCATCGGCCCAGTATATAAACTGTCCCACTGCTGGGCACAGGCCACTTCTCACCATGAGTAGGCTAAGGTCATAGTCCACCATGCTGGCCAAGTGCGGGTTGGCATACTATTGGTTGGTGATGGATCTCACTAGATAAAAATACTTGTATAATTTATTACTATTTAATTACATTCTATGGCAAAAAATGCAAAAGAAAATAGGAAAATTTGACTGCCAAGGGTTTCAGTATAATATACTGAATCACTGGTATCATTTTCGGCAACACGTTCCTTACACCCAGTATACTGTAAAAAGGTAGCAACCTTTTTACAGGAAATTGTCATAAAGTAATCAAATTATAAACTTATTACCCTGTAAATGAATAACGTTTTGCTCCTACATTTCGGTTCGTGAATCTATCACTTGTCCTTTGTTTTATTCTAGATTTTACGATGTCATATTATTATGATGCTCTGTTATTTTACTGCCTATAACAGCTTTACTGGAAAGCCGTACAGAGAAGAAAACAAGCATACGTGTTTAGTTACATCAAAATTAAATACTCATATGATCTTTATGTTAAGTCGACATCTTTTGTACCTACATATATGTTGTATATTTGTCTCTAAAACCAGCATCTGCCCCACAAACACAATACGAACGTATGTAGCAGTGTTATCTTCATTTTGTAGTACAAAAGCGGTTGTACAAATCGCGGCCGCAATTGTTGGATAGAAAAAAGAATGGAGCGTGCGCCTTATCAGCGTATCACAGGCCGTTTAATGTTGATAGGGCTCCGATACCGCCCTGTAATATCAAGTGTTTGCATATAATTGTGCCCGTGGTAGCCTTCTTTTAATTCTTGTAAAACTTACGTAGGGAGGCTGTCTGCTGGAGGTAGAAAATATATGGAGTGGTGTTTTCATAGGTATGTATTTGTTTTTGAGCATTGTGCGTACATTCGCACGCCTATGTCAAAATGTTGTTACCTTTCAGTCCAACACAAACTGTCCTCAGCTTTGATGAGAAACGTGCAGTGGATCTCAGCAATCTTCGTGAGGACGAAGTTACACACGCTCAAAATTTAACTAAGTGCTGCATCAGTGAAAAGTGGCACGTCCTACGAAGGGGAACTATTTCCTAAAAAGCAAGTATTTACTGAAATAAAAGATCTTTTTGGAGGAGTATTTTGATACTGATTTACTTGTTGAACCCAAAGCTAATAAGATCTTAGAAAGATTTGTTTTGACACTCAGTACAATAATTATTTTATCAGCCTACGATAACGATATGGAAGCGTGTTTACAAAGTTTATTCACAAAATATGTTATTGTTAGGTATACAAACCTTCTATTAAAAGATACCCTTTGATTCAAAGGTTTTCCAAGTAAAAGTTCTACTTAGGATCACAACAGTTGTAATAAAAAAAATATTATCTACTTAATTCTACGAAAGACCCTCAGTAATTTGCTCTCTGACCTTTAATTTACCACTTTTAATCCATTTGATGAGTTGGTCGCATGCTTCTGGCCACTGATCCATCCATCTGAATACAATGAAACCTTGAACTGAAGGCTGCTTTGCAAGTATCACCGGCTGTAGGATTGTCGTTTTTGTCATCTTTCTGGGATTGTCGTTGTAACTGCTGACACTGCCACAAATCACTACTCTTCCGTAAGAGTTAATTTGGTTCACGATGAGGTAGCTTAGATCACCACCGACGTTGTCGAAATAGCAGTCAACACCGTCAGGAGCTGTATCCTACAGGACCGCAGTGACGTCCACTTTCTGGTAGTTGAACGCTTTATCGAAACCTAGTTCCTCCTGCAGCCATTTCACTTTGTTGTCATCTCTCGTAAAACCAATGACTCGGCAGCCCATGATTTTAGCTATATGACCCACTATCGATTCAACGGCTCGAGCAGCGGTTGTTAGAACAATCGTTTCGCCAGCTTTCGCTTTACATATTTCAAGAAGACCAAAGTAAGCCGTCCTCCAGGCATACCAACAGCACCAATTCCGTAAGAAACTGGTAATCCCTGCAGATCAGGTAGTTTGTAGTGGTTGAAGTCTACCAGGCCGAAGTCGAATTAACCCACTTTTATGTCAGGATTCATTACGTAACAGTCGCACGAGCCTTGGTGTAAGACGATTCGTGTACCTACAGGATAGTGTTTAGATTCTTGTATAATTCCAATTTTGTAACCGAACTCTTTGCAAGGCACTATGTGTGAGGATATCAATGGAGGCAGTTCATACTCGACGAGTCTGATGTCACCCCTCTTTGGTTCTTCTTCGAAATATTGAGGTACGAAGTATCTGCGCGCTGTCACCATCGTCAAATATGTTCTATGGGCAATACAATAAAAAAACATGAATATTAAAGCTAATAATATTTAATAATTATAAATAAGATTTTGTAAAGTACAAACAAATATCAACATGAGTGGTTTTTCGAATGAGTGTGTGGCCGATTCTAGTGTCTGAGTTTTTAGACCACCTAAAGGCCTCCGAATTGCCTAACAATTCTTGTTCTGAGTCAAGAACCAGGACCGACGTTTTTACGTGCCTGTTGAAGCACGGAAGCGTTCAATTAACTGACATACAACACAAGTTGTTCGACTTTGCTTTGATCTATTATGAACGAATCTATTATGAAAAGACGCTATATTTATCACCATTGCTTATAAAAGCTATATTCAGCGGCATTTGTTTACATTTAATCACGTAGTTAATGTGAATTTTCTGTCAAAGACCATTTAATTTTAGTTCTGGCAAAATAAACGCGATAAAAGACAATAATAAGTGGAGTATAAAACTACATGTGGTCCATTTTGAAGGTCGCATGTCCTTGATTTTTGTGCCATTTTGTTTATAGTTTTTTTTTTATTCTAAGCCACAGGGTTCACTATATTGCTAAACAAAGAATCTTTATTTCCTCAATAAACTAGAAGTTGTAAAATATAACTTTTCGTGGCATGTTCGTGATATTGCTGCCATTTATTCGTAAATGAGCAAGAGCTTTAGCCGTAAAAAGGTGTGAGTAGTATATGTATGTTGCACCTAATAAGTACAACGTCAATATTAAAAGTTATAAATCATGTAAATGATAAAACATACATACATACACATACATAGTCTCACGCCTATATCCCCGAAGAGGTAGGCAGAGGTATTGGTATAGTCGGCGCATACAGTGGGATACTGCAAGTCAGGTATCTTCCTGGTACCCATACCATTCCTATATCCCTTATCCTTTTAGAGGAGTTCGGTATTGTCAACCTTTTTCTATTGCAATAGTTGGGGTGGTCAATCCGAGGGTGCGTGGTGGGTTCCTCTTTCCTTCCATTAGGTTACAATGGAGTTCCGCCAAATAACGCCTGATTCAATCAACTATAGAGGTATATTGCTACACCCACTTTTCGCCAGATTTATTTTGGTCCCACGTAATAGAGGGCGAGCCTATTGCAGTACCAAGCACATTACCAGACTTCGAGCTGCTACTGTTTCCTAACGGAAAAAACTCCATAACACTTTACCCGACCCGGGGATCGAACCCGAGACCTCCCAATCCCACGCGCACATCTATGCCGCGAGACCAACGAGGCAGTGATAAAACATAATAACTTTAAAACACTTTTCTCAATAAAACTGCTGATTATGCAGGATGTTCTTGCATCTGACAATACAGAATATAGAAATAGGTACACCAACATTAGATATTTAAAATGTTCGTTATTAATTTATTGCTATAATAATTAATTGCCGCTGTTTATATTATTTCTATTTCTTTAGTTAAAAGTATAATCGTAAATTCATGTGAGTTTAGAGCTCTGCTGAGGATAAAGACGTTTATGCCTTAGTGGAGAAAAGAACGGAGACGTCCGTTACAGAGCGGTGATAAGACCGACAGTTACAGAGCGGTGATAAGACCGACAGTTAAAGAGCGGTGAAATACCCGACAGATAAAACACCTGATACCTGATATCGGTGACAGACCTGTATACAGTCAGTAGATATTATTATGAAATTATACCCAGAAAGTTATATATTTGTAATCTAAATAGAAATTGATAGAACTGCAATACTAGACTGCCGGACAGTGGAATAATATAACCTTTTAACCTACAGGTCGCACTGAAATGATTCTGGAAGAAACATACTGACAAATGCTTGGCATCGAGGTCAAAAGAGTTGTCTACGTTTCGAGATGTAAGTCAAACATTCCATCTTTCCGCTCACATTAGTCAAACTGTAATATCTATCGGCGTTCAGTTACAAACCCCCTTAAGCAACATTATACCTCGCCTACAATGGTAGTCAAAGCTCGTGGTAGACCCTATGGTCCTAGATAGATTAGGTATTTAATTGTAAGTTTTTAGTCCTCGTATTATCTGTGTAAAAGTTACTATACATGAATTTGTATTATTTTTTCCATTTTGAGTACCTAACATATTTGTACAAATAATGTAAAACTGAGTAATTTATACTCAATATTGTGACAACGTCAAAAATAATATTGCCCATACCTCTCGCGAAGAATCAATACCTGTACCTAACTCTCAGATATAATTGTTTCTGTTGGTATTTCTGTATTTATTCTTAGCAATGATAACCACTTATCACGTTTCGTCATTTTAAGTACAGACATACCATTTTATATTTAACTTTTATATCATACAAATTCATTCATGCGCAAATACCAATATGAATGAATTTGTAAAGCTTACCTATTTAGAATTTTATAGGTTCGTTTACTTATCTGCCTATCGAAAACTGTCGACAGAAATCTTCTTACAATCTTAAATTTCTACGTAATTGGGATAACAAATTATTTATAATATGAATTGTCCAATTATTGGTACTATTATTGGTATTGATTTGGGATTGATATTCCATATTAGGTTCACTGTTGTTGCTATAACAAAATATTCGAACAATAATACTAATTAAGAGCCTTGTAATCTTTTTCTAAGAAGAAATATTTCACTTAAAGTCGACTATCATAGAGCACATGTAAGTAATAATAATATAATGTATGAACTGCCGTATGTTATATTACACAAGGTAGCTGTATATCATGAAGGCTCTCATCAGAAAACAGAGACAGCAAAGGAAATTATGAACAATACGAAACAACATACAGATGATAAAAACAGCAAAGCTCTGTACATAGTTTGTTTTCCATAGGAAAACTATTTAGCTATGCCAAATGACAAAAAGCACACTTTGTTTAACAAACTAAAATAATCAAACAGCCGGGAAAATGGCTTTAATCTAGTCGGTGAACGAATATCCGCTGTTTGTATATTCGATTTGTTTTATTTGTTAGGCGCGGTATGCTAAACGGAATACGCACAAAAAAGCGGGTTATTCAATTGTTTAGGCTGAATACAGGGCACAGGCCACTGTCGAGGACTGCGGAGTCACACAAATATAGGAAAGGCAATATAGGAAATATTGGTTAAAATATTGGGCAACTATTTACTTTTTTAATATTAGCATTATTCTTGTTTGGATATATAATAGGGGTAAGTCTTCACGTTGTCACGCATTCGTCGAACTGCCTACCCATAAAATGCTTAAAGATGTTAATTTTCGTGTTTGTATATGTAATGCATATCGATTCATCATCATCCTAGGTTAGTCAGTCTATCCGCGACCCCGACTAGTATCGATTGGTCTGCCATAACGTTTAAAACTTACGGAGGAGCGGTAGGTACTAGGTTGTTAAGGGAGTTACCTTCAATATTATTCTTATTTAAGGCAATTAGAACAATTACATAAACTTGTGTGAATTTTTTATATACTCAGCAAAGACATTTTTGTTTCAATATTCCACACAAATAAGCTGACAAAAGACATACTATCTGAATGATATTTGTTTTCATGCCCCATGAAATACGAGGAGAGGTGATACCAACTCGTTACAGACTATCCCAAGAAAATGAATTGTGCTAGAGTAATAAAGAAAACTCATGATGATTCCTCGAAAGTCTAAAGTACAAATAAAACGTTAAAAATTGTGTCGTTAACTTCTATTCTTAAAAAAAAAAACGATATGCATTTATTAGATAAACAACTGAATTTATTTGTGCCACATAACTTATTGTCAATACAAAATGATTGAATTGTCCTACAGATTTGTTAGTATACATGTAAAAAAAGATATGTGTATTCTTTTCAAATCAAAGATTCAATAGCTGGCAGATCCAATTGACGTCTGAGGCATCCGAAACGGTCATATTAAAGAAATCCTACGAGATTACCGTTCACAACCAACGTATATTCGTATATGTGATATAAGAAACCTAGATTCACAATATTATTTTTTGTTATACCAACATTGACGAAGAAAAATAAACCGCAATTTTTCTTTGATAATTTTTGCTGGTTTCGGGATCGTTCTAACTTTATCAAATAAGAGAAATCTGAACATGTCTATTGTTATTTTTGGATTGGTCAATTCGAATACAACGTAACATGAACGCTATATATTTTGATTCGTGATACAATTTGTTTATGATAGCTCAGTGGGGAGAATATAGACTCTTGAATTCATCACTGATGTGTACATAATCAACGTTTTATGGAATCGTTAATGAACACTTGTTTTATCCTGTGTGTCGTTTGTTTAAGTTCCTTGAGTTGGTCCGTCATTCAGTCAGTAGGATTTCCAAAATGTCATAAGTGAGAAACAATGTTTAGTAACATAAAGTTTTCAGAAAAATAGGTATGTTATAGTTCAATGCGGAATTACAGTAATCTCCTATGAAATGAATGTGCCAAGATAAAATACGAGAATTGGCCTATAGATATAAAAAATAAATAAAGTTATAATCGAAATAGGTAGGTATTACTGTTACTTAGTTTTTGTTTGCTTACAATTTATTTCTTTACTCTAACGGTTTTCAGATACATATAATTATTTAAACTCCAGAAGGTTGGCTGTACTTATCTAATAAGACCATATACATTTCTCAGATCCTTGATTCTATAGAGGATTTCCATGAATGTCTCTATGTAAAGTTCTATATAGGTATTCACAGTCATAAGATGGTATTTTGCGACAACCTACAAAAATATGATTTTGAGACGACTGGTTGGAATATTCTCATGCTTTCTTAAATATATTTTGAACAGTTTTATAAAGAACATGTTTGCTTTTTGAATATTTTCGTTCTCACAATTTTAAATACGAATGCGTGACGCTTGTGGGCACTGAAAGTATTTCAAGCGATATTGCCTCTGCACGTTTATTTCGGTTCAGAATGTTAACGATCGATTACCTAGAATGTTAAAGCTTGCTTTTGGAGAACTGTATTTAAAAAATACACGTTTCATGTTTAAAGAAATGAGATTAATTTTTTTTAGCGTTTTTAGTGGAGGCGATTGAGTCTTTCTGTTTTGTTTATTTTGGCCGACAGCCCGAGGGCTTCGACAAGGTGCTTTACAATTTTACGATATCAATTAATTGTTTATTTACCGCAGCTTTTAGTTAGAGCTGAGATTGTTCCCAGCTAATTCGTTGTGTATACTTTCTCTTTAACACCTTATGAGTGTACAATCTGAATTGTAGCTTATGAAATATTTATATCTACTATAACCTCAAATATAAAATGCTCTGTAGAGGCAATCCGAGGACAAATATTAAAAAAAATAGCTTTTATTTGCATGTTGGTAAGAGCCTGTAAAATAAATATATTATTTACTTATTAATATGTACATAATTATACTATGCATCCAATATGGAAATATTAAATTGCTTAGTATTTCCTAACGTGCAATATGAAACTCTTAGCACATTATTCTTATTATATTTGTTTAAAAATTTTCAAAATAATAATTAATTAAATATGTTGAACGAGCATGCCCATTCTCTAAACTAAAATACCACGTATTTTGGCTTTATATGCTCTTCTTACGTTTTCCCCAGTAGATAAGAGTAAACTTAAAAGAACGAGTTCCGAGAGATTTTTCTGACACTTACAAATAGAAATAAACAACATTCAAACGGCACACAAAATAAATATGCATTAGTACGGTGCGAGCATCAAACCTACTATACTTAGTGATGAGGTAACCATATAATCTGTGCACCTTACTTGTTTGTGTAAGTATGTGTTGATTAATTCCCCTGGAGCCTAAAGGGTGCGCTTAACGGTCGAGAGGACTTAGACTTAACACAAATAAATAATGACCTACTAATATATTGTAAGGTGTATGTAAAGCTCATTTTGATATTCTTTGAGTAGCGGAAAGGGACACGTCAACTTGATTCGAAAAAATTTAAAAACTTGTAAAATAAAGCAGCTTTTTCTTTTAACATTAAATAATTCTTACTATTTTATGTTTACTTCTATGCAAATAAGTTTAAACTATTTTAAAACAAAAAGCAAACCACCAGTATAGCGTAAAAAGAACTGTGATTTTATTCAATTAGTCAACGGTATTTACACTACCGAACAAGCTTTATAATGACTTATTATCAGGTTATAAGTTGCGTTTTTCTATTAAGAAATTTCTTAGGAATAATAAAAGTTCTTGCTAGCCACACCTAGTACCTAAATGGACGAGTCTCTTTTTATTACAATAACGAACCTACCCATCACCGTTTTATAATAAATCTATAGTTCAGCATTATCTTGTTCCACTAAGCAAAGGAATGAAAGTCAAGCAAATTAAATTGACTTTAATGGCAAGTAAACATTAAAAATTGAATATTGCTTTTAGATCAAAACGTTTCTTAAAAATAATATCGTACAATCACTTAGTAAAGTACTTTACTAAGTGATTGTACGATATTATTTTTTTCACACTTGTCTTTTTTAAATCGCACTTAAAATAAATTAGACTAATAATATTTTATATCAATCTTAACATTTCATTACTCTTAAAAGCATTTATCAATTGCTGACAAGATGTAAAGACGGATTCACTATTTTTCGGTAAGGACAGATAAAATTGTACTAGATATAAAAATATATGTATTAACTGGGTACAGTATTTTTCTGAAAATAGTCATAGCAACACGTACATCAGGTGTTTATCTATCAGAAAAGAACTATTTAAAAAGACAATGAACAAGAAATAGCACAACAAAAACAACGCTTTACGGAATACATGCATTACTGCTTACCAAAAAGTAACTTATATCGTAAGCTACGTCTATTTCTTAGCATAACATCAAAGACTCATCAAACTCATTATTGTTTAAAGTATTAGTTTAATTATACATTCAAAATTTAAACGCTCTAAAAGTTATTTATAAAAATTACATAAAGCTTCGAGTGAATTGAAAAAGTTTCACTAAGTACTTACTTAACATAATACCTACATAATATTACTTAAAATAATTTAAATGGTGCGCTCATTAAAAAGAAAAGGTATCAGAGTTTGATGAAAGTTTTTCGTCTGTATGACAGGGAGTTTACTAATACTTTGTTTATATTTGTTTTGTTGCTGAATAAATGCAGAACATCGATCGATGTCGTTCAATACTTCCTTTAGTTTGAGATAGATATTTATCCAAAACAAGGTGGAGAGGTATGTAATGTTACTGATGATAATGTTGCAGATAGAGCGAAGTGGAAGAGTAAAATAACCGCATGATTGTTCCAGCTCTTATTTTAATTACCGCCTTATTGCTCAAGGTGTCAAATGACGAGCTGACGCAGCCACTTGAAACCGCGCGAGCTTAATAAATTAGTTTTTGTGTATTCGTTGCTTACCTCTGTGAACCCAACTTATGTTTTTTTAAGGTAATGAATGGCTCTTTCTTATCGTACTGCATACGCTATATTTGAATAGAGTGTTTACATTATGCAAGCGGCCGAACCGGATTCTATGGTAAACAATGACGCCTTTTAAAGAAAGCTCATTTCACCACCATGTGGGATATATAGTTAGGAAGAGAGAGAGAGAGAGAGACAGTTTTACGTAGTGAAGGGAAACATTACCAAGAATAGTGTTATTTCTCTTTGGAGGAGCTTTAGATAAAATTGAAGAAAAGAAACAGGCTGAATAATACTTTTGAATTATAATTTTATTGTGGTGATTAACAAGGTTGCTGGTTGCGTCAAGACTATCCTAGGCCGAAAATAATTTAACTACACAATTAAATATGTAATTAAGGGTTTTCCCCCGGCGTTTCATATGAACTGTGACATGTTCAAACAACCTACTATGTACCGCCTACGCTATGGCTATGTAACGCCTTTGGTGGTAGGTATACCTATCTGTGTATACCTACCGCCAAAGGCTTGGGCGCTGTTTGTACTCGTTGTACTACGAAACAAATATCGTCATACTACGTACGAACTACTTTTGGTCTATGACATTACTGAAATCGCAATAATAAGACAACAGTTTTAAGAATAATATTTTATTATCATAATCATGTTCTCGCTACATCTAATCCGCGTATGCATCTAATCCCCCGGGATCCGCGTTCTGGCCTGACTAAATTTGACAGAATATTTGCTTCTGAACAGAGTCACTGCCTTCTGACCTTTGTAACTTTTGGGGTGGCGAAATTCCATCGCTAAGATTAGTACTAGTATGTTCTAGAGTACTGACTGCCTATTAACACTGTCAAATATATTTCATGACGGTTGGGACCGACAGTTTAGTATGGTCTCCGAGGCACCTAACTGCGAAAAGTCAATGGCACGCGCCTCGGGTTTGAACTAGATACAGCACAGCTTTGTTGAATATTAAAAAAAAACATAAAGTTTATTCTATTTATTATGTAATATTTATAAATCGCTTTTAAGCCCCTCCCCCCCCCCATCGCAGTCAGTTAGTTAAAAAGATCTGAAATCAAAGCTGAAATCCAAGTCACTGTAATTCAAGATGAAGTCAAGCGTTTTATCTTCTTACACGAAGCAGTTTAAATATTATAAATAAAACGTTAATACCGACGTTTATACAAAAAGGCTAACTAGCAAAAAACTTGTGCAGCTCACTGCCAAAGTTAAGCTACTTTCATATTTAACCGACCGAAGGGTAATTATCTTGCAACAGCGAACGTAACCGCGGGATGAAAGTGTAAAGTCAAAACTTTGTCGTATTAATAGTGAACAGAGCCTGGATTACTGGCTTGTAATCTATGAGCATTTGCGACCGACGGCTCCTAACAGCTTTTGTGTGAAGCACTGACATTAGGATTAGTTTAGGATTAGACCACAATGTGTGTTTAACTCGGATTCTCTTAAAGGAGCTATTGATTTTTGTAGTAATATATGGCTGCGGATAAATAGATTCAAATGAATGGTTAGAAGATAGATTGCTTTGAAAAGCGTTGCAGAATTTTAATAGAACATGATTTTTATTGTAAGTACTTTGGCATATTTTAGTAAGAATGAATAGTTTTAGACATTACAAGATAATTCCGATACACTGACTACGTTTACAGACTAACTATATAATATGCCGTATATGTAATGAAGATCATTTTAAAAATCTAGCTAGTCTGCCAAACCGCCTTTGGCCTGCGTGGTGGATCATCGCCTTACACTTCGTATAGGGAGAAGAGGCCCGCGCCCAGCAGTGGGACGGATTAAACGTAACCTGTATTCCATGATTAAAAATAAACAAATATAATAAATTCTAATCACTTTTTCAATGCTTCTTAATATCTTGTTAAATATATTAAGTTTACCGTATGATCTTGTACTGGCCGTTAATAGCGGTTTTAACCTTAATGTGTTCGTCTCGAAAATATGAGTTCTATTTTATTCTCGTGTTCAATTCGATGGCAAAGAATCCTAATCCTATCAACTAACCTAACAACCTAATTCTAAAACACAAAAAAAAACAAAAACACTTTAGATAACATTCAGCGTAGGCGATCTCTTAAACACAATCAAACATCAAAGTAAAACGGTGTAACCACCAGCAGGTATAAACGCCATAAGGAAACAATGGAGCTCATCGTGACAAATACCAACACAATCCTACAAGTGACACAACCTGGATCAAACGAAAGTAGCATTCCTTCCTACAGCAAAATTAAAATTCACCGCAGGACCCACATCAAGGGACGATCAAGCTCGATACTACGAGCATAGTAAAAACAGAATAGTAGGATAGCTTCATACAAATCGGCCGCCGCGCTGCCGCGCTGGTTTGAATTATTACGCGTGAGTCGCCGGCGCCGTGTACGCACGCACTTTTCACGCACACAATCTCACGAGCGCGGCAAGCTCGGCGCGGATTCAGTACGGGATTCGCCGCGCGTCTGATCGAGCGCATTCATGTAGGTACTTCACTGCTCGCCCGCTTGAATTGTTTATATCCATTCAGTTTTGTAATAAACGTTATTAATAATATACAATGTGTTAAACGACAGTAAATTTAATTTGATAATTTTTCTCATTAAAATAGGCATTTAGATAGTTATATAACGCTTAGGTAGTCAGTAGGTATTTGAGAAAAATAAATTCAAGCTTAAATTGTGAAGTATTCATCAAGATCACTTAAAAAAGCGGCGAAAAAGCGCGAGCGCCGACAAAGCCGGCGCGCGGTGTAAACAAGTGACAACCCGTGCGTCAACGCAAGAGTAGGCAATTAACTCGCCCAGCGGCCTTAGCTAGCTTACTATTCTGTTTTTACTATGCTACGAGTCACGGGTGTGCCACCAGTAAGCGCATATACCTGCGTTGTATACACGGTCATCGTAGTATGTAGGCAGAGCGAAAATTGGGGACAATTGGTCATTCAGGCAGAAGGTTCAAAGAACATTCGTGGTCTAACCACGGCTATGAGTGATCCCCGTTTTGTGTAGGTTTTTCTTTACATCAGACGAAACGAAATGTCGCAGGATATAATGACAAATATGTAGAAAATCCATATTATTGATTTTCTTGTCGTTGTATGTAATCTTTTGCCTATCTGCCGATATATCTGGCCTGTGCTAGGTTCTTATGTCTATCAGTGCTGCCTACTGGTCGACGAGGATCAAGTTCATGATCTCGTCTCACAACCCTTCTAGCAGCCTACCCTACGTGCTATAAAATTTTGGTCATCTACTAGTCATTGTGATCTACAGCCATGGTTGGTTTAAAATCTGGTGGTAATCGTGAGTGAAGTTGTGAATTTAGGAGTGGCAAATTACCAAGGAACTTTAGCGGTGTTGGAGGTGCTTAGCTAGTACTTACTGGTTCTCTGGATATAAAATTAATATACACTAAATGTAATTTATATAATTCTAAATTATTACTTATATTATTTATTTGTTGTATGACATATATATTTATAAGTGTAACATAAATATAAGTATACAAAAGTAGGTAGCGGACACGAGAGAACCACCAATGCTTTCCCGTAACACTATTTTTCATAAAAGAATAGAATTGACGTATAACATAAGTAGTTTACTACTGCATATTTTAAGCAAAATTATACAGTCTGTATAATATTCTCTGTAAATAAGCAGTGCCATGCTACATATGACTAAGCACGATTTGTTCTAGATTAAACGTAATTTTATTACCAGATTGCAAAAAAATCGTAATTGCTGTAAAATGAATGTACCTAATACAAACAAAACAATAATAGTTCCAAGTAATTTTAGCTGTCGTAATTATTTGTTCGTGTCGCCGTAAACGAATAACAGTATTATTTTGGCACCATTACACGTGTAATGTCGTAAAGCAGTAACATCCACCAATATTCATAAAGCTATACTCTGTAGCACAGTTTACGACCATAGACTGGCTCATAAGTTTTCATTAGGCTGAATATTAAAAATATTATCGCAACAGTTTTTCTCAGTGATCATCGTAGCCAGACTTATATTAAAGTTTAAGCGGATCAGGGCCTTAATAATGTTTACTTTAATATTTTGTAAAATATTGTTTACTCAGTGACAGTTTAACGAACCTTGCATAAAATTTTAGATGTCGTCTAGTTTCTAGAATAATTAGTAATAATTTTGTTCCTTATATACTTGTAGATTATCTGTATAATCTACAAGTATTAGTCGCTAGGTAAAACCTGTGTTTTGCTTAGCGACTTGAGTATAAGACTATAATAGGTTGTAAATTGATTTATTTTCTAGATAATACTAGGGTGCCGTGTGGTTGACGGCATAGAATACTAGTGTTACCACCCCCTATCTTCCCGTGGGTGTCGTAAGAGGCGACTAAGGGATAACACGATGCAAATACCATCTTTGCGTAGAGACGGAAAACTCGACATCAAACCCTATACGACTGCCTCGTTGGTCTCGCGGCATAAATGTGCGCGTGGGATCGGGAGGTCCCGGGTTCGATTCCTGGGTCGGGCAGTGTTATTGGGTTTTTCTGTCACGAAATTCTCAGTAGCAGCACGGAGTCTGGAAATGTGCCCGGTACGGCAATAGGCTCGCCTCTTATTACGTGGGACTGAAGTATATCTAGCGAAAAGTGGGTGTAGAAATACACCTCTGCCTACCCCTTCGGGGATAAAAGGCGTGACGTTATGTATGTATGTATGTATGTATGTAATACTAGGGTGTTGTAGTCTGATTTTGACAATGATTTTGTAACATTCTACATACCATAGCGCTCGTAACGTGACTTGACTTGTCGGTCACCATCAGAAAATGTCCACACACAAAATGATTTTACACAGGGTTCCAATTGAATTTATGGCCACTCTTGGTGATAGTTGTCACATTTATGTCAGAGCGCCACACGTCACATTTATGTGTTTCTAGTTCTATGCTTGGCCCTGTACCAAAGTATAGCTAAGCTGTTAGAAGTTTTCTTCGAGCAAGTAGAAAAACGTTCTAAAACAAACATGGCACTAAAACCACCAAAACTGCTAATAACACGAATATTAAATCATACATACATACATTCATAGACTCACGCCTGTTTCCCCGAAGAGGTAGGCAGAGGCATATTAAACGCTCACTTTTCGCCAGTGTTTTGATCCCACGTAATAGGTGGCGAGCCTATTGCTGCTTATCGGGATATTTTGTTTGCCAGAGCCTCGTTCGTTGATCGGCAGGTGCACCACTTGCAGGTGAGGTTGGCTTGGGACCCTAAGTTCTTGGTGGGAACCCTATGCAATACTAAATAATATTATGAATAAATTGATTAATTAGACCAATAAAAGTCTCATCAAATTATAATTCATAGAATCAGTGCCTGTCAGTTGTAACAATTATAATTCTTGTTTTTAAATTCGTCTCCGAGGGGTTGTTAGCGCCTTCTGTGGAATAATTGGGGCGCCGCTAATCTGATTACGGTTTCATCATTCGACGAAGCTATTGGAGTAGATATGCAGATAGTCGGCTAAAGTCGACACAGGGAAATTCATTTCTAGAATTTTCGGCTCCAGACACTGATGAGTTTTTGAATTATATGTGTACAATATTGGTTCGGCGATACACCGAAACCGTAGGTAGGTTCTAGGCGATTTGGAAAAAATGGACTGTATTTAAAGGAAGAGGATGTAGGAAGGGGTGATTGTGAGTGGGTATAGGATATTTCAAGGATGGAGGGCACTTACCTTATACGGCAATCTTCTTCGTTTCCGAAGGGCAGTCTCCTGGTGGTTTCGTGATGCAGCTGCTTGTTTTCACTTCACTACACAGTCACTTCCACTTGCGAGCGGTTTCTTAAGAGGTAATAACTATAGCGGGAGCGGCGCGGGTGATCCGGTCTAGCGGACGCGTATCGCGAATCGAATGTTCTTGAAAGTTCTGAAACGTGGAACGATTGATGTTGATGCGATTAGTTATAGATAGGAAGGTAGATGGCGCTACCATATCCCCCCGGCCCTAAAGGGTTGCCTTTAAAAAAATAGAATTGAACTTAGCTATGTTGAGTGTACTCGGTAGTACACAGGGCGCACGTAACTCCCTTTGGCGGTTTTCACGGTAACAACGCGAGTTGTACCGTCCTTGGAAGTATGCAATTTCTCTACGATGGCTAACGGCCATGAAAGCGGCGGAGCATTATCATGTATTATGACGACCAACGTACCCTCCTGTATAGGGGATGCAGGAGTATTCCACTTGGATCTAGCCTGAAGCTGGTGTAGATATACCGCACGTCAGCGCCGCCAGAACGACTGCACGAGTTTATCCAGCAGAGTATGTCTCTGGAGCAAGCTTGAAGAGTCTGCTTCAGGAGCCGGAAATGACGATAATGGCACTGTGTTCAGAAAATGTGCAGGGCTTAACGCGGATGGTTCTGCAGGGTCACTACTCAATGCCGTGAGCGGACGCGAGTTGATCAGTGCCTCTACTTGTGCAAGGACAGTTAAAAGCTCTTCGTAAGAGAGGATCTGTTGACCTATAACCTTGAAGAGACGCGTTTTAATTACTTTGACCATGCTTTCCCAACATCCACCAAAATGCGGTGATGCTGGTGGAATAAACTTCCAGTCAATATGATTTATGGAAAGTTCTTCCTGAAGACGAGTACGATATTCTTCCCTGAGAAACTTATAAAGGTCGCGTAAATAAGAGCTTGCGCCCACAAAACAAGTGCCGTTATCCGTGTACAAACACTGTATAGGGCCGCGCTGTGAGAGAAATCGTTTAAGGGCTGCCAGGAATGACACCGTGCTTAAATCTGTCGCAACTTCAATATGCGTAGCGCGCGTCGTTAAGCATGTAAAAATACATAGCAGAATACAAGGATGTTTGTAGTTATAAGGTTCATTCGAATTTGACAGACGACCCCCAACGCGTATGACGCCGTGTTCATCGAGAAACGGCTTGAGTCTAAGGATAGCGGGAGAACAAGGTACATTGTCTTTTAAATTTTGAATGTCGTTACTAAAATGAACAGCTTGTACAGCTCGTAGTAACTTACATTCTGCGAATTTGATATCAGTACTTGATACAAAAGTCTCATTAGGTAGGTGCCTAAGAAACCTATAGACATAAACGATGGCGCGGAGTAACTTAGACCACGATGACATGCGTAGTGCGAGTGCATAGATGGGAGACTCCGCAACCTCAGCAATCACGGGATAAGAAACAGACTTCCGTTCGGGTACATCCATCTACCAACCCAAGATGACGCGGAACAGTAATTTGATTGAGCGCGGTAAGCTCAATACAAAACTGGCCCCAAGCGGCGACAATATGGTCAGGGGGTGTTTCATCCCACTCACACTTTGATAGCCAAAATTCCTTTGTCAAGAGCTTGGCGTACAAAATTGTAGGAGCCACAAAACCCATTATGTCCCATAGTCGAGCCACTGTGGACAGCATAGTAAGTTTGGTGCACTTATCATCTGGCGGTGAGACGTCAAACCGAAAACTATCACAGGATTTGTCCCAGCGTAAACCGAGAACTTTATGCGGTACAGACTTCTCAAACTCAATGTCTGGAGAAGCCTTATGAGAATCTGGTATGCGTGCGAGAACCTCCTTAGAGTTGCTTGTCCATTTGACAAGATCAAACTGGCCTCGCTTGAAAAGCTGAATGAGCTCTTCACAAAGTGAAATTGCTAGCGGAGCGGGTATGACACTACAGGCAAGGTCATCCATATACAAAGCGGAAGTGTAGTATAGTATAGTGTAGCTTAGCATAGCATAGGCTAGCGTAGCATAGCATAGCATAGCGTAGCATAGCGTAGCATAGCGTAGCATAGCGTAGCATAGCGTAGCATAGCGTAGCATAGCGTAGCATAGCGTAGCATAGCGTAGCATAGCGTAGCATAGCGTAGCATAGCGTAGCATAGCGTAGCATAGCGTAGCATAGCGTAGCATAGCGTAGCATAGCGTAGCATAGCGTAGCATAGCGTAGCATAGCGTAGCATAGCGTAGCATAGCGTAGCATAGCGTAGCATAGCGTAGCATAGCGTAGCGTAGCGTAGCGTAGCGTAGCGTAGCGTAGCGTAGCGTAGCGTAGCGTAGCGTAGCGTAGCGTAGCGTAGCGTAGCGTAGCGTAGCGTAGCGTAGCGTTGCGTAGCATAGCGTAGCATAGCGTAGCATAGCGTAGCATAGCGTAGCATAGCGTAGCATAGCGTAGCATAGCGTAGCATAGCGTAGCATAGCGTAGCATAGCGGAGCATAGCGGAGCATAGCGGAGCATAGCGGAGCATAGCGGAGCATAGCGGAGCATAGCGGAGCATAGCGTAGCATAGCGTAGCATAGCGTAGCATAGCGTAGCATAGCGTAGCATAGCGTAGCATAGCGTAGCATAGCGTAGCATAGCGTAGCAAAGCGTAGCAAAGCGTAGCAAAGCGTAGCAAAGCGTAGCAAAGCGTAGCAAAGCGTAGCAAAGCGTAGCAAAGCGTAGCAAAGCGTAGCAAAGCGTAGCAAAGCGTAGCATAGCGTAGCATAGCGTAGCATAGCGTAGCATAGCGTAGCATAGCGTAGCATAGCGTAGCATAGCGTAGCATAGCGTAGCATAGCGTAGCATAGCGTAGCATAGCGTAGCATAGCGTAGCATAGCTAATTAGTGCTTTATCTTACACACGGTTTTAGCAACCACCTTGATCTCTTGAAGAGCAGAACAACAACAAGACGTAATACAATGAGAAGTATGTAACGTAGGTACGGTACCCATAATCACATACCCAAGTACCGTCTCAATAGCGGGCGGTAAATCATATCGCTCACTACGTACTATGTTAGTTAGTAGCAAGTGCGGAAATATTGAAGCTCCGATCAAAAGATCAATGCCTGCCGGATTCGCAAACTCCGCGTCGGCTAGCGGCAATGACTCGAGATGAGTGAGTGATGCTACGTCTACATTAGCGTTCGGCAATGCGTCCGTGATACGCGCCGCGATAAGCGAAGAAATGTTAAAATTAATATTCCTATCAAAACGCGAATGTATTTTAATATCTACGGAACCCCTGCAATGCTTTTCTGATCCGCCTATCCCTTTGACGGTTGAGTTAGTATTTTTAAAGTTATTCCATAATCCGAGGCGTTTGAAGCATTCCGATGTTATTAGATTGGTCTGAGATGCGCTATCTAGCAGACAACGTACCATGTGCGGCGACCCATTAACATCATATATGATAACTTGCGCTGTCGCTAACAGTACCGTCTTAGACGCCGTACACTGCGTTTTAGCCCTGCGTGGATCATTATAGATGCGCGAGGGCTGTCCCCGCGTGCGCGTCGCCCGCGCAATGGATGTCGTACACAACGATACTTCGCCCTCAGACGCGGAAGGCGCAGCTACCGTGTTCTGCACTTGCGACGTAAGTTGTCAAGGTTAGCGGCTTGACTTGACAACGGGTTATCTTTATCGAAATGTAACAGTGTATGATGTCTTTGATTACATGAGCGACATCTCGTTCTACTAGAACAATTACTTGTTTTATGTTTTATGCTTAAGCAATTAATGCAAGCTTTGTTATCTTTTACGCATTTAAAACGAGCGGTTGCATTCTGATTATCGAAGGCGGGACACTTATATAAATGGTCGTGCACTATATTACTGCACAGACACTTCTGTGAATTATTACTATTAGATACCGAACATGTTACGTAAGATTGTGGATTAGGGACCGAGTTATTATTACTATTTCACGATTTATTCAACCTTTGTTTTTTGCTGTTAGTGTTAGACGGGCCAGGTGAACCAGACTGCGTATTATGAAATATTCGACACTGATCTTTGATGAACGAAATAAAACTATCTAGTGTAGGTATTTTATTATTGCGTTCCGTCATCTCGAATGCGCGAATTGTATCAGTGTCAAACTTTTTTAAAGCGAGTTGAAGCAACATAAAGTCGGAAAGATCTTCTAATTTTAAATTCCTAAGAGAATTAACTGCGGTTACGAAGTTATCAATAAACAGCTGGAAATTCGAGACAGACGCGTTGCCGGACAGTTTGAGATTTAAAGCTTGGTCAAAGTAGGTAGACGCTAGGACGCGCGTGTCCTGATATCTGTCAAGTAGTGACTGAAATATGACCTGATAATTCTCAGCACTGGGTGTGACACCTGCAAATACGGACTGGGCTTTCGGTGACAGTTTACCTATTAAATAGTACAACCTGTCAGCATCTGTCAGAGAACCACTATCGTGCACTGTAGACTTAAAACTCGCATAGAATAACGGCCAATTTCGTATATCTCCGTCAAACGACATAATCTCGATTGGCAGTAATCTCGGTTTGCGGGCAACAGGCTCTGCTGAACATTTACCCTCCAATTGCGATTGTATACGCTTAATAATACAATAAAGATCTTCAAATGAGGTATACGCCTGATAGTTCGGTTTTTCATCAGGATTGATAGAAAGTAATCTTGCGTTATAATCGTCTAACAACTTATGAAAATCTGTTCGAATACTATCTACTGTCATACAATAACTGAGAAATGCTTCGCTATTACTGTCAGACATAGATGCGGTTTTTGATCGTTCATAGATGTTTTTAATGCGCTCAAATAAAATATTGCGTTTTGCTTCTAAGATTGTCATCTCTTTGTCTTCCGACACGCGTGACTTCTTTTGTTGTGACATGCTTACATAAGTATAAGCTAATGAGAACGAAACAAAATAAGAATATCTAATGTATCTATTATTTTACCTAAGTAGGCTAAGTAGGCAACACTTTAGAGCTGAGGAATTAAAAGTTGCTTGAAATATGAGATTTATAAGACAACTATGATAGTTCCAGAATTAATAATTTAATAAGTAGGTAGCTACATAAAAGTTTACCTACTGATGCGGGCGGAAATAACCATGTGACGGTTATGTGAATATATTAGGAGTATAGCTAGGTGCTATAACTGCCTAGGTATAGCGATATAACGTATAAAAACGTAAATGAATCCGACTCGTATGGATCAAAAAAATGGTTCGGCGATACACCGAAACCGTAGGTAGGTTCTAGGCGATTTGGAAAAAATGGACTGTATTTAAAGGAAGAGGATGTAGGAAGAGGTGATTGTGAGTGGGTATAGGATATTTCAAGGATGGAGGGCACTTACCTTTTACGGCAATCTTCTTCGTTTCCGAAGGGCAGTATCCTGGTGGTTTCGTTATGCAGCTGCTTGTTTTCACTTCACTACACAGTCACTTCCACTTGCGAGCGGTTTCTTAAGAGGTAATAACTATAGCGGGAGCGGCGCGGGTGATCCGGTCTAACGGACGCGTATCGCGAATCGAATGTTCTTGAAAGTTCTGGGCAGTCACTCGCGTCGACGATCGCCGCGACCAATCAGGCGAAAGGCAGTGCCTCTTCCAGGGAGTGGGATAGAGGGAGACGGAAATATGGTATCGCTCACACTTGTACGTGGAACGATTGATGTTGATGCGATTAGTTATAGATAGGAGGGTAGATGGCGCTACCAAATATACTTTGAGAAATATAAATGTGAATGCGTAAAATTGTATGGTTGCAGCTGTCTATAATTGCTGTGGATACTTCATATTTGTTTATTGTTAAGATTTACTGTTTGTTACTATCTAAATGTAATATAAATATATTTATAATAATCATATGTGTTGTCTATTGTATAGCGCTTATTTTGAATTCAGATGATTTTGTATTGTACGGGTATCGAGCGCCACGACTACGGCACTAACAACATCCAGCAACATATCCTCGTATTTGTCACACAATGATTTGTCCATCAAGAATCGAACCCTCGGCTTACGTCTTAACACTTACCACTAGATCAACTTGACCAACGAAATTATTTATTACCTAAACGTATACAACTCATAACAAATACAAATATGTGCATCAAAACTAATATAACTAGAGTCTTAACTAAACGAGGCATATGTTCAAACGGGGCTTTAACCCACCCGGGTGTATTCACTACATCATAGACCTGACGTCATCGGACGAATGTCTATGGCTATTTTTCAACTGTTTGCGATATTCTTTCGTACCTATTCTACCATTTTTATCAAAACCCCTACTCTGTTTTCGATATGGATTTGATATATTCGGTGACAATGTTTTGTTAAATTATTCAACTTTTATTTTTGTCTGGCAAACTGAAGAGTGCATCGTATTCTGAGTGCCTGAAGTAATTAGTTAAGTAAAACACCTACTTAACAAGATTTGAAACTCTACTTACCGCAAGCCTGCAAAGTAAGTATAATTTAAGCGACCTTCAGGCAATTGAATTTGCAATTAAATAACCAAAATGCGATAAATGGAGATGTCAATTTCAGTTTTAAGATTTTAACAATGTAAGATATTTTACTCTTTCTACCTACAGGCCTCTCAAAAGTTTCTACCATTCATTCGTGTAACAGTTAACGCCACTTAAGAATATCTTAATACTTATTGTACATAAAAATTGCAAGAAATATACAGTTATACATAATTCTATAAAAAATAATAAGTATTTAGTTTTTGATTAAACTATGATATCTATAGAGTCACATATATTATAATTTCGAGTTATGATAAAAAATAAAAGTAACATTAGTAGGGGCCATTAAGAGAGTGATCGTAGCACGTACAGTTTTGATAGCTTTCCTTACTTATGGTACCAGAAGTTAAGCCATTATAACCATTAACGCGTACACAATAAAGGTGGTGATGGCATTAACGAAGGCCTAGCTTTTTTCAACGACTCAAAACTTGAATGTTTCGCTTATATATTTTACCGGTAGGACTCGAAGGTCGAATATTGTCACAAGTTAAGTTCGCCGTGAATATTCTGTCTTTTTCTGATAGTGGAATTTATTTTTATTTAACCTTTTACAGACTGCCACGCAGAGGGTTTGGAGGTCAAACCAACAGCTCGCACCCCTGACTTTTCGTTAAGTTATTATATTATATTGATACTGTAGGAGTGTGTTTCCTTATGTGTACAGTCACTGTATATTGTTCAGGGTGAGTGTATGGGATTCCGGTGTCTGGAGGAGTTACCCGCCGACCCCAAATTATAACACGATTACCGATAAACTAATATATATATTTTATAAACGTACGAGTGGTCCGTACATAGTACAACAGGTAACTGGCGAACCCAAGTCGCCTCCGACCGTTTACATGACACCTTATAGATATGTATGCACGTCGTATATCATAAGCGTGTGTGCATAATAATATACACCTACACTACTCCCCCCTTACAAAAAGAATACAAAACAACCCCGTAAATACGTAATAATATTAAAGCAGAATTACAACGTTACCCAAAACAAAAAAACAATGTTTAAAACACAAACAGTAAAAAATATATAAACCTGATTTAAGATAGATAATAACATTACCTACATATAACCGTTAGTCTGTTGTGCTGCTTGTGGTACACTTGGTTGCATGTTGGACACAGGGTTACTAATTTTAATAGAGGATATTGTCTCCGTAGTGACTGCCTTGTTCACCTGTTTACGGAGCCAAGATTTCGTTCGCTCAGCGAAATGTCGCCACACGAAGAACACCACAATCAACGCGAATAGCGCTGCACACACCACTAAAAGGATCTCGTACTTGGTGGTTTGCTTCATTACCTCAGTTTCACCAACCGCCTGATCGACAATAACTTTCTCTTCCTTACTTTGATTGTACCCCATGATTTGTCAGTAAAAATAATATTAAATAATTAGTATGTTATCGTTCTAACGACGTCTTCAGCAAACAAGATGAATATAATTAATTCGTATAGAGAATGAAAACATTTATATTAGCTTTAGTAATACGTTACTTCCGCAAAGTAGTGTAATTGTTTTTATACAATAACCTACATTTACGAAGTGCTATGCTGCATTTCTTACCACTACAAATATTAATATAAAAAGGTTTGTTTGTATATAAAAAGTAAAAGTGTATATAAAATGTAAAGGTATATAAAAAACTGTGTATAATATTAATTGATATATCGTTTCGGGAATCCAACCACTCTACCGCTTCTCGTAGTACGCGGTATATCATTGTGCTCGCTGTTGTTAGTAGCTGAATCATCTTCGTTTAATAAATATGCTGGCTTGATTCTGTCTACGGAAACAGTTAAAACTCTAGTTGGTAATTGAATAACAAAAACTTTATTTCTGCGTTCTAAAATACGATAAGGCCCTTCGTAAGGTGCCTGTAGCGGTTTACGAACCGCATCGTTACGAAGGAAAATATGTGTGCACTTCTCTAAATCTGGGTGTACGAACATATTCCGAGAATTACTATGACTTTTAGAAATCGGTTTGAAGTTATTAATTATCCTACGAAGCTGCTCAACATAAGCATAAGAATCGTTTAACTTATATTTATCCAAATTACACTGTTCGCTGTAGAAATCGCACGGTAATCGAATACCCTGACCGTACACTAACTGAGCCGCGCTCACACCGCTATCGCTGCGGCACGCCGCACGTAACCCTAACAATGCCGTAGGTAATTCACTAACCCATGAAGTTGCCGAGTTTAACCGAGTCATGAGTGCTACCTTGAATGACCTATGCCATCTTTCCACCAGCCCGTTGCTCATTAGGTTATATGATGTAGTGCGAGTTTTACGAATACCGAAAACTTTCATCAATTCAGTAAATAAGGCGCTCTCGAATTGTCTGCCTTGATCGCTGGTTAGCCGAATTGGACAGCCCAACCGAGCGATCCAGCCATTATATACGATCTTCGCTACTGATTCAGCAGTTTTGTCCTTAACCGGAAAAGCTTCCGGCCACCTAGAAAAACGATCTAGGATAGTTATACAGTACCTATAGCCGTCGCTCGATATTGGCACAGGACCGACAATATCAATATAAATGTGTTCAAATCTATTACACTTTTCAAATTCACCTAAGTGAGATACTGAATGCCTGGTTATTTTTGATTTCTGGCATTGTAGACAGGTTTAAGCCCATCGCCCAACGTCTTCATTCATACCGGGCCAGAAAAATTTATCCGCGATCATTTTCCACGAAACTCTAACCCCTGGATGACTAATGTTATGTAAACTATCAAAAGCGATTTTCCTAAAACTTTCCGGTAAATACGGTCTAATTTTATTTCCTGATACTTCACAATAAATTAGGTCTTTTCAATTAGGAATAGTTATTTGTTTTAAATGAATATTGCAACCCGGTTTATTTGTTATAAACTGCGCCATAGTCGCGTCACATACTTGTGCCTTAGCTACTTCCGCGAAATCAAGTGACGTGGGACAGTGTACAGTTTCAACACGCGAGAATGAGTCGGCAATTAAATTATCAGAACCGCTGACATACCTAATGTCTGTGGTAAACTCACTAATAAATAATAATTGTCTTGTTCGTCTTGGTAACTCGATATTATTTCCTATTTTCTCAAAAGCGTAAACTAATGGTTTATGATCAGTGTAAATAGTTAAAACTCTTCCTTCGAAAGAATCTCTAAAATGTTGCATGGCCAAATATATTGCAAGTAATTCCCGGTCACACGTACTGTACTTTTGTTGCGCATTAGTTAACTTCTTAGAGAAGTATCCTAACGGTTGCCAACTATTGTTTAGGGTGCTTCTACACGGTGCATGTAGCTGGAGCAAGTAAAGGTGCGGGTTACACGCGTGAGTAATATGCGCAAGCTACTTGTTCAAGTTACTCGCTTGTACTTGTACATGGTGCAAATAACTGGAGCAAGTAAAGACGCGGGCTACTTGCGCAAGCTGTGTGTACAAGTTATTTGTTCGTGGTCAAGAGCTAGGTATATGTGCATGCTATTCGCGCGGTAGCTTTATGACTTGAATCGCGTCAAAATATCTCGATGAACGATAATTCTTTAAAATCATATGTTAAAAATGTAATTTTAACAAGTAACATGCGCGAGTGACCTGCGCGCGTCGCAGAGCACGCGAATTACTTGCGCGGGTGGCTCGCATTGGTACATGCTCGAGTCGCTGGACCCGCACATGTTTTTAAACGATATGTTTACGGTGCATGTAACCCGCGCAAGTGTCTCAACATGCTCAAGCTACATGCGCCGTGTAGAAGCATCCTCACTCGCTGTTGTAAAACAGCGCCCACACATGTGCTAGAAGCGTCGCACATAAGCGCCAGGTTCGCATTGTTGACCGGATGCGATAACATGACAGCGTTCTGTAAGCTGATCTTACATTGTTTAAATGCATTATCAGTCTCTTCATTCCATTTAATTAAACTTTTATCTTTACGTTTATAATTCTGTAAGTACTGATTTAACAAACTTTGATATATAACTGCGTGAGGTAAATGTGACCTATAGAAGTTAACCATACCTAAAAATCGCCTAAGTTGGTCAACTGTCTCTGGCCTAGGGAAATCAGATATAGCCTTGATTTTATTATCTAATGGCTTAATTCCCTCTGATGAAACTAAATAACCTAAAAATTCGACATTTTCTTCACAGAAAATACATTTAGACACATTAGTACTTATACCAAATTTATTTTTAGGCCCACTTGCGTAACGTTTGATTTAAGTCACTCCTTAATTTAAATTTTTTGAACAGAATTATCAGCATAAAATAATTTAAGTTAAAAGTATTTAGCGTCCTCTTGCACAACGACAATAACCCTTAGATTTAGTTACACATGTTATGAGGTCGATAAAGTAGTTTCTACGTTTTGTTTCATGGCATGAAGCCTTTTTGTTACGATTTTAACGATGTTATGCGTATGGTTTTGCATAAAACCTTACACTATATATACTTTGAGCATAAAACAAAACGCATTGTCGTCGCCTAGCAACGAAATGACAATTGACAAATAATAACTAGAAACTTTTGAGCATTAACCCTATAACCCTACATTGGGTGCAGGTGCACCCCACAGCGATTAGTTTTCTAAATATCTCAATTTCTTTAATATCCTCGAATTCGCGCGTCGGAGTATTTTAGTTTGGTGTCATCCTCTCGCGTTACGTCATTACCGTGACGAGGGACCGGGTTGTGTGGTCGCCTGTATAAGTGCTGTGGGGTACGCCAGTACCCCAGTGTAGTAAAATCGTAAGATTATTTATTTATTACGATTGATGCATTTACCTATATATAATAAATTATTAAATTTGATTATTTATTAAAACAATAGTCTTATATGAATTAAATACAGATATTTTTTAGATATTAGATTTATTATATAATTTAAGGTAAAATTCAATGAAGTTTATTTATTTTGTTTCGGATGGCTGACAGAGGTTTGAATTACGCAGAAATAAGGTCTATTCTAGACCACAAATCTGGCGAGGAAGAAATAGAAGTTGGAACCAGTTGTAAATCCTGGGTTCTTTACAACTTGATCAAGATCAAATAATAAGCCAAATATAACGTTTCAGCAGACAGTTTTGAAATTAGGTTTGGAACTGATACATGAACATTTGGAGAAACGTTACCGGATGCCAACTTAGTCCATTGCAGTGATCCTCAAAAAAGGACCAAAATCCTACAAGCGCTGTTGCTCAAACTACATTTAACTTTGTGTAATAAGGCTGATTTGTGATCTCAAGTTACCGATTATGTTTAATAAAACGTATTTTCATGAATTGTTTTTTTTTATTTTAAGGATTACAGTCATTTTAGTATGGGGTGTTCCAGCACCCCAGTGTAGGAATAACATGTGCGCCAAATAGTGTAGGATTCTAGGGTTAACAATAACACAAGTAAGTATATTGTTATCAGTTATATCATCATCATGTATCATGTAAATGTCAGCCTAGGGACGTCTACTGCTGGACATAGGCCTCCCCCTGCTGCGTCGTCCGGTCCAGTTATATAATTATAGATAATTTTCGTCGCTAATGACAAGATGCCAACATCAGTGTGACAGTTCTTAAATGAAATTAGCCACTAAACAGCCGATTTTCGGTAATTAATTTTGACAGTTCTTAAATCATATTACTCGACAAATTTTTCGTTGTGCAAGACGCTAGTGGTGTTAAATATATTTTTTCTCGTTAAATACATCTTAATTCAATTTAAGAATCGTTGTGCAAGTGGGCCTAAAACTTTCTCTAACTGTTTAAGGTTTTCTTCTTTTGTAAAACTTGATATAATAATATCGTCGACAAAAACATACAAAAAATCTGAACCGTCATCGTTTTTGAGACCTTCTAACACTACGTTAGACATAAAACGCTGAAATGACTGCGCCGCGTTACGTAACCCGAAGGTCATACGCGGGATTTCGAAAAGGCCAAAAGGTGTAATTATAGCAGTCTTTTCAATATGTTCCTGTGCAATAGGAATATTATGAAAAGCTCTAAAAATATCAATTTTAGAAAAATATTTCTTACCCGATAAAATATAAGTGAAGTCCTGAATACGCGGTATAGGATACCTGTCCGGTTTAGTCACCGCATTCAAGCGCCGGTAGTCCCCACAAGGACGAATTTCGCCATCCTTTTTGGGCACTACATGAAGTGGACTTGCCCAAGGACTGCTTGATGGTCTGCAGATGCCCAGCTCTTGCATAAGCCGGAACTCCTCCTTTACCTTAGAATACCTATGAGGGGGCAATGGCCTAGCCTTGGCAAAAACCGGTGGTCCGGTTGTTTCCAAGTAATGTACAACTGAATGATTAGGAATTTCTTTAAAATTTACAGGTTTGGTTATGTCAGGATATTTTTCTAACAACTTAAAATAAGGATGGTTATCGTGAATAGTTTTCACCGATGGCTCAGTGGCTGTAACTACGGATGCATTAATTTTCAAGCTAGTAGACTGATCTATTCGTTTCCTACCATTTAAGTCAACTATTAATTTATAATGACTTAAGAAATCGGCACCCAAAATAGGCTGGTTAACATCGGCAATAATGAAAGTCCATCAAAATGCACTTCTAAGATTTAAGTTTAAAACTAATGTTTTGCAACCAAATGTACGTATTGGTGTACCGTTCGCAGCATACAAATTATATTTTTCTAATGCCTTACTACTACAATCGAAAAATCTTTAAGATGCAGGTAATACAGAAATATTCGCTCCGGTGTCCACCAAAAATCTTAGTCCAGTTTCAATGTCACTGACACAAAGGCGGTGGTTTTCCCCGATACAGCTTCCCGCCGCAGACTGTACCTGTCCTAGTTTTCCGACGTTGCCCCGTTCGGATTGGCCTTCTTCCAATAACACGGATCAACACATTTGGAAGCACGATTCCCAAACCGGAAGTGGTAATAGCATAGCCAATTCGGGTCTCTCCTCAACTGATCTTGTCTCCTAGCGCTCGTCGACCGGTTCCGTCCACGGTAATTTTGACCATATGAATCTCTCCGAGGACGTCGAGATCTTTGTAACTCCGCAACCTGGATACTCAAATTCGCGATTTCCGCAATTAATTTGTCTGTGGTTGATGTAGATGGACTCGATACTTCCGCTATCTCCGTAGGACGCGATGTCTCACAAACTTTATCTGCTATTACCGCTAATTTGTCCAAATCCGTAATCTCGCTGACCGACAGCACGGCGCGTACAGCCGATGGCAGATGTCCTGACCATAAAATACGTAGGGTGTCATCCGGAAATTTATTCCGGGCTAAATCTCTCATCTTCCGCAGTAACTGGGACGGCTTCTGATCTTCTAATTCAGTATCACTCAGCAACTTTTGTATCTGCTTAATCTCTGATTCTTCATAGACGGTAAGTAATCTCTCTTTCAATACTTCATATTTCCTGGCAGGCGGCGGATTCAACACGATGTCACTGATTTGCTCGATAGATTCCCTGTTCAACTTTGCAACCAATAAATTGTATTTCGAATCGTCAGCTAACTTCTGATTTGCCAGCACAGCTTCGAATTGAACAAACCAAAGCCGTGGTTGCTCCTTCCAAAATTCCGGAATTCTCGAGGTCACGGTAATCTGGGCTAATGTTTCGGTATTGCTGGTCACCGGAGAAGGACTTGCTTGTTGCGGAGCTCCCGACACAGGATGTTGCATAGGTATATTAATATATTTCTCCATTTCCGAAATTTACACAAGCACGTTCTCAAAAGTCACAAACTAGGGTCACCAATGTAGGAGTGTGTTTCCTTATGTGTACAGTCACTGTATATTGTTCAGGGTGAGTGTATGGGATTCCGGTGTCTGGAGGAATTACCTGCCGACCCCAAATTATAACACGATTACCGATAAACTAATATATATATTTTATAAACGTACGAGTGGTCCGTACATAGTACAACAGGTAACTGGCGAACCCAAGTCGCCTCCGACCGTTTACATGACACCTTATAGATATGTATGCACGTCGTATATCATAAGCGTGTGTGCATATAATATGCACCTACAATACTAATTATATTTAGTTACGGGTATGTGATTGTTCATTATCACATACTAAACGGTGAACGAAAGCATTATGAGGAAAGCTGCATCCCCAATAAATAACTCTGTGTCACACACCAATTTAAAATAGTATAATATAATATGGACATTACACACGGTCATCTTATTAAAAACTAGACAAAGCCTGTTTTATTTTAACCAGTTAACGGATAAACTCTTAAATCTAATCTGATTCTCAAATCTTATACTAATATAAAAAGCTGAATAGTTTGTTTGGTTGGTTGAACGCGCTAATCTCAAGAACTACTTGTCCGATTTGAAAAAAATCTTTCAGTGTTAGATAGCCCATTTATCAGAACAGGCTTTCGTGGTTTGTTATTTGTGTTTAACATTACTGTCCGACCCCTTAGATGTATTATCTATATAGACTATAGTTTGTATGACTTCTCATTTTGGCTTTGATAACTTTGCAGCCTTTGCTGTAGCCATGGAAATGCGAGCATTGATATTGGCTACGTAGAACAGGACCATGTGGCCTAATGGATAAGGCGTCGGACTTCGGATCCGAAGATTGCAGGTTCAAGTCCTGTCACGGTCGTCAACACCGCAGATTTCTTTTTGCATTAAAATGCATTTTTTTACAAAGAGCAATAAAACTTGTTAACGGTTAACTCTAGGTATTTAATACTAGCTTACAAGACCGATTTTCTAAGCTTTCAATGAATAAACGAATAACCAAATTTATTCATACAAAGGTAAAATAAACAGAAAATCGTAATTGTGAACACATCTTTTGAATAATGTTATAATAATCTATCATTTTCATATGAAGAACTCCACCTTTAGCCGTATTTATGTAAATGTGTGGTATTTTATGAAAATATGTTATTGAAATACATAAGTATTACATCTGGACAGCACCGTGACCTGAATAAAAATAAACCTATTACTAGCTGTTGTCAGGCGGCTTCGCCGACCCTACATTAAAATCTACGTTTTGATGTGATAAATTACATGTTTGCTTATTTTTATGCCATCACTACACAGTTACGACACAGTTAATATTTTCTTGGGTTTACGTGAACGTTACACGTTATAATTCAACTACGGTTTACGGCTTTTATAGCGATATGTTTGTCTGATTTTGTCGTGACCACTATGCCTGTAAAGTAATCGAACGTCGGATTATTATAAATAAATTGTATTAATGTAATCTCAGTCAAACCAATACATCGCGATAAAATCCGTAAACCGTAGTTAAATTTAAACAGATAGTTTTACAAATGATGGAGTGTGGACTGGTTTTATTTGAAAACAGATAATTATACAAATAAAACCAGTCCGAACTCCACGTAAAGAGATGCCGCATTAAAACCTTGTACCGAAATAACCCTTCACAAGTATGGCCGCATACTAAGCGTATTTACAGTCTTGTATCTATGAATAATTTAAGATCGTAACGTGTAGAATGAGATACATACGTTTGTTAGGGCTCGGAATACAATCTGAACCTCTCCCTATGTAATCCTTTGGTTCACCACCTCAAATCTAAATTAGATAACCCATGTCGGCGATTTCGCATAGGTGATGCTGAAATACCATATGAAATGCGTAATTTGTTGTTTGAAAAGTTATGAAGTTATTGGGGTTCCTTGATACAAGCATTTCTATATATAAGAAAACAACTTAATAGTTAACAATATTTTTTGTCAATATCTTACTAATTAACAGTTATTGAAGGAAAGGTTGTCGCCATATAAAACCATTATTTAAAATATTAGTTTTGGAAAGTTATTAATTATTTAGCTCAGCTCGGGGTTACATCTTCGTTTTTGGGGTGCCGTACCTAAAAGGTAAAAAACGGAACCCTATTACTAAGCCTCCGCTGTCTGTCTGTCTGTCTGTCTGTCTGTCCGTCTGTCTGTCTGTCACCAGGCCGTATCTCATAAACCGTGATAGCTAGAAAGCTGAAATTTTCACAAATTATGTATTTTGGTTGCCGCTATAACAACAAATACTAAAAATAAAAAAATGAAAATATTAAGGGGGCGTCCCATACAAAAAACGTGTTATTTTTTGCTCAAAATTACTAACTGTATCAGGTAGACGCTTTAAATTTTTACTGAATATGTAGTTTTATATTACCTTTCAAAATGAATAATTAAATTTAAAAAAAGAAAATAATAAAGGGGGGCTCCCATACAACAAACGTAATTTTTAAGCAATTTGTTACTCAATCTTAATAAACAGGTAGAAACTTCAAAAGTATTTAAGTATACATACAACGAACGTGATTTCCTTTTATAGATGATGGTACGGAACCCTTCGTGCGCGAGTCCGACTCGCACTTGCCCAATTTTTTAGGGCTGCTGCTCCGCACCCGTGGCTCATAACGTGAATGTTATATCACCTATAACCGTCCTTGCTAAATGGGCTATTCATCACAAAATTAATTACCAAAATCGAATCAGTAGTTTCTGAGATTAGCGCGTTCAATCAAACACACAAACTCTTTAGCTTTATAATTCAGCTTATAGATATTATAGAGTATTTAAATTTATGCAAAACCTACATAAAAATATTTTGATCTTTTTCTTATAATATAACATAATTCCTACAAATACATATTATTTTTCCTTATGGTATGCCATAATAAGAACTCGCGGCCTCCACATCATTCTATATTAAGTCCTGAATGACACACAAACGCATGAACATTAAGTATTATTTCACTCCCGATGCCATTTTAATCATCGCGTCGGGGTCAACCGGAATTTAAATTCTAAAGCAACTCAACTTATATTTTTATTTTGGCAACGGCCAGCCAGCCAGCTAGCAAGCACTCTGAACATGTCGGTGACAACGCAAATTAAATCCTATTCGGGGATAGCACGTATTAACATCTGAACGAAAAACTGCTCTTTTAGGGCACAATCTCGGACAATCACAATCTTTTCACAATGCACAATAAATTAAATCAACAAATATCGCTAAAATGCGTTTGTTGATTTAAATATATACCTAAATTGATATCAAACAGATACAAATACATAAACAATGCTTAACTTAAAATAAGCACCATATCTATGCATAAACTGCTGAAAATATAACCCTTCTTTTTTTAACTTTACCTAGGCGACAAGAAATGGACGACAACAGACCATTTGCTTCTTCAAATCGCTTGTCTCTCACGACCCGTCCACGCTTGTCCAGCATTCCGCCATTCGCACAGCGCGCTCGTTCGCTTACCCGAGATTACCCCTAAAAGATTGTGCATTGTGAAAAGATTGTGATTGTCCGAGATTGTGCCCTAAAAGAGCAGTTTTTCGTACAGATGTTAATACGTGCTATCCCCGAATAGGATTTAATTTGCGTTGTCACCGACATGTTCAGAGTGCTTGCTAGCTGGCTGGCTGGCCGTTGCCAAAATAAAAATATAAGTTGAGTTGCTTTAGAATTTAAATTCCGGTTGACCCCGACGCGATGATTAAAATGGCATCGGGAGTGAAATAATACTTAATGTTCATGCGTTTGTGTGTCATTCAGGACTTAATATAGAATGATGTGGAGGCCGCGAGTTCTTATTATGGCATACCATAAGGAAAAATAATATGTATTTGTAGGAATTATGTTATATTATAAGAAAAAGATCAAAATATTTTTATGTAGGTTTTGCATAAATTTAAATACTCTATAATATCTATAAGCTGAATTATAAAGCTAAAGAGTTTGTGTGTTTGATTGAACGCGCTAATCTCAGAAACTACTGATTCGATTTTGGTAATTAATTTTGTGATGAATAGCCCATTTAGCAAGGACGGTTATAGGTGATATAACATTCACGTTATGAGCCACGGGTGCGGAGCAGCAGCCCTAAAAAATTGGGCAAGTGCGAGTCGGACTCGCGCACGAAGGGTTCCGTACCATCATCTATAAAAGGAAATCACGTTCGTTGTATGTATACTTAAATACTTTTGAAGTTTCTACCTGTTTATTAAGATTGAGTAACAAATTGCTTAAAAATTACGTTTGTTGTATGGGAGCCCCCCTTTATTATTTTCTTTTTTTAAATTTAATTATTCATTTTGAAAGGTAATATAAAACTACATATTCAGTAAAAATTTAAAGCGTCTACCTGATACAGTTAGTAATTTTGAGCAAAAAATAACACGTTTTTTGTATGGGACCCCCCCTTAATATTTTCATTTTTTTATTTTTAGTATTTGTTGTTATAGCGGCAACCAAAATACATAATTTGTGAAAATTTCAGCTTTCTAGCTATCACGGTTTATGAGATACGGCCTGGTGACAGACAGACAGACGGACAGACAGACAGACAGACAGACAGACAGACAGCGGAGGCTTAGTAATAGGGTTCCGTTTTTTACCTTTTAGGTACGGCACCCCAAAAACGAAGATGTAACCCCAAGCTGAGCTAAATAATTAATAACTTTCCAAAACTAATATTTTAAATAATGGTTTTATATGGCGACAACCTTTCCTTCAATAACTGTTAATTAGTAAGATATTGACAAAAAATATTGTTAAATATTAAGTTGTTTTCTTATATATAGAAATGCTTGTATCAAGGAACCCCAATAACTTCATAACTTTTCAAACAACAAATTACGCATTTCATATGGTATTTCAGCATCACCTATGCGAAATCGCCGACATGGGTTATCTAATTTAGATTTGAGGTGGTGAACCAAAGGATTACATAGGGAGAGGTTCAGATTGTATTCCGAGCCCTAACAAACGTATGTATCTCATTCTACACGTTACGATCTTAAATTATTCATAGATACAAGACTGTAAATACGCTTAGTATGCGGCCATACTTGTGAAGGGTTATTTCGGTACAAGGTTTTAATGCGGCATCTCTTTACGTGGAGTTCGGACTGGTTTTATTTGTATAATTATCTGTTTTCAAATAAAACCAGTCCACACTCCATCATTTGTAAAACTATCTGTTTAAATTTAACTACGGTTTACGGATTTTATCGCGATGTATTGGTTTGACTGAGATTACATTAATACAATTTATTTATAATAATCCGACGACGACAACGCAAATTAAATCCTATTCGGGGATAGCACGTATTAACATCTGTACGAAAAACTGCTCTTTTAGGGCACAATCTCGGACAATCACAATCTTTTCACAATGCACAATCTTTTAGGGGTAATCTCGGGTAAGCGAACGAGCGCGCTGTGCGAATGGCGGAATGCTGGACAAGCGTGGACGGGTCGTGAGAGACAAGCGATTTGAAGAAGCAAATGGTCTGTTGTCGTCCATTTCTTGTCGCCTAGGTAAAGTTAAAAAAAGAAGGGTTATATTTTCAGCAGTTTATGCATAGATATGGTGCTTATTTTAAGTTAAGCATTGTTTATGTATTTGTATCTGTTTGATATCAATTTAGGTATATATTTAAATCAACAAATATCGCTAAAATGCGTTTGTTTCTGAAGTCACGCTGTAATACTTATATTAATTAATTCCTAGATTAGGCAGCTATTTGTTCAATTTCAGTTGGTGAAAATGATGTCTGAAATGAATTATTTTGGTGTGAAATGTAGGAAGTTATGAACTAAAACGCACGAATACTTTTTATACTTGAAATATATTATTCTTTATACTTTTATAATCCCTAGGAAGCTACTACACGTCTAGTCTCGAGCACAGTCTACAATTGAATGAGGCGAGCGAAAAATGACTACTGACCACGTGCACACTGTCAGATTCATAAATACCGGATGTAGATAAAACACAGTACAATAAATCAATATAACAATTGTATTAATTTTTGCATTATTAAATATTATTACATACATAATAAATAATGCTTAATAAATTCAACACGCCCCCTCAAAAATTAATTTCTAATTGAATATGCATACAATTTAGTCCTACATAGATCGTGCATAACTTCCAAGTGTTTGCTGGGAAAATTACATAATTAATGGTCCAACATTTGTTGCTCAGGATTAGGAAAAACCCAGGAAAACCTAATCAGACCATTTAAAATTATTCTTACAATCAAATTAATTTATATTAACATTAAACTTATTCTAAGCCCATTTCCAGTCTATGGCCTTTGAATGTTATTGCAGGCAGTGGCTTTGTCAACACGTCCGCCAGCTGTTTACCTGTTGGAATATAATTTAATTTTATTATATTTTTCTCAACCTGCTCCCTTGTGAAATGATATTTTATATCAATGTGCTTTGACCGTTTATGGTTAGTGGGATTACGCGCAATACTGATACAGCCATTATTATCTTCAAAAATTGTAATGGGTTCTGTAATACTCATATTAATGCTTAAAGCTAGAGACTTAAGCCACAAGGCCTCTTTGACAGCTTCAAATAGAGCCATATATTCATTTTCAGTGGATGAGGCTGCTACTGAATTTTGTCTCTTAGTATTCCACACTATTGTACAACTATCAAATAATTTAAACAAAAAACCTGTTGTACTTTTTCTATTGGTAATATCATTTCCTCCCCAGTCTGAATCTACATATCCACAAATAACATTACTATGATAAGACCTATTATAAACTAATTTTAAATCTACCGAGCCTTTCAAATATCTTAGCACCCTTTTCAAACATTGCCAAAGTTCTTTATTGTTTTTGTTTGTGTATCTGCTCAATATATTAACAGAAATACTCAAATCTGGCCGTGTACATAACATTAGATACATTAAACAACCGATAAGATGCCGGCATGGTGCTTTACAATCGCTATTTGAATTTAATGCTTCATAATTAGGTTTTATTTCCATAGGGGTAATAGCAGGGTTACAATCGATCATATTGAATTTATTCAATATGGCTTCAATATGTGAACTTTGATCAAGTGTTATTCTATCATGATACCTTGTGACCTTAATGCCAAGAAACAATTTAATATCTTTTAAATCAGTCATCGAAAATTTACTCATTAAATATTGTTTCAAATCGTTCATTATTTTTATATCAGCAAATACTAAAACCAAATCATCGACATATAATACTATATAGATATTTTTACTAATATGTCCGTTATTTAAAACATATATGCATCTATCAACTGATGAATTTACGAAACCCCTATCTTTAAGTGCTGTTTCAAATAATTCAAACCAACACCTAGCTGCTTGTTTTAAACCATAAAGGGCTTTATTTAATTTACAAACCTCATTATTTTTACCATTTACACCTTCTGGAATTTTCATATATATCTCTTCTTTTAATAAACCATTTAGAAAAGCTGTTTTAACATCCATATGATGTATCAATAAATTATACTGATTAGCAAAACTAATTATGAAACGAAAACTAGCTATTCTAGCAACAGGTGCGAAAATTTCATTGTAATCTACGAGATATTCTTGACTGAATCCCCGTGCTACAAGACGCGCTTTGTATCTAAGAGGTTTCCCAAACTCATCATGTTTTATAGAAAAGACCCATTTACAGTCTATAATGTTTTTATTTACTGGCCTTGGCACCAAAGTCCACGTATCATTAATCACGAGAGAATTTAATTCATCCCTAATTGCTTGTTCCCACTGACTTCTGTCATCGCGAGTTTTAATCTCATTATAAGAATTAAGAACTTGACATATTAGAGATTGTGCATATATTAAAGGATCATCATCATTTTCATTATATGATACAGGGGGACGACCTTTAAGCCTATTACTCCTCCGTAAAACATTATCTGTGCTTTTATTAATCTCAACTGAAGGAACATCAGAGTGTTAAAAACAGAAAATACGTCTGATTTATAAGTAATCAAATACGTTACACAGTAATGCGTATACTGGTCAACAAATAATACAAAATAATTTTTATTGTCTATAGTTGGAGGAGTAATCGGCCCACACACATCAGAATGTACAGTAAATAATGGTCGCTTAATATAACTTTTATCTTTGATCTTATTAAATGGCAGTCTTCTCTGTTTCCCATTTATGCAGGCCTCACATAAATTATCATTAGGAAATATAGTCTCAATTTCATACAAATTTTCTACCATTTCATTCCTTTTTAATTCTAGAAATTTATCTTTGCTAATATGTCCCAAACGTTGATGCCATAACTCATAATTACTACTGCATACTTGAGAAACAGAACTATCAGGTTTTACAGACACCCAAAAATCTAAGACAATTAAATTGTTTATAGACTTACCAGTTATTACAGTCTTACCATCCTTGCATATACGAGTACCATCTTCATCAAAAATAACAGCCATGCCTGCTTTCTGTATCTTCGAGACCGACAGTAAATTATATGGTACGTCAGGGCAAAATAATACATCCTCCAAGGTTCCATCAACTCCCACATAACTAGTAACCTTCAATGTTCCTTTCTTCGTAGCTGTAATAAATTGACCCACTTTAGCAACTGAAATTTTAATAGGGGTTAGTAAATTTATATAATTTATGAAAAAATCGTCCCTGTTAATTATGTGATCCGAGGCTCCAGAGTCCAATAAAAATGTGATTTTGTTGTTGTGTTCACTTTCATATTCGCCAGCCATAAAAGCTAAACCAGAAACATCACTTGATGATGTTGGCTTAGTCATCTGTACTGCTTGAATGGTTCGACGCCTGTCTGCAGTTTTATTCTGATGTGTATTTCTCTTGAAGTAAAAACAATCACTTTTAACATGTCCTTTACGCCCGCAGTGATGATATTTTACAAAATATGACCTTCGTTTTGACTTTTGATTATAATTTATCTGCTCGTAATTATACGACGTGTTTGCATTTTCTAATTTCGTAAATTCCTTTTTCTTTTGATTTGTTTGAAATTTATTTTCCACGTGTAATATCTTAGCACTTGTATCACGAGAAACATTTTTTAATTTTACTTCATGATCCAAGAGCCTGGTCTTCACAAATGCTAACGTTAAATTATCCTCAGATAATGTTTCTATCGCCGTAATGACACCATCGTAGGTAGCAGGAAGTGTAAGCAGCAAATGAGACACTTTATCGGTTTCTTCTAACCTAGCTCCGGCGGCCATCAACTCAGCGATTAACTCATCAAAAATAGTAAAGTATTTTATTAACGGAGTATCACCCTGCAGCTTCAATGACAATAACTTCTTTCTCAAAGCCAACTGGGTCGCAATACTTTTTCGTTCGTAAAGTGCATCTAAACTTTTAAAAATTTCCTTTGTCTTTACTTCTTCTTTTGCAAAACTTAGGTAAGAGTCTGCTAAATATTTGACAATAGTATTTTTGGCAATACAATTCTTCTTTTCCCATTCTTGCGACCGCGTTAGAGGTATTTCGTCATCAATAATTTTTATAACATCTAATTCACTTAAAAGGGCACGAATTCTGAATTTCCAAACACTATACCTTTCTCCATCAAACGGTTTTATATTGCGTTTTAATTAAAAATTTTCCATCGTTAACTTTGAAAAAAAATATAATGTAGGTAGGTAACGGCTACTACACTTTTTCTAAAATGTACAGTGCAGAGTAGATATTTAATATCAACACTTAGCTAACACTGGGCCCATAACCTGTAGGAGGTTATGAACTAAAACGCACGAATACTTTTTATACTTGAAATATATTATTCTTTATACTTTTATAATCACTAGGAAGCTACTACACGTCTAGTCTCGAGCACAGTCTACAATTGAATGAGGCGAGCGAAAAATGACTACTGACCACGTGCACACTGTCAGATTCATAAATACCGGATGTAGATAAAACACAGTACAATAAATCAATATAACAATTGTATTAATTTTTGCATTATTAAATATTATTACATACATAATAAATAATGCTTAATAAATTCAACATGAAAATGTGACTTTTATACATACCTTTATACATGAGTACTACTGACTATTCATTTGGTTCGAGGTTCGAGTGGCTAAGAATAAATTTTATTCAAATTACTAAAGAATATCATAAAGATAATAATACCATGAGTATAGTCTTAATCGTAAAAAAATACTTTTATGAATCATTGTGGCTTTTTGAATGAAAATATAAAACTTGACAAATAGCCTCTAGTGTATACTCAGAGTCTAAGAGCGGCTTAGATGAATGTGGATTAATAATTAAACAGCGTGTTAAAATAACGATCGGCGAGAGTAATATTTTACATTAATATTTTTGGACTCACAGAAAAGCTGGTATTTTGGTTTGTAGAATTTATATTGCGAAGGGCATTGGTCTTTGTTATGACGCATGTAGATTTACGAGATGGTTTTAATGTGTATCGTCTGTTAATTTCAGCAAGTAAAGGCGTCTGACTTAACTATGCTATACAGTTAAATACGCTAATAGTCAATTGAAGGTGTTTAGTTTATTGTGTTGTAATACGTGGCTGAATAGCCATGGAGGTTAAATATCTATATTCAAGCTTATATTTGAGTCTAGATGCTGCATGCTTATCAGTTCAAATAAGGCTCATATTGTTTATGATCATATTACATAATATATTGTTTATTGTTGGATGCGGGCGACTAAAGATCGGTCTAAGTGGAGAGCATTTAGAGAAGCCGATGTCCAGTAATTTCTTTCGGTTGATATAATGATGATGACATGTTGTGATCCGTTTTTATGAACCACCAAATATGAATCCTACCAGTAATTATGAATAGTTTTTTGTGAAACGAGTTGCCTTTATTTTTCGACTAGTCTTTATTTCGGCAATGTCCCAAAATATTTACCAATTATATAACCTTCCAATGAAACTACAAATAAATCAACATTGTAACCAAACCTTTCCATAAACCTAAACGCACCTTAGCTTCGGCGCAATATCCACAACGCTTGTTTACTCGCTCTCTCCTGTTACTTACGCACCGCACACGTTAATATTAAACGTGTATTATTAAATGAATTCCCGGATGTCGTCATCGGGACGTGAAATACGGGAACATATAATATTATCCGTTATTTACAGGCGTCTTAACTACTTCGCTTTAAGCGGGTACACTGGTAAATACGAATGGTTGACGTATTTGCGCGCTATGGTAGCGTTTGTATTTGGGTTTTGTCTATTTTCGGATTAAATTCAATTCAATTCAATTCTTTATTCAATAACAATTTTTACATTGTGTTTGAATATTTGCAACAATACAAAAAATACAATGAATAAAATAATTAAACATTAAATGATCGCTGATAAATAACGTGGGATCTCCACCTTGTCGTGGTGGGGGGGCTTAGTAACCGTGGATTGGTGACCCGCGGTGAAGCTAAGAGGGATCCAGGAGGGGACGCTCCGCGTGGGCTTGACGGAGGCCTGCGCAGGATGCGTCCAAAGGGGCGGGTGCGAGGGACAGTTCTTCTGTCCCTCGCAGTCGGATGCGGTCGCGGGAGGAGAGGCGTGTCGGTGTTCCGTTGCCGCGCGCCCTATCTCCCGCGACCAAATGGAGGCGCACCATCGTTGCGTCGCGGTGGGGCCGCAGAGGAAGAGGAGATGCGGTGTTGCGTTGCCGTCCTCCCTATCCTCTGCGGCCGCTGAGTGTTTTGGCGGCGGAGCCCAACACCTTCATCCGCCGCCAAGGGGGTTTTGTTCGGGGCCCGCCTGACCATCTGGCGGGCCAATACCCGTCGGGGGGTAGCGACGAATG
This sequence comes from Euclidia mi, assembly GCA_944739405.2. Lineage (NCBI taxonomy): Eukaryota > Metazoa > Arthropoda > Insecta > Lepidoptera > Erebidae > Euclidia > Euclidia mi. Next base: position 6,649,438 of record OX123182.2, read on the forward strand.
CTTATGCGAATCCCTACCCTCCGACACACGGGTACATGAGGAACACGGGTTGGTTTTTAGTCAGTAAGAGTCTGATAGTCCCCTTCGTCCTTCCCCCGGGGCGGAGGGACTCCATGAGGATTTTCCAACCCGATACCAAAAAAAAAAAAGGTATATCTGAATATAGAAATAAATACTTAATAGTCGATACAATTCATGAAATAAGTACCCATATCATGAGCATGTCTTCAACATGTGATTCTTACAATAATTAAATGTCAAGTAGAAAAGAAATAAAAATAAGATATGTCAAATAAAAAAAAAAATATAAATTGCATAAAATGTCAAGACCTAAAATGTCAATAAATACACATGTCATGTAACAAATTTTAGGGACTTACTCATTTTGTTTTAGCTTATTAATAACCCAATTGTCAATTACAATGTTATTTATATGTATGTACATTTTATAATTCATATGTTAAAGATCATTTACAGAGTACAAACACCTTTCCGAAAGAAACGCTTTCAGTTTTGCCTTGAAGTTACTTTTATATAAAATACTCTTTAATTCTAGTGGCAGTTTATTGAATAATTTTATTGATCTATAGAAGGAAGTATGTTTTATTATGTCAAGATGTGGCACTTGTTTGGTCACAAAATCCATTCTTCTAGTTGCCTCCCTTTGTAGTTCGGCTGCTTGAGGAAGGATTTTAATTTGTTGGCAAAGCAAGAAATGTTTTTGATGTCCCTATTTAAACGTCGTGTAGCAGACAAAAATATTATTTTTGGTAATCATAAAGTTAATTACAACAACACTTTAAAATGAAAGTAATTCCCAGGGAAAAGGACGCATCATCGCCTTTTCCCTCCGTCCCGTTCTCATTCTTTCTCTCCTTTCACATATAGGAAAGTAAGAGACTAGTTCTAAAACATTGAGGCTCCGTTCACTTGCTGAACGATACGCAACAGTAGTATGATTGTAACCTTACATTAATCTTCAGTTCGAGACTTCAATGCGCTGGTTCGAGTGAACTTATTTTATTTTATTTTAATAAGCACACCAACAATATAATTACAATAAATATTTTCAATACAGCTTTCATATTATATCTAGTCTAGAGTAATTACACAGGTAATAGGTATGCATAACATTGGGAGAAAATATTTTTGTTCAAAGAGATTACAGTCTACATGTTATACCTACCATAAAATACACAAAAGCAAAGAAATTAACTAAAAAGAAATTAAATTGTACAATGTTTTTCCTTATTGTAAGAGGTAATGCCTGTATTGTCCAATATTATTCACGCTGTAACCAGCTATACTTAGTTACAGAGAAAATGCTTGCAATTATGTGTACCTAACATTAAGCCGAATTGGCGTAGCGACAATTACAGATATATTCATCATCCTTCTAGCGTTATCCCATTTGTTACCCGGGCTCCGCTTATTGACTAGTAAGCGGATTTTACAGAATATTAGCTTTCTGCTTAGTTATATTGCGCTGTCCTAATGTTGCGTCCACTAAAATGTTGTACAACATTAGTGTCCCTGTCCACACTCGTCTAGTTCGCCATGTGTTAGTCACAGCCGGAATGCATGTTAATCGAATGATGAAGTTCCATAAGTTACTTGGTCTATTGTTCTATCAAATTACTCATTTATTATATTGCTTTGTTGCTTATACGGTTTATTTATTAATTAATTTATTAAAGCTTTATATACACAACGTATACAGGCGGACTTAATGCCATGGGCATTATCTCCCAGTCTACCTTAGAGTGGTGCAGAGAGAAAAGAAGTAGGTGTTATATAAAGAAAATGAATTTGAAATAACACAAATAGGTAATAAAAACTAAAGATACATTCACATTAAAACATATATAGGTACATAATTTACATATAATATAAACATACATAATAAAGATGTATTATAGAACTACATACAATCATACACATATAAGAATATATAAATATATATACGTACATATGGTATATATATACATATTAAACCAATATGAAATTTAAACGACTTATGATACATTCGCTGACTCAGCCAGTAGAAGTTCCTTCACCTTGAACTTGAAAGTATTCTTAGTCTTGGCCATCCTGATTGCCAGAGGGAGGGCATTCCAAAGAAGAATAGATTGGACAGTAAAAGAGGAATGAAGAAAATTAGAGTTATGAGAGGATACAGTGAGGAGAAGATTATTAGATGAGCGGAGGTTTCGTTCATGGTTAGAGCATAAGTATTGAAAGGAGGAAGATAAATACTGGGGAGAAGTTGAAGATGTAAGAATAGTATAGAGGGTAGTGAGAACACGCAGACTACGGCGTTGACGTATGGGAAGCCACTTTAATTGGGAACGATAAGTAGACACATGGTCATACTTGCGAAGGTTGAAAATGAATCGAATGCAGTTATTAAGACGACGAGTTTATCAAGGAGATCTGCATTCAGGTCAAAGTAACGTACATCACCATAGTCGATGAGGGGGAAAATTAAAGTCTGCACAAGCATTGTCTTTGTCTCAGGTGGTAGAATGTTCCGGAGGCAGTAAAGAGCGCGCAGGGTACCGGTGACATTTTGACTCACCTGGGTTACCTGGACTTGCCAATTCAGCATCGTATCTATGTGTAGCCCAAGGTTTTTGACCGTAGGACTCAAATCGATGGTGATCCCATTAAAGATTATAGACGGCAGCGACGATAACTCTAGTCGTTTTGAAATCCATTGACTACTTACAATGATAGCTTGGGTCTTCCTAGGATTTACAGTTAACCCAAACATCTGACACCAGGACAATATAGCAGTCAAGTTGTTGTTAATTTTGTCGATCGCCTCATTGACGTGTTCCACACTTACTTGGGAGTAAATCTGCAAGTCATCGGCATACAAATGGTAAGCGCACTGAAGATTTCGAGTTAAGAGATTTATAAAAATAGAAAATAAAAGGGGAGAAAGAATGCCGCCTTGAGGAACGCCAGAAGTAGTATCACACCATCTCGACGATAACTCGTCGACATGGATCGACTGCTGGCGATCTCGACGATAATTTGAAAATTTATATACATGTAGGCTTTGACTTTTTGTTGGTAAATTCACGTACGGTTAAACAAGTGCGAGATTAGCCGTTGGAAATAATAATAATTGGCTGGCATTTTTGACTAATCACCAAAATATTAAATTAAACAAAGTATTTTTTGTACGAGCAAGTGTTAGTGCAGATGCGCAAATTATCATGAGAATATTTTGTCTTTTTATTCGATTGCTTTATAAGGTTATCTTTGAAAATGATAAATAATTAACATTTATTGCGCTCTTTATAATATTATAAAGAGTGCATTTAACTTTGGCTTCTGGTCAAAGTTGAAGTATGTAGTATATAAATACAGTCTCTATTTTTTCTGATCTTTTTTATTATTTTTTCCGACATAGCCAAATTCAACCTTGACCAGAAGCAAAAGTAACTACACAAGGCCTTGAGCCAAAAAAGTTACTACGTAGAGGGCAATTACTATTGATTAAATTTGACAGAAAAACAACATAAATTTTATATGTACATACAGAGCCAGTAACATACTGTCAAATTCTCAAATGGCATTCACATAAAACGGTATTAACATTTTTACAACGTCGATATGGTAAATTGGGAACGTACTTCTACTTTTGGAGGTGACATAGAGTACGTATCTGCAGAAAATATTAAAATGCGCGTTTGTGATCCCTTTCCTCTTTTCTTAATGACAGTAACATTTTTGTCTTTTTTCATTTCTAAAATATATAGGGAGCTATAAGACTTAATAATTCGGTGTCGCGGGGGATTTTACAAACTTAAAACTAACAGACACAATTAGCACCTAGACTGGAAAACAAAAAGTATTGTCTCGTGTGGGGATAGAACCCACAACAGTCGGTAAAGTCTCAAGTGGCAGCCGCTTGAGCTACTACGTCAATCGTGCAGGATGTAATTTGAAGAGTAATGTGGCAGATGAGCTGTCAGCGCTCCTGATAGTAAGCGGCACCCCCGCCCATAGGCTTTGGCTATGTCAGAGACACATCCAAGTCGCTACCTACCTCGAGACGTATGGAGTTAAGTCTCCTAATGCCCAGTAATTTAACTAGCTACAGTACCATTAAAACTGGAACATAATACTGCACATTTGTACGTTACTACTTGGCGGCAGGATGACTGATACTGCGGTTGTATCTTTCTAGACGGCCGCCGCAATAAGACGGCTCTTAAATAGCTTGGCCGTTTATTTTATTTATTTATAGCAACTTTGATAGCACTTCATCATACAGTTGCGCAGTCTTCTGCTAGACGTAAGTCTCTGTCAATTCGAGTCACTATAACTTATCGAGCCCATAGGCAGATGATACTTATCTTTAGTTAAATCAGTTATCTATAGCTTAACTTGTCAAGGGGTGCTTATAATGTCAAGACACAGTTTTTATCCTTTTTACATTTGTTTTGGATTTTCCATAGGAAAATAACATTGTTTATGTAACGGCTCGGAACTACGAAGATAACAAAGGGAAGTCAATTAGAATTAAGGCAAACTAGAGGACCCGTGCTGCTCCACAGCATATTTTAATATTATAAAAAAGCTCTTACATATAGGTATGATGAGTACATTGTAGCATTATATAATAAGTAAAAAGATGATATTCTTACCAAAAATATAATATATCACAAAACTTCTTTTCTCACAACATTGGCTTTGCGTTGCACCTTAGGTATCGTGAAATTTCCACCTTGGCATTACTGAATGGTTTGCCGCGCAATAGAGATATATATAATATGTATAACTGAACATTGCCGAAAGAAAGGTCTTCAATATGACTGTGCTGCCCTACAATTCTTTCCATTAGGACACTGTAATGTCCTTCGTCCAGGTGCCCAGAAAATAGCAAGTTATGAACAATTTCGCCAGTAACATAGTCAGTAATCGTATTACTGTTTTCCAGGTGAACTCTGAATTGACTCGGGATATAGCTCACTAACACTCTGAAGTTCAGCTTGCCCTGCGTACTGTTTATTGGCACCCATCACACGTTTGTAATCTGTTGCATTTGTAATGGTCTGGCCATAATTATGCTTCGTCCCCAACAGTGAAGTTACTATATACATTCCACTTATTGACTATGTTATCAACAGTGGCCAAACGAATTTCATAATGTTTATTCTCACTTCCATATAAACAATAAGAAATTGCGCGGAATAAGCAATTACCGTCACCAAGAACAGAAATCACTTGAAAATTGTTGATGGAAGAATTAATCAAATCTGAACCCGTTTCCACCCGTATTTTTTAGCAGTAGTAGGACCATCCGGTACCAAATCTCCAACAGGGCCGTCATTGACCAAGATTCTTTGTTCAAACTTTCTCTGAGCATTTTTCAATTTCCTCCCAAGAACCATCATTATTATTGAAAACACAACTACTCACAAAAAATACGTTATTAAATCAGAAACTTAAGTAACTAACTTACGCTAACTTCACTTTTTTCTTTATCTGTCGATATTTTATTATTAAAACTATAGATAAATAACTTTTTTTTTATAAGTAAGAAAATAGGTTTTATTTCTGTTATCCAGCTAAATATTTCTGTGAGAAGCACGATTTATTTTGTTTTGTGTATGGGTGTGACGCAGCAGAGGTAGGCCCCCCGCAAGGTGGACCGGCGATCTCGTCAAGATCGCGGGAGGCGGTTGGATGCGGGCGGCTCAAGACCGGTCTGTGTGGAGAACCTTGGGGGAGGTCTATGTCCAGCAGTGGACGTTGTTTGGCTGATATGATGATGATGATGGGTGTGATTAATCCATTATAATTTAGAAATGTAATAATGACGTTTATAGTTTTGGTCAAAATTGTACTTTTGGTAGGAATGGTAGCATTGGTAGCAATCGTAAGTAACATTGCTACCAAAACTACTATTCCTACCGAAAATACTATTCCTATAAAAACTCCTATTTGTACCAAAACTACTATTTGTACTAACACTATCATATCTACCATTTTTTAAACTACCATTTCTACCAAAACCGCCGGTGCTGTCAAAAGTACCTACCTTTTCTCTCAAAACTACTATTCTTAACAAAGCTACAATTTCTACCATAACTACCACTTGTAATAATATAATTATAATATATGACTTTAAAGCTGATGAAGAATATATGACAATAGTACTATGATATATATGACAATAGAACGGCTGTAATATGTTCCACATAAAAAAAATTAAGATGCCTGAAGAAAATCCGTAATTTAAAAACACAAAAATTTTCCTAACATAAAACGTAAGGAAAATTCCTCAACATCAGAGATCAATTCACCCAACATTAAGGGTTAACTGGTAACATTCGGGGAATATTACCTGCCATCAGCGAAAATTCACTATAGTGATAATTTGACCAACATCGCGTATATGTTACACACCACCACACTCACACCCGTATGAAAGTAAGGCATGGTCACCTTAAGGAGGCATAACGTTTATTTTCCTGGCAGTTACCGCAAGGATCTTATTAGATGATAAAAAATATTTTTGAATTAAGAACCGTCCATGTAGAGAGAAAGCAATGGAATCTTAAGAAATTTATAGGAAAATATTGAAAAATAAGTTGAATGTCCACGCCTATCTTCCTTCAATCTTACCCAATTTAAATGAGCATACCATCAAATGAAAGAGCTCTTTTCAGTGCGTGTTTTAGGCCTCAAACGAAACGCCGACCTCAATGAGAACCAGATATATAGAAGCAGAAAGTCATTGACTACGGCTACGAAAACGTAAAAAATGTATGGGAGAAAACTGTTTTTGCATATAACTTGATGAATGTGCAAGTTAGGTAATTTCTAATGCTTGATGACAAATCTATGCAGTGAGAGCTTTCATTTAAAAAAAAAATCATGCGAATCGGTTGCGTAGAACGGACTGGCCGACTCGTATTATAAAACACAAATTCTTTTAATATATAGATACATGGAAGTCAATTTATCTTTTTTTATTACTAAGGGAGTAATATCCGTTATAAAAAATATTTGTATGTAAAACACGGGATCTAAAATGTTCACTTCTAAGGTACCTTCCAATTGAATGCTAGTGGATAAGTACTACTAATTGTGTTTGCGAACTCTTAATAATACATGTTTCTGTTTATGTTATCCTGGTATCGTTGCGATCATCCCTATGCAGCGGCAAACTTTCACAATTTCAAATATTTTTATTAATGTGAGATTTTATGTGGTACGCAGCTTCTCTTATGTAAAACATTTTTATGGGTTTACCGAACTGATATTGTCTTTTTTTTTCAAAATATTGCTTTCACTTAGGCTTATAGAGGCGTAATATTCTGTCAAATCTGACTAGTCTATAGCGCGCAAGCCTCGGGCTCCAAGACGTGTATACAAATCACAGAAAATCGACGTAAAGTAACAGTACCTAAACTGTTGCCTTTCGTTCGGTGATTGAAAGTGCCGGAGGCCCCATCCCTTTCCTTCTCGCTTGTCCCTTTTCCCAACCCCAAGGGGCGGCAAACTTGTGACTCCTCTGGTGTTGCTTGTGTCCATGGGTGGCGGTAATTGCTTATCATCCGATCCGTCTATGCGTTTGTGGCCCTTTAACATAAAAAAATACAACAACGGCATAGTGCGAGTTCAATCATGAAGTGATAATTTGAAGAAAATTTACGTCTCGGACAAGTGTCCAACACATTATCGCCCACACTTTCGAAGCTTACTTCTATAATTTTTGTTAACTAATACAAAATTCATGATAAAATTTCTATAATAGAGTCATACAACATTGGACTGCACGGTTGGTGCACGGTATTTATGTCCGTTAGTTGTATGTATCTAAAGCCCCCCGCTACACAGGACTTAGTCCTAATGTGGGAGTTGTCTTTAAAAAACACATTATACAACTGTATCGGTACGGTAAGCACACATGTTTTTCATAACGATACACAAGATTTTATGTTATCAAGCTACGAAAGTTCAACTTATTTTACCGTCTTACTTCTTCGATGTGTCAATATGATTCACTGGCATGGTTTTGAAATCTTAATAACTAAACTAACTGGCTTAGCAATAGATGAATTGTTAAATCATCTGCCTGGAAATTATTGATAGAAGTTTAAATACAAGAAAGATTACCGTTACCATATTTAATCCTTAGTCATAAGAAGCGGGAATCTACGATTGTTGGTCTTCTGACGGTCGGTCCCAAAATCAAAGCAATGGATTTGGCTAATAGAGATATTTCACACATATTTTATGGACCTTAAGTCACATTTGTATCTCTAATAGCTAACTCAATTGATAGATAAGATATTGGAGACCGGTCGTAAGTGAGAGGTCAATTTGTAGAGCCTCAAACAAACGGACACCGAGATGTTTGTTGGGTACCACCGATGTGTTCGCGTCAAAGCGGGCCTGTTCATCCATTTATACTAATGGATCGAATGGAGGGCTTTCATCCGTACGCGTTGCACTAAGGTTTGATACGTCCAATAAATGCTTGTGGAATTTGAGCCATAGCTGTGTAAAATTGCTCTAGATAAGCTTGTGTAATAGTCTTGTTAATGGTTTAAGGCATAGGACTTGGATTCGAAGCTAGGAGCTTTTTGTATGATCAGAAGAAAAATCCGATGAATACTATTCGTTTATTCTGTTCTTATTACTTTCTTCTTGCTGTTATTATATAGATGCAAAATAACCCCTATACCCATGATACGTTTTATTGCGTTAAATAATTAAATACCTATAAGCACATTTCTTATACCTAAAACAACGTGACTGAGCAAACACAATTTAAAATCGTCTTAAAACGGCACGTGTACCAACAAACTCAATGTACTTTTCTTGTATTAATACCTTATCTGCCTTATTATGTAATTATTATTATATCGCCATTTTATGAATGTTTAGATCCCTCGCAATAATAAGAAAGAATAGCAAAATAGCAATCCGAAAGTATTGGACGTCATATTTGAATATTACGTCCTAAAGCAGAGTTGTAGTGTTGATTTTTAGATAACATTTACTTCTTTTAAATATTTTTTTATATAGACTCACGCCTGTATCCTCAAAGAGGTTGGCAGAGGTAGTAATATTACACCCACATATCGCCATAAAAAAAACACAAAATAATTTGGAGCATCGGATCGAGAAAAGTGTTTAAATATCCGAAGACGTCTGATATATGTAATCTCACTGTAATAACATAATACTTCATTATATTTACAGACTACAACGACATTTATTTAATGTAATAACCACATTTTTTTCACGCATTTTATTCCAGGAAAAAGCGTTCGTCTTTAATATATTTATCGTCGTTTTCCTGAATATGTATAATAATATCATACTCCTATTCGCAACCATAAGACGTCCATCTGATATCACAATAAAGACCCGTACCTTCGTGCGTGCAATCGCAGGGCGGCCAAACAAGAAATATTATCAGTGTTACGTGTGGCATGACACATAATTCCTTAATCCGAGATAGACCAGGCTCACCTTACAAGGAATACTAATGTGAACGCGTCCCATTGACATGAGCCCTCTTATCTTTATTATGGGGCGACGTCTATGCCTACGGTATGATTCCTTCGCATTGATATCGTTCGAAGAGGTCTCGGATTCGAAACCTGAGGCACGTATGTTTGAGATTGTGGATATGAATGGTTGGCAGGAGGTTAGGTAGTTTTGTGTTATGCATAAATGTATGCTTTAAACGTACTACAGTAGAAATGGCATGGATAGCACAGCTGTTTAGGTGGTTTCATGTCAACTATAGAAAAATATTAATGTGTGCCAGGTTTGCCCCGCCGCCGAGATTGGGGCTTTGGCTACTAAACTTAGAAAACTTAATAATCATACATTGCTGTATTCAAACTCCCATTGTACTTGGAAGCCCCATGTAGATCACATTTGCAAAAACTTTACAGATTTGTATATGCACTATGGCGACTTACAAAAATCACAAACAAAGAAACCGCCTTAAAGGCGTACCACGCCTTTGTTGTATCAAACCTTAGGTAAGGCATTATGTTATGGGGAAACTCAGTGCAAATAAATAGGGTATTTATATCTCAAAAATGTTTTAAGAGCTATATGTGATGAGGCTCCATGGGATAGCTGCAGACCGCTGTTTGGAAAGTTGTCTTTGTTAACTGTGCCATGTCTCTATATATTCGAAAGCTGTATATTTGTTGAAATGAACCCTGATATCGACGTCCCCAGGGAATAAACCCGTAATCGAAAAAGTCAAATTTTACAGGAAAAATTATTTAGTGTTTTTGGGGTATATCTCTTCAAAAAAATGTAACAACATATCTCTTCAAAAAAATGTAACAACTGCACTACTGAGTACAGCTACGGACTAGCCGCAGATCATGTAGGACTATTGTGATGATGTGGAGCTTAATTTAAATGGGTTATGGGGTTGGATGATTAATGGACTGCAAATAATGGTACTATGGATAACAAACGGCACCTGCCAGTGATACTCCAATAGCATCCGTCCGGTGGCAGGTGGTGACTCGCCAACTCACTGGATGGGCCCTCTCTAAATAGCCGCCCAAAACAAACAAACTCTGCCATAGAGGCAGCCAGAGGGCAACACCGGTGCGAGTGGCTAAGGGTGTCGAGCGGTGCGGCAATGGCTTCCCCATCGCGGGTCTTGTGACAACGGAGACCCGGAGTGGGTTTCCCTGTAGTTACGCCCTTGACAATGACACTTCCACCCCCGAGCTAATAGCTCTTGCGGCTCCCCTCAGGCCGGCCGACCAAGGCAAGCCAGAGTTGAGAGTCCTGCGGGTGCTCTTGGAAATCCACTCCAACCAGCCAACAAAGGCAAGCCGGAGACGAGGCCCTGACCGAGCCTCTGAAGCATTCGGGACCGCAGTGTCGCTACACACATTCAGCTTGCCACAAAGCTGCCCTGCGGTTTGTAAGCTTTCTTTTCCTTATTGTAATATTTTTTTTGTTTATATCACAAGATGAAGGTGATGTTTGAAAGCTATTACTCTACCCTCCGAGTTTGCGTTAGTCTCATGGTGAGATAACGACGGCCCCAGAGGGGTACTATTATTATTATTAATAGTAGGTGAGCCTATTGCCAAACTGAAATGCGATATTTCTTTGTTGATTGATTGTTAAGCCATTAAACATGTTATGTTACTTCAAATTAGGCGTGGAAATTCAACAGCAGCTACCTGTAGGTTACTAGCAGTCCAATTTGCTGTCGTGGTTCCGTTATATTTAAATTTATCATCTTCAAATTTGTCTATAACCCACAGATTTTTTGAGACTGGACATAGCCAAAACGAGGGCGACTCAATGCATGCCTGTACTGAAAGGAACATCAAAAACAAATAAGAAGTTTAAAAACCTTTTTCCACGCAAAGTCTAATACGAGTAAAATTTACAACGCCATAGTTACAAATGATATCAACTACTCACCACTTAACTTGCACGATCAAACAGAGACACAACACACTAACATCCATGATACACAAAAGCAAAAACTAGAAGATTGGAAAAAGAAAGTGCTTCATGGCCGGCACCCTCATGATTTAGAGCAACCCCACATAGATACAATAGCATCAAATAAATGGCTTAGGATAGGCAATTTATTTCCTGAAACAGAAGGCTTTATTATTGCAATTCAAGATCAGATTATAAACACAAAAATCACAGAAAGTATATAATTAAAGATCCCAAAATCACTAATGGCAAATGTCGTAAATGCCATAACCAATCAGAAACCATACAAAACATAACTGGAGCATGCACACAACTGACACAGACAGATTACACTCATAGACACAACCAGGTAGCAAACATCATACATCAACAACTAGCACTCAAACATAAATTCATACAAGACACAAAAACTCCTTATTATAACAATTATTGTGTGCGCTATAATCTGTCGCAGTTTATTTCAGTGTTTAGAAAGAGATGCACTGACTATCACCGACGCCGCATATTAGTATTAGTGTGCGTAATGTGTATTACATATAGAAACGCGTTCTTGAGCCGCCGAGCGCGAGCAAGTTACCGCCAATATGTATAGCAGGTAAAAAATTATGTCCCGGATGATAACTGTAATAATGAATTACCGAAAATGTTTACCACAAAATTTACGATAGTAAACCTGTAATGGTGTTAACCAGCAATTTAGCTGAAATATTTTCCAGTACTATTACTTTACCGAAATGTAGCCGCAAAACTTAACTTGTAAAAATGTATTACGTTATTTTTCTACTAAATAAAAAATAAAAAAATTCCAAAGAACAAAAGTGTATAAGGTAACGCGTTGAAAATTACAGCAGAAAAAATTGAAAAAAATTGCATAGGCGTATTACGACCGGTCTGTGTGGAGAACCTTGGGGGAGGCCTATGTCCAGCAGTGGACGTCGTTTGGCTGATATGATGATGATTACGACCCCTAGATACCGTAAATGGTATAACAATAAAAAGTAAGTATTAGCATAATACAGGTTTATTCCTTGGGGGCGTCGATATGTACACGACAAAAATAAGTGTTTGTAATTTTAATACTAGATATTCTAACAAACTAGTGCTACCAAATGTAAGAACCAATATATCTAGTAGAAATAGTTATGTTATGTCTATTAGGATGTATAACCATCTCCCACAGAGTCTTTAAGATCTAACAATAACAAAATTCATTGACATTTGTAATTGTATGTATAATAATAAAATTAATGACAATTTATGATCTACACAACAATTTTTCAACATATTTAATAATTATATGTATAATTTTTAAAGTACATAGCAACATAGACAATCGTATGCCTATGGCGAGATATGATGTACCTAGAATAAATTTGTAACATCCTATATAACCGTATCTTATGCGAATAAATCATTTCATTTCATTTGATTTCAGTTCAATCTGAATTTAATTTAACGTAAGTGAAGTCGCTAACAACAATGATGTACCCATAGTGTAGGGGTTATGTGTTTATTTATTTATTAAATACTTTATTGTACTCTATATTATGGACATTTAATAATGAATCAACAAACACAAAACATATAACAATGGCAGGCCTTATCGCTAACAGCGATTTCTATCAGGCAACATTTGGTCGAATATTATTGGTAGGAAAGAAACAGTAGTTGTAAATGTACCAGTAAATTATGATTATACTTTAAATATATACATTTATATAATAAATGCTACAATAATATACCTACACATACACATACATACATACATATCGTCACGCCTTTTATCCCCGAAGGGGTAGGCAGAGGTGTATTTCTACACCCACTTTTCGCCAAATATACTTTAGTCCCACGTAATAAGGGGCGAGCCTATTGCCGTGCCGGGCACATTTCCAGACTCCGTGCTGCTACTGAGAATTTCGTGACAGAAAAACCCAATAATACTGCCCGACACAGGAATCGAACCCGGGACCTCCACTCTCCGATCCCACGCGCACATTTATGCCGCGAGACCAACGAGGCAGTCGTATAGGGTTTGATGTCGAGTTTTCCGTCTCTACGCAAAGATGGTATTTGCATCGTGTTATCCCTTAGTCGCCTCTTACGACACCCACGGGAAGAGAGGGGGTGGTGACACTTGTATCCTATGCCGTCAACCACACGGCATAGAATACAAGTGTCACCACCCCCAATACACAATTACAAGAAATTAATGTTAAAGTTATATGGAATTAAAAGAAACGAAATATCTTTACCAAAATATTTAGAGCATTATGTTGCCACAATTTGTATGAATTCTAGAAGTTTATTTAACAGGTACTCATTCCAACGGATTAGGTAATGTTACGTGGCTTAATCGCTTTAACATGATTAAAATCTGTTGAATACTGTTGAACTTGACTGAATAAGCTTTATATGTATAGGCAATTTATTTAAATTCATTTAAATAAAATTGTTTTTCAATTCAATATATTTTTTATCCGCTAGTTGGCGTATGTAGAAAATGTATGGACATTGTTCGACAACTAAGCTTCAAAGACTTGTCATTATAATTATTATTACTCATCATCATATCAACCGAAAGACGTGCACTGCTGGACATAGGTCTCTCCTAAGGCTCTGCACTTATACCAATCTTGAACCATTCGCATCCATCTGCTGCCCGTTATCCCAACAAGATCGTCAGGCCACCTTGCGGGAGTTCTTCCTCTGCTGCGACGTCCGGTACGTGGCCGCCACTCAAGAATCTTTCTGCTCCAACTGCCATCGGTTCTTCTAGCTACGTATATATTACTAATTTATCACCCGATTTTGAAAAATATGTTTTGAAGAAAATGTTCGGTTTGATCCCATTTGAGTTAAAAGAATGTAAATTTTAAGTCTGTTTTGTTGTATTTTTTGCTAAAAATGATTTTCTACGAATTTACTTTTCTATCTATGTCATAAATAAATCTAATTTGAGCATATTTCTATATTAGTTCTACTATAATCCGTACTAAGTCATTGACAAGTAGAATTCATATTATGTACAATTCACGAGAAGTTATGACGAGTGAGACGTTTAGCTCTCAGGTAGATTGTCGGGGTTCTAATAGAAACACTGCTTAGAAGGAACAGGTTTTTATTATGTTTCACTACCGCTTACATACAGTATGACCGACTAGGTAAGCACTGGCCTAAAGGCTGGAGTGTAGACTCTTGCTGCTCTCCGACGCTCGCAGGGTAGATTGCTCGTAGGGTCGCCGGTGAGCTGGCCGAAGTGCACGCTGGGTAGGCAGCTCGGTGGTCGAGGTGTAGGCTGAGCTGTAGGCTCAGGTGCAGGCTGGTAGAAGCACGGCGCCAGCAGCTCGTAGGTCGCAGCTAACAGCAAGTGGTGGTAAACAGATGTAGACCCGTAGGAGGATTATAGCCCGTAGGGAGAACTGGAAAGTAGCATTGAGAATACACAAGAACCGGTCAGGCTCAGGCTGTCCCTAGGTCGGCTGTAATGCTTAAGAGATCAGTAGATACTACAGACAGAACATATAGACACACAGATCACTAGAATATGCTCACCCACAGCGGGACAGTAGATATAGAAGTAGAAGGCAGAACAAATACGTAGTGATCGTGGCAGCGCAGCGACGTCTTGGGAAAGTGACCGATTCAGATCGCGCACCCATCTCATATAGGCATAGACCTATGATTCACAGACTGCCTGTGCCCGGTTCAATACCTTATATGGTAATAATTCCTAGCGAATCGCTCTTTGGACTAGCCTGGCTTCACCTACTGCGTTAAGCGCCTGTATATATTATAACGCAATACGGAGTATTACGTTACACGAACTTCTAGAAACTACTACAGTATTAATGAAGCGGCTGTTGCGAATGACGATGAAATAGGTACCGATTTACTTGGAGTGACATACGAATTACATGGATTGTCTTGGTTGAGATCGAATCTGTAACTCTGTATGATATAGTTACAAAGCGGCATAGATATTTTGATTGTTAACTTATGGGTTGTAAGCAATTTTTACGTTTATTAAGACAGATTTGAATGGCTTTAACTAACCTTTTTAAGTTATGAGTTGCCTTGTTTTCTTAGACGCTCCAACCGGCTTACAAATAAACTACACGACTAATGAAAGCCTTTGGAAACGTTGGAAAATAGAGGAATCTATGGGACGTTTCAGTTTTCTGGGTTAAATCTCTTCATAATATTAATAGCGCTTAATTTCTTATAATTTTCTTGTGTCAATGGTGTTCAAAATAGTAAAAGTTTACAAAGTTCCTCCAAAGTGCTTTAGAAGAGTAAGTATTTACTCTTTTTAATGCACAATCAATATTAATAGACTAATAAGCGATTTTATAGTTCACCCTAAATTAATAATTTATGTACGGAATAATTTTTTTAATAACTCAACTGACATAGACTGACTGTAATTTATTGTTATTAAATTTAATTTTTATTAATTTATGTATAAAACTGTACTTATTTATCCGATTGCACGAAATTTAATTAAAATTGACATTATTTGTAAATTATTGCATGCTGTATATCATGTGATCGAGACGTCGGGGTCACCACTTTAGGTAATGTGTGTGAGTAGAAATAAAACACGTATTGCCCGTAACACCGTGTATTTCAAACTGGAAAATCTTAGGCGACGGACGCAGCCGTCTCTACCTCACAAATACATCACCTTACATTACACACATACATCACGCAATCGTACATTAGGTCAATAGGTACACTAGTAGTAATGTATCCCTACAGTCTGTAAGTATTACAGCACTAGAAATGTTTGTTTGCTTTTTAATATTTTGACTGTATTAGTGTATGTAATGTAGACAATCCTTAAGTTAATAAATAAATAAATAACAAAAGGAACTCGCGTAGCGCTCATAGCAAGACTTAGCTTGCCGTTCTTAACAGATCGGCGAAGTTAAGCAACGCTTGCACAGATCGCCACTTGGGTGGGTGACCACAAGTGGCATTTACCTCTGAGCGCTACCGTGCTTCGGAGGGCACGTAAAGCTGTCGGTTCCGGTTCTTGTCTCAAGATAAGAATCGTTAGACCATGTCGGAGGCCTTCGGGCGGTCTGAAACTCCGACACTAGAGTTGGCCACACACTCACACGAAAAACAAACAAGCAGCAAACAAAAGGAACTTAACTATTTAAATTCAAACACCTACTTTTATCAATTTTGTTCATCTATGTCTGGACGCAAACCTATTAGGTAAGGCTCCTTCTTGGCACTGCAACATGAGATACATTTTATTACAAAAAAAAACAGTTATATATCTTGTGCATACCTAAGTTAAACTTAAGAGAGGTTACTATGCAGAATAACATAGCACAACGTATATACAGC
The DNA here is from genome assembly GCA_944739405.2 of Euclidia mi. NCBI lineage: Eukaryota > Metazoa > Arthropoda > Insecta > Lepidoptera > Erebidae > Euclidia > Euclidia mi. Next base: position 6,666,274 of record OX123182.2, read on the forward strand.
GACAGTGATTTTTCCACCTTAATTGCTACATCTAAATTGAAACACTTATGTAGCTTCATGGAACGTATATTCAAATGTACCTAAACTAAAATGAATACGAGTTTAATAAAGTAATTGAAAACCTTTTACAATATGTTTAATTATTTTGGCATTAACCAAGAATTCCACATAATTCTCTAAGCTCTATTACTAATGAGTATATATATTATACAATATTATAACTAATAGTACACTTTTAAAATAGCATCTGCTACGTGTTATACATTTATAACAAACATAACAGACGCTCCGTAATCGTTCAGAAACAGCCTTCAACGTCGTGGAAAATCAAATTTCTTTTTTATTAATATTATTTGATATTGAAGCCTCGTGCGGAACCTTTGTCTGTTCGTTTATTAAATAAATTTGCGAATCATTGATCTATGTCTGTGAAATTTTGTCATTTTGAAATGGAGCGTGTGACTGTTAAGACAATCGACTCATTGCGGAGATGTGTTTATTCGTTTAGATTTGACACGTTTGTGAATTCATACTATTTTTTTTAAATATTTAGACAGAAAGAAATGTTGACAAAGATTTTTTTATGATTCCGTAGAGCCAGTGGATTTAATTTGATTTGAAACGCAGAATTTGTACTTCATCTTAATCTGGTAAGTGATGAACATACTTATAAACATATAATATAAATTATCCCACTGCTGGTCACGAACCTCTTCTCACTATGAGATGGGTAAGGCCATAGTTCATTACGGTTCCCAAGTGCGAGTTGGCAGAAATACTACCACTTTAATTACACACAAAACGTTATAGACACTGACATAAAACAGATGAACAAATATCACATACCTAAAGATTTGTCCTGGGTAGAAATCGAATTCAAGACCTCCGTTAACTTTTGGCGCTCCAGGCTAAACAACAGGGACTGATTTCAAAATATTGAAGAATTACACAACAACAAAATTAGCTTTTATATTATGTGCCTAAAATATACAATACATATTAAATTTAATAAAAAATATATATTTTGAAGGTTAAATGAAAGCTTAGTTATAACCAAGTCAACCTATCTTCGACATAAATCCGACAGCCGATGTTAATAATCAATCTACTCTCAATTCTCCAGATTTAAGAAAATAATATGATATATCAAAGAGACGTAGCTTGCATTTCAAATCAATTTGCCTCAGACATAACATCAGATTAGGCCAATTTTTTATTAATTTCGTGGCATTTGTATTCAGAATTGACTGCTTCAAGAGGCGTTATGACGTGTTTGTCTTACTACTATTATTATAAATGTAAAAGTGTGTAAAAATAGATTACCGCAATAATAACGGTACAGACTTTGATGAAGCTAAGCATTTAATTTATACGTCCTAGAAGCACAGAAGCGGCGAGCGACGCGGCAGGGGCGAGCGGTTTCAATGTACATGGCGCGCTTTTCTATGTCGCGGCGACCCATGTCGCCTCATAGTAAACGCGCCATGTACATCGCCTCTGCCACGCCGCTCGCCGCTTAGACCGATCTCGTGACCAGGCCGTAAGACCGACCTTACGTGGACAAATCCATGAGTAAAAGCTAGTAGAGATATAACTGAGTCTTTTTAAGGAGTTAAGATTTGCTAGTTTATAATGGGAAAATATCGGTTACTCAAACCAAAGGTACATAGTATATATCTCGTAGATAAATGTAAAAATAATGGGTGAACTCAATCGGTACTCATGACATCGAGGTAAAGTTTGTATACAACTTAGTTAATGAGACTGATGCCGGATTGACTTCCGTCTTCTTTCTTCGGTCTCAATAGCCTGATCCTGGTTGCCAAAACTTTAGCCTTGGAGTCCGTAGCCTGCTTTGTAGTCTAGCCAGACATGGCAGAATATTAGCGTCATTTTGATCTCATATATATATATATATATATATATATATATATATATATATATATATGTTGTTGCTTTCGTGTACTATACCTATTTCAGTGACAGTTTCCCATGACTACTAAATACACACAATCGAAGTGTTTGTTTACTTGCATATTCTGAGAACTATCAAACTCACCTTGCGAATTTAGTTTCTTCAAAAAGACATGATGTCGCTTTGTTAAATATCTACATCAAATTTTAGGTCAACCCACAAACTTGAGAACAACTACAGAAATATTTCCATGTAAACTTGTCCACGTTGAACAAAAACAAAAGTACACGCGACAGATGTTCTTATTCTCGCCGAAAGTGAAACGAGGTAAAAATCCCAGATAACTTGTAAACAGAACTTTGACCTTGTAGTTACACACAAAAAGTTTTATACTATATACATGTATTACTTACTAGTTTTTGCCCATGACTTCGCCCTCGTGGGAGTCGGTTTATGGGATAAAAGGTACATAGCTCATTTGTTACCGCAGATAATATAATATTATGCTAGTATATTTACACAGATAGTATAATACTATATTAGTATGTTTTTCTGTTTTTTTGTTGTTTTTTTTATTTGTTGTCTTTGATGTATGAGCTATATTATTGCAAATTTTCATCAGAATTTGTTGACATGCTTGAGCGTAAAAGAGTTACAAACATCCATACACTCTCACAAACTGTAGGATTTGTAATAGAAGTCATCATATTAAAGTCTTTTGCAGTCTAGTGCTGGACAAAGGCCTATCTGTGTCACAATAGCATTGCAATCTTCAACCAAATTAAAAGTATAGACCCGCGTTGTCCATACATGACGAATGCTAAAAGTGAGACAAGTACAAAACACAAAGACACTCCGAGTGATATCACACACCGCCTTCAAGCATGTGTGCGCCTTGAGCTCAGTTGACAGTCTTCAAAATGATGAGATAATGATAGTACTTACAGAGGGTTTATACTTTATATTTGGCCAAAGATTGTGAAGCAATAATCAAAGTTAAAAGTTTGTTTCTCTGGAATTACTGGTCCAATTTGAAAAAATCTTTCTGTGTTAGATAGTCTATTTATTTAGGAAGGCAATAGGCTATAAATATCACGCTATTAGCTAGTATACTATAATATACATAAAAACATATGGATTACAGAGTTAACATTTTTGTCTATTTTAGCGGAATTCGGACTGCAATGTGTGATATATTTTTTTTAATTTCTGCCGATCAAATTGACTCCATGCTGCCTGATGTTAGGCAGTCAGTGAAGTCTCATAGTGATGGCCATCATGCCAGCAGCCAGCATGGCATTATGGCATGATATGAAATGATTACGACCCGAATCTGACACGCTTCATTTTTCTCTATTTCAAATTAAAATATGCGAGTACAAAAATGCAACGTTGTGTCAAACTGTCCAGTCAGATCTATCCAGTACAGTTTGAATTTTCCTATCACAAAAAGATGTGGAATACATTTTAGGTATGTATCATTTTGATGTCCGAATGATTTTGTATTTTAATGTTGTTTTGTGCGAATGTGTGGCCAACTCTGGTGTCGGAGTTCTCAGACTGCCAGAAGGTCTCTGACATGGCCAGACGATTCTTGTCCTGAGAAAAGAAATGACAGTTTTACATGCCGATTACGATTCCCATACTGGACCACCAGTGTTCTACAAATTGTTGTTTCGAGTTTGACTATACTGTTTTCCTTTATTTGAAGTCTCTCGCGAAAAAGGATTAGGCCTTATATAGAATAAAATATATTAAATTTTCTATTGCACCTTTATCCAAGAAGTAGCAGAAAACTTGCTAAACACGGTCTTACTAATAAATATTTATGCATCCTGTATAGAAGCGTGGTAGCGTAATCATTACTAATAAACAATGTATAGGGATTTTTATCTTATACGCCCGTTATAACAGTTGCATAAGTGTATGCCATTTTATACAATCCTTATTCAGTCGGTTGACCTTGTTTAGAGTGCGTATAATCTACAAATTTTAACTGATTGTCAGGTCTCATCTCGTTACATACATGTTTTAATTTAGTGTTACGTAAATATGGATTTTTTGCATTATTTCGATTATTTTGATATTCTTGAGTTGGACGATGAGGAACGGCCAAGAAAGAGAAAAGCTTACAAAACACGCTTCGATCCCTTTTCTCTGGAAGAAGATGAATTTAAAGGTAAATAGGTACAGGTTTACTAAGAGGTATGTCAAAGAAGTGGTGGAATTGATCCGAGAAGATATAGAACAGACAAAGAGGGGTGGTGGCTTCACTGTGGAGCTTCAAGTTTGTACAGCTCTCAGAGTATGGGCGCGGCAAGAAGTACAAGACGATGCAGCTGACATACATGGCATGAGTCAGCAATCAATCACTAATGTTTGTCGCCGCGTTGCCGTCGCCTTAGCAAGTAAAGCAGGGCAATTCATCTATATGCCACGAACACTCGAGGAAGAGGAAGAAGTGATGGCTGGATTTGACAGTATTTGTGGGTTTAGACATATGATAGGTGCAATTGATTGCACACACATTAAAATTAAAAAAGTTGGTGGAGACAATGCCCAATATTATATCAACAGAAAGGGAGTATCCTCAATTAACGTGCACGTTGTCTGTGACTTCAAATTGCAAATTAGAGATATTGTAGCACACTGGAGAGGCAGCACACATGACTCTCGAATATTTAGAGAATCACGTATGCAACAGAGGTTCGAAAATGGAGAATACCATGGACGCTTACTCGGAGATGCAGGTTATGGGCTAACTAGCTATTTGTTTACACCTGTACAAAATCCTAACAATGTGAAGGAAGAAAGATATAACAAAGCTCATATCCTTACCAGGAACCCTATAGAAAGGTGCTTCGGAGTATGGAAGCAGAGGTTTCGGTGTTTGTTGCAAAGATTTAGCGTCTCTTTGGAGAATGTAAAAACATACTTAGTTGCACTTGCTGTACTGCACAATATCGCAATGAAAATGGGAGAAAATGCGGAAATTCTTCAAATGTTTCAGACTGGTAATCAACCACCAATTCATCAACAACAGAGACAGGCAGCAGACAATACTACTCGACAAACTGCAAGACAGTTGTTTATAAGAACATATTTTTAACATTTCATTAAAATAAAAGAACAAGTTTTTACTGAGAACTTATTTTATTTATTTGTGATTCAAGTAAAATATTTTGCAATTTTAAGTTTCTTAGTCGAAGCTCATGTTCGGCTCGTGCGCACTCATGGGCTTCTGACATATGTTTTATTTTCACCTCATTTTCAGTCTTTATGGAATCTATGAGAACTTGATTTCTCATCGTGTTTTCTTCATGCTGAAACAAATGGATAGTAAGTTAATAAATTGATACATAGTTATAAGAATTAATTGAAACAGAACTTAGTAAATAGAACCTACTTTAAATATCATCTTCTGCTTCTGCTTTTCTTTTCGAGAACTAGTTTTATAGTTTAATTAGTAACTAGTCTTTTTATATACCCTTAGGTGTTACACGTTTATGGCCAATCTGAAAAATAAAAGAAATGGAATTTCAAATATGTGAAGTTAGAAAACATACAATAATGAAACAATGGTATGGACATAATTTGAGTACAGATTGAGGAAGGGAAAGGAATTGGGCAAATTACATAACTATTGTTTCTGAATAAAGGCAATGCCTTATGAATGACTAGCTTTTGCCTGCGGCTTCGTCCACAATAGCCAAATAAATTATACATATAAGACTTTTTTTTAAATCTCTATTACAAAAACTCATCAAAGTCTGTTACATAGTTTTACAGATTTAAGTATACATAGGGGCAGATAGACAGACAGCACGAAGCAACTTTGTTTAATACAATGTAGGTAGTGATACTAGAATATATATTAATATATATTAATATATATATATATATATATATACATACATACACATACATATCGTCACGCCTTTTATCCCCGAAGGGGTAGGCAGAGGTGTATTTCTACACCCACTTTTCGCGGCAGTGCAGACTCCGTGCTGCTACTGAGAATTTCGTGACAGAAAAACAATAACACTGCCCGACCCAGGAATCGAACCCGGGACCTCCCGATCCTACGCGCACATTTATGCCGCGAGACCAACGAGGCAGTCGTATAGGGTTTGATGTCGAGTTTTCCGTCTCTACGCAAAGATGGTTTGGCATCGTGTTATCCCTTAGTCGCCTCTTACGACACCCTCGGGAAGATAGGGGGTGGTGACACTTGTATTCTATGCCGTCAACCACACGGCTTTATATACATATATATATATTTAGTTTCCTTATGGTTAGTTTCCTGTTATAAAAAATGATTATTTACCTTTCTTTCAAAAACATAAGTGAAAATATACAAATGAATCTAATAAAAAGACATAATATATGTACCTGAAATAATATGCCATCACTATCAAATTTATTAAAATACACCTCAAATTCCTGTGGAATCATTTCTAATATTTCATTAGTTACAGGGTCTGGGCTTGGCGGCTTTTGTCCACCACCTGTTCCACTCTGTTCTCTCTTATAATTAGAGAGTTTCTTCTTCGCGTCTAACTTACTAATACGCCACTGCTGTTTTATTTCTATCGTCGTTCTCTCTACATTATTTAGTTCATTAATCCTAGGGCCAGAAAAATAAAGTAAAATGAATAAAGGAAATAAGAATATTGTCATATATTTTTGTAAACATCAAAGCTTCACTCACTTATGGTGTCTAAAAAGTTAACATATAATATATATAATATGTCTCTATTCCAAAATAGCTTTCATTGAAAAGTAGGTAAATATTTTATTTGCCAAACCTTTGAGTGATTTTCTGCCATGCTGCTAGTTTGGCCTTGTTGGTGTTCGTGTCAGTGTTTTCGTTTTCAATAACCGTCACATATTCTTTTAAGCAATTACGTAATAAATTCTAAAATAAATAATAAAGATTGGAGGCAATGTTTGGGAACAATTTGAGTAAAAATATGGTACAAATTCTTGTTGAAATAACATTTTGTTTGTACCTTTTCTAAGGAATCCCAATTAGTAGCACGCTTCCTCTTCTTTGCTACGATACAAACGTTTCCTTTTTGCATTCTTTCCAATAATAAAATTCATGCATACGAAGATACGAAAAACAACGGTTTGTTTTTAACTTTTTACATTTCTTGCGGAAAATGACAGTTGACGTTTCAACGCGCGTTTTTAATATATTCTCTAATTTTCGGTGACAATTTACAGAATGGATAATGTTAAATAAATAATTTGGAACGTGTATTTTTGTACACTGAAAATATTTTTTGATACAAAGGATTTGTTTCCTTTTTTTCAAGCCATAGGTAAATAAAATCATGTAAATATATTAGAAAAATAGAAAAAGAAATAAGTGGTGTATTCAACGTTTTAAGGTTTCGGAACGCTCCCCAAAAGGTTACCAGTAGTTAGTGTCATAGCAATTAAATAGTTATACAAGGTCTATACACTGTTTATTAGTAAAGTATTGTATAAGTAACTATTCACACACTATCTATTGAATAAGTATATAAACGTAAAACAATTGTTTAATATATTTTTATTAGTAAGACTGATAATGTCTTACTAATAACAATTACGACACATTGTATACAAGTACTATAAGCATTGCGTAACAAAAACGCAACTAATAAAGTTTTTTTTGACAGATTGCGTGTATACATGCGTTATAAGAGATCAAAATATCTATTAAGACTTACACAAGCTCTACACACGCTTGCACCCTTGTATAAGGAGTGCGTAAGAGCAAAATGGCGGCTATTTGGCCAGCTGAGGTTGTCACTTTACTTAGGTTATGCGCGCAATCTATGACAGAGAGGTTGGACTGGAAAGGTTATATTACTTTGATCTATGAAATGAATGTTATTGTCGGTGGAGGCGTTCGGAAGCTATGAGTACAAATCAAAACATATTTATCCTTCAGAAAATAACAACCATTAGTCTTTAGTTTTTGTATATTAGATTAATAGATAAGGCATATTGTTATGAAGAAACCCCATTTAATATATAATTAAGCTAGTAAAATTCAATATAAACTATAAAATACAATTAAATTATTAAAACGAAGTTACGATTAGAAGTTTTTGAACGTTCTTCGTAAAAGGTTGTCAGCATATTTGACGTACCCACAGCTACACATCAACCTATACAAAACCAATATTAGCTGAACTACTCAACAACAGGTTGGTCACACTAAGGGAGTTCGCCTAATTTTGGGCTTGTTTAGGTTAATGTGTAGCTGTGTGTACACAGCGTGAGTAGCATGTGAGTAGTTACACAAGCTTGTCTTTGGGTTTATTAGTAGCGATGTTGTGTAAACCCTGTCTAACTCCTATACAGACGTTATACGCTGTGTAAGTATTTCATACGTTAAACGTGTGAGTAATATTTTTTTATTAGTAAGACAGATAAATTACATTTATTTTATCGTATTAAAATAAAGTTTGTAATGATTCATATTCGTAGTTTTTCAACAAACTATTACTGGAACAGCGCGGTGCTCACGGTAACAAATGTGCAAATTGTTCCAGCAAATTGTGTTCCAAATTATACGCGGAACATCCCCGGAACATAGGTACCTACGGAACATTTTTGTTTATAACACTGTAGCTGCGAACTTTCTCTGGCTTGCTTATGGAGATAAACGTTTTTGATTGTGTCCGTTTGATGTTATAATTGTATGAATTGGTTGAAACTCGGCTCTAACTTAATATTATCCTTGGGACTTACATAATATAATTATGGTCTTTAATATATGTAGGTACGAACCAAGTACTGCTTGCATTATAATAGTCTGATACCTGATAAATATATTTTACGCGCAATCCAAGTCACTGCCCATAACAACTTATTTTGCGCCAGCAAAAGCTAGTATACACATAAAACTTCGTCCAAAATGGTAAAGCCGATTATAAGGAGTTGAGTGACAAACACACGTTCAGAAGAAATATGTGTATTAAGATAAAGACGAGTAATTTCCAACTAATCAACTGCCTCACTATCATGACTGACCATATAGAAGCCAAGCCTTCAGAAAGACATACGTTCGACAAAAGAACCTTTACTTTGACTACGTTTACCACGCCAACCATGCACGATTGGCATAGAGGTTCCAGAACACTTGGCAGTATGAGTGTCAGGGGTTCGATTCCCACACAAGACATTTCGTATCATTCACAAATTATTATTTCGAGTCTGGGTGTAATTTCTGTTGGTTGATTGAATATCTATCCAGTCACCCTCGACACAAGATTTAAACCTAGTGCGGGCATTGCCCTATAAACAAAAATATGAACCAGACGAGAAGAAAATATCAAGTCTCCAACAATTAAGTCATTATTTTTATTCACTCTATCAGCAATTCAATGAACGACTCAACTAAATATGCAAACCCTTTCACTAAGAAGACGAGGGTAGGCTAGTAATGAACTGACGCCATTTTGTTTTTTTTGCCCCAACACAGTCATTTCGCGATGACAGACAATCTCGAAGACGTTATTAATTTTATTGTGATAATAAGGTTAGCCTTGTTAATTAAAGTTCAACCAAACCAAAAGGCGATGAATTTAGCTAACGCCGGGATAAATGTAATGCTGAGGGTTAAGTCTGTTCGCGAAATTGATGTGCGAATAGATTCGGATGTTTTCGTTTAGGTAGGTACCACCGCACTATCAGTTATTCTGCCACCAAGTAGTAAGTGACAAATGCGCAATACTATGTGCTGGTTTGAATGGTACGGTAGCTAGTGGAATTACTGGGTATTAAAAGAATTAACACCGTACGGCTCAGAGTGGGCATCGTCTTGGCTGTGTCTCTGACATGGCCAAAGTCTATGGGCGGTAGTTGTCGCTTAACATCATATGGGCAGTCAGCTCGTTTGCTACCTTACTGCCATAAGCAAGCTTATTTGTAAATAAAATGGAATGTATAATGTCTATTGAATACGTCGTACAATATACTACGACGTAGCAGCCATCGTAGCATTCTACGAATACGGTGTTATAGCTGCGAAGCACCTCGACGTACTAACAAACACCGACCTCTGGTAATCGAACTGCTAAGTAAAAAGTTGACTAAGTACATCATAAACAACGCCGACTATCTACAAGGAACAAGATTATCTGTATCTGCATTCTTAGATGATAACTCACGAAAAGAAAGATATGTTTTATGACAAGAATTGATTAAAGCTCGAAAGAAAGGCCAGCATGCAGTAATCCGGAACAATCAACTGGCAAAAAAATCAATATGAAAGATAAAATTGACTACCAACAAACACCCGATTTCCATACAACGCAAGAAAGCACAATACCCCAGAAAAACACCTCCGCAAGCCTTATCAATACAAGTAACATAAGCTCAAATCACAACAATCATAACCATTCCTTTCGAAGAATCGTACCCTCCATTTAAAATCCTCTTCCAGAATATACAAAGCTTATTTAACAAACTGGATACAATAGAAGCATTTATTGAAGAAAGACCTATATATAAAGCGATATGCATCTCCGAATCCTGGCTATCACCACAAAAATTAGGAAATATGAACATTTCAGGGTATACAATCGCATTATCATACTCAAGAACCAATCGAACAGGCTAGGCGGCGGCGTTTGTATCTTGCTACGAGAAGAAATAGAACACAAAGAAACAAATGAAATTACAGATATGTCAATTGAATATATTATAGAAGTATGTGCATGTATTTTACATAAACATACATACATACATAGACTCACGCCTGTTTCCCGGAGGGGTAGGCAGAGACTACGGAGCGCCATTTGCAACGATCCTGACATCATCTGTTCAGGGTGCTTCTAACCTGTCCTGTTTTTAGGATGTCTCCAATCTGGTCAGAGAACGTCCGCCTAGGTCTTCCCCTTCGTCCTGTCCCTTCCACACTTGCCTCATATATCTGCTTGGTCAGTCTTTCATCATCCATCCTCTCCACGTGCCCAAACCATCTTAGCATGCCTTTCTCGATGCTTGTCACTACATTTTCTTTTACCCCACAACACACTCTTATCACACAATTCTTTACTCTGTCAGTCAAAGAAACACCACACATACTTCGCAGTGCTCTCATTTCTACAGCATTTATTCTACTTTCATGACTCTTCTGCCATACCCAACTATCACTACCATACATAAGAGTAGGTACTAACACCCCTCACCACCACCGAAACATAATATTTTATTAGTTACAATTTACTGGAATAGAAGAGAGGAAGATACATTCTTTGTCCAACTTCAACTGATATTAAAATTGATAAATCATAAATATTCTAAGTTTAATGTAATTATAGGAGGTGACTTTAACATTAATATCTTGCAAAACAACGTAAAAAGTAGCCAATTCATAGACTTCATGCTAGAATATAAATTCACCCAACACATAAAATCTCCCACACGAAACTCATCCACATCATCATCATGTATAGATTTAATATTCACAAACTTCAATGAAACAAAAGTTATCACGACGGTAGAAGAATTAGGACTTTCTGATCACTGCGGTACGGTAATACATCTACTAATCCCTCAAAAAACAAAACTACTTGGTACATGAAGAAAAAAATATATAATCATAAGAACATGGCAAACTTCAGATCGGAATTAAATAATCATGATTGGAATAAAATTTTATCATCAAACAATAATATAAACCAAAACTATTCATTATTTCATAACATACTAATAAGCGCATTAGACAAGTCCATACCTACTTGAAAAATAAAATTAAGACCTCGCGATAAAAAACATTGGCTTACAGTAGGAATTAAACAATCTTGCATAGATAAAAGACTACTGAAAATATTTACCCAAAAATCAAACAACCCAACCATTACACAATACTATAAACATTACGAAAAAACATTAAAAAAAGCCGTAGCCACCGCAAAAAAACTGTACTACAAGAATAAAATATTAGCGTCTGAAAATAAAGTAAAAACAATGTGGACTATCATAAAAGAGCGAACTAATAAATTCCCAACAAAAGAAAAACAAAATATTAAATTACAAATAAATAATGAACTTTATACCGAACCTGAGCGCATAGCTAATCTTTTCAATATTTTTTTTGCATCCGTGGGAATAAATACTCTTCATTCCGACAGTACAAAATCAAATGACAACCTTATATCACATACCACTGAGAATACTATGTTTCTAAGCCCAGTAGAACCGTACGAAGTCTCCTCAATACTAAAAAATCTTAAAAATAAGAAAAGTCACGGAATAGACGAAATTCCTCCCACCCTAGTCAGATTCTGCGCCGATCAACTCACGTTACCTTTCTATAACTTAATAAACCAATCGTTTGAAGAAGGAGTAGTACCAGACAACCCAAAAAGGCATTAATCAAACCGATTCATAAAAAACACTCAAAATTAGACCCCAATAATTATCGCCCCATCGCTCTCCTACCCACATCTTCTAAGATCTTCGAGAAAGCGATGTATAATCGTATATACTCCTTGTTTGAAATAGAATTAGTTTTTATTATAAGTCAAATCGATTAAATCGATTAAGTAACATTTTGTTTAGTCTATTGAAAATTTCTGACAATGGTCACACTAAACTGTCACTTCCGTTGGCGCCTTGAAAAATTAACACGCCGTTTGCACTCTCGCGTGCCTTGTACCTAATTAATAAATTGATCGCCCTTTGAATTAACGCGAATTGAATTAACTTGCAAATACGTAATTGCCGCTTTTGACTTCCGGCAAAGTTTGTTGTAAATTGATGACATATTGAACATTTGTGAAAAGTTTTGTGAACCGCAAACGTGCATCGTGGTTTGGAGAAGGACTTCGCCGAATTGTACACTGGTATCTGTTCGATTCTCTTGTTATTTTGGCCAAAATTATGAGTTAATCCTATAGGTCCACTTCAAGAACATCACCAGGAGATATAAGGTAAAATTTTCATGTACCTACTCAATACTTTACTCACTGTGCAACGCAGTGCTTTGTGTCTGGATATATTGTCTATCGTGGTCAGGTAGATGTATTACACCTTCCACTGCAACTCTGTCCTGAAAATTCCTGCCTGGCTACGGTAATTCTAGACACTCCTTCTGTGAGATATACAACTTATTTAACGACTGTCAGAACGGTTTTTGGAGAAACAGATCGACCTCCCTAGCTGTATTTAAATATATACAAGAGGCGCTTAACATCATAAACAAAAGACAATATGCATTAGGAATCTTACTAGATATGACAAAGGCCTACGATAAAGTTCAATTTCCAATACTACTTAATAAAATGTACAAAATAGGCATAAGAGGAAAACCTTATGACTGGCTAACATCATACCTAACAAATAGGCAACAACTTGTAGAAATTGAATACTACGATCAAAAATCTAACAAAATAGTAAACATTCACTCTAACACAATAGACATCAAAACATCAATACCTCAAGGCAGTGTTCTGGGATGCCTACTATTCCTCATTTATATAAATGACTTGCTTAACACCATCCAAGGTCCATGTGTTTTGTTTGCAGCCGACATTTCATTACTCCACCCCATGTAAATCAGAATTAAACCTCAATGAAAAGTTAAACTCTATACTTACCAGAACTATAGATTGGATGAATAAACATAATCTTCAAATAAATTTCAATAAAACCAAATTAATATGTTTCCACCCCCATCAAATAACACCTCTTAATATAAATTATTATATTGAAGGGTCAACCATAGAAGTTGTCAAAGAGTTTACACTGCTAGGTATCACTATTGACTCCCAAATAAATTGGAAACAACATATAAATAAATTAAGAAACAAGCTAGCAAAATTTACATATGCGCTCCGTGAAATAAAAAAGACCACTGATTTAACCACCGCACTCTCCACCTATTACGCCTACGCCTATTCCTGGTTATCTTATGGAGTAATCCTGTGGGGAAATAGTACCGACGCAGCCACCATATTCATCCTACAAAAGAAATTACTACGAATATTAGTTAATATAGAAACAACAGACTAATGTAAACCATATTTTCATAATCTCAAAATTCTAACCTTACCTTGCATCTATATTTTAGAAGTAAGTAAATTTGTTCGAAAGTACCCTGACTTCTTCACAAGAAGAGAAGATATACAATCTAGAATAACTCTTAGACAGAAAGATAGATTGGTATTACCATCTTCACACCTCACTATGCATTCCACAAGCCCGTATGTAATGTCAATAAAAATTTACAATAAGCTGCCAGAAAATATAAAAAAGGAAACTAATTTCAATTCATTTATAAATAAATTAAACCTATTTTTACATAGTTAAACTTATTATAATGTCAAAGATTTTATGAATGACACCACAATAAAAATGTAAACCCCATATCATCCCATGGGTGTCGTAAGAGCCGACAGAGGGAGCATATTATGCAAAGAACAGCACCGAAAGAGAAGGCAAACTTGATACAAACCCTATACCAACCCGTTTGGCTAGCGTGGTGTAGTAGGCCAATTCCTCCTTTCAAGGGAGAGGCCTAGTCCAGCAGTGGACTGTTAAAGGCTGACGATATAAAGAATTGCTCGAAATTCCTCCCCCCGGGATGAAGAAAAACGATTAAATTAAAACAAACTGTGCGATCAAAGTACAAAGTTTTATGTACTTACTAAAGTAAAAGGCTGTTATTTTGACGAGAAAACACTTTATATTTATTTATTTGTGTTGAGAGTATCAGTAAACAAATAAGTCCTCAAACAAGGCCTACAAACTGTCACAAAATAAAATAATGTACGCACCCTTAGACATCGCGTACTCAATAGTGAGTCGTCTTAATCTTCATGTTTATCCGTTGGCCGCATCCCCGAGCTGCTAATTATTTCTGCCAGACAGACAGACTGTACCAAGAATGCATCACACAACTACTCGTTATGGATGTGGCATCATACATCGTGTTTTGTAAGTCAGTGTTTTTCCCGATAAATATGTACTCAGACTATGATTAGAAGTCTCCTATTGCATTTATTTAGAAGAAAAACCGAAAATATTTTTAACCGAAATAGCATTTTCGTTAAAATCAATATTTCACTGTACTACAACATGACGGTCGATGCATAAGGTCGATGTATTTTATTTTTTACCTAGCTTAGTTGTCATACACGACATGTTGTTGTGCTGTAAAATGTTGATTTCGACAAAAAAATCATTGAAAATAACATATTTTTGACTATATTTTGTAAAGTAAATGCCAAAGGTAGCTTCTATAGCATGTTCTGAGTATATACTAGTCGGGAAAATACTGACTTAGTATCCACTGTGTATATGTTCCATGATATGACGACTTTTTGCGACGATTCAGTAGTCATACAATTCTGACTTCATGCATGGCGCACTGGTTTAAACTGTAGTTGTGCCACATGGTACAGTGCCCGCGTGTTGATTTCAATATGAGAAAACACTTTGTATAATCCATAATCTGTTGCATTCCCCTGCGACACAGGATTTATTCTTGGGAATTATGAAAAAAAAACCGCTGTATTAAACAGTTATGCGCCCCTTTAAACCATCCACAAAATCAATTATAGTACGTAAGAAAAGTAGGCAATTCTGTCTAAAATAAGGATAACTGTAACAAAAACAATAAAGAAATAATTGCCATATCAAATCTAATCAAGGTAAATTTTCATCGTTGTACAGAAGAACGGATGACTGTACGAGTTCGCATGTTTAGTGAACTTCATAGCGACTTAGCACTGTGTAGCACTTTTGTAGCTCCACGTAGACAACAGTGCTACACACTAGTAAACATTCATTATGGGGATAGTAATATTTTTTATATAATTATATTTATACTAGCTGACCCAGCGAACTCCGTATCGCGTTTTTAAGGTTCTTTTTTAGTTCCTTTTCTTTCCAACTACTTTTCCAGGAAATTCTTAGCAAAGTTATCAAAGCCATCAGTGCTTAATCTAAAATTTCAGAGTTTATAGAGGGGTAAAAACAAACTAACATTGATTTTTATATATATTGTATAAAATTTTCCCATCCGCCACCTTTGATTTTCCATCCGCCATCTTCGATTTCCCATTTGCCATCTTTGATCACGAAATAGATGTTGTATTTGCATTCCTCATGGCTTAAAACATCGGAGAGGATACCCATATTGCCTTTAAAATTTTTTTCATCCGCCATTCGCCATCTTTGATTTCCTATCCGCCATCTTTGATCACGAAATAGATGTTGGATTTGGATTCCCCATCCCATTAAATATTAGAGACGATACCCATATTGATTTAAAAAAAAATTCCATCCGCCATCTTTGATCACGAAATATTTTTGAATTCCCCATTCCTTAAAAAATCGATGTGGGTATCGTACCCACAAAAAAAAATTATTTATTTTTGAATTCCCCATTAAAAAAAATCCCGTCCGCCATCTTTGATGACGAAACAGATGTTGTATTTGGATTCTTCATCCCTAGATTCATCAGAGACGATACCCATGTTGATTTTTTTAATTTGTCCCATCCGCCATCTTTGATTTCCCATCCACCATCTTGAATCACGAAACAGAAGTTGTATTTGGATTCTCCATCCATTTTAACATCGCAGACGATACCAATATTGATTTTTAAAAATTTTCCCATCTGCCATCTTTGATTTACCATCCGCCATCTTTGCTATTAAAAATTTTACTAGTAGATGTCTACAATGTGAAACAGTTGCAGCTCCTTACTTGTTTGAAAAGAGTGGCCATGAGTTTTATTGCCCGTTCTTTCTCGTGGTTCTACCTATTGCATTGCGAACGTGGCAGTACATGTAAATGTAGAATCATTAAGTAATTAACTTAAATTTTGACGTTCATAAGCGTCACTTTGTGGCCTAGATGAATAAATGATTTTGATTTTGATTTTGATCACGAAATAGATGTTGTATTTCGATTCCCCACCCCATAAAATATCGAAGGCGATACTCACATTGATTTTTTAAATTTTCTCATCCGCCGTCTTTGATTTCCCGTCCGCCATCTTGGATCACTAAATAAATTTCATATTATTAATCAGCGTCCCGAAAATCTCGAAAACGATACCCATATAGATTGTATCCTATTCGTTAGCCTTTTTTGCCTGTTACCCAACTACCCTTCTCGTATGACCATTTTATTATTTTTGTCTGGCCCCTAAAAGTTGTGGCGTAATTTTATATAGCCAGCCTTTCGGAATAATTGGGCTATCATAGGCAATAACAATTTTTAAAATCCGACTGCTAGTTCCTGTGATTAGCCGACATTATCTTTTAGCCGTTTTAGCCTTTTACCCGGCCCCAAAGGGTCGAAGCGTTATGTTATATAGCCTATAGCCTTCCGGAATAACTGGGCTATCGTATACAAAAATAATTTTTCAGATCCGACCGGTAGTTCCTGAGATTAGCGCGTTCAAACAAACAAACAAACAAACTCTTCCGCTTTATTATATTAGTACTAGCTGACCCAGCGAACTCCGTATCGCCTTTTTAAGAGTATTTATTTAATTCCCTTTTTCCAAGTCTCTTTTCTAAAGTTACCATTGACTTAGCGCTTAATCTCTTATCATTCCAGGGTCTATAAATGATTCAAAAACAAACATAGATTTATATATAATATTGAATTCCCCATTCCTTAAAATATCGAAACGATACCCATATCGCCTTAAAAAAATCCCGTCCGCCATCTTTGATTTCCTATCCGCTATCTTTGATCACGAAATAGATGTTGTATTTGGATTCATCATCCCTTAAACCATTAGAGACGATACCCATACCCATACTGATTTTTAAAATTTTTCCCATCCGCCATCTTGAATCACGAAATAGATGTTGTATTTGGATTCCCCATCCCTTCAAACATCAGAGACGATACCCATATTGATTAAAAAAAAAACCCATCCGCCATCTTTGATCACGAAATAGATGGTGTTTTTGAATTCATCATTCCATAAAATATTGGAGACGATACCCATATCGACTTTAAAAAAACCCCGTCCGCCATCTTTGATTTCCTATCCGCCATTTTTGATCACGAAATAGATGTTGTTTTTGAATTCTCCATCCCTTAAATCATCAGAGACGATACCCATATTGATTTATAAATTTTTTCCCATCCGCAATCTTTGATTTCCCATCCACCATCTTGAATCACGAAACAGATGTTGTATTTGGATTCCCCATCCCGTTTAACATCGCAGACGATACCAATATTGATTTTTTTTTAATTTTTTCATCCGCCATCTTTGATTTTACATCCGCCATCTTTGATCACGAAATAGATGTCGGATTTGGATTCCCCATCCCTTTAAATATCGGCGACGATACCCATATCGACTTTTTAAAAAAAATCCCGTCCGCCATCTTTGATTTCCTATCCGCCATCTTTGATCACGAAATAGATGTTGTATTTGGATTCACCATCCCTTAAATCATCAGAGACGATACCCATACCCATATTGATTTTTAAAATTTTTCCCATCCGCCATCTTGAATCACGAAATAGATGTTGTATTTGGATTCCCCATCCCTTCAAACATCGGAGACGATACCCATATTGATTTTAAAAAAAAACCATCCGCCATTTTTGATCACGAAATAGATGTTGTTTTTGGATTCTCCATCTCTTAAATCATCAGAGACGATACCCATATTGATTTATAAATTTTTTCCCATCCGCCATCTTTGATTTCCCATCCACCATCTTGAATGACGAAACAGATGTTGTATTTTGAATCCCCATCCCTTTTAACATCGCAGACGATACCAATATTGATTTTTTTTTAATTTTTCCATCCGCCATCTTTGATTTTACATCCGCCATCTTTGATCACGAAATAGATGTCGGATTTGGATTCCCCATCCCTTTAAATATCGGCGACGATACCCATATCGACTTTTTAAAAAAAATCCCGTCCGCCATCTTTGATTTCCTATCCGCCATCTTTGATCACAAAAAAGATGTTGTATTTGGATTCACCATCCCTTAAATCATCAGAGACGATACCCATACCCATACTGATTTTTAAAATTTTTCCCATCCGCCATCTTGAATCACGAAATAGATGTTGTATTTGGATTCCCCATCCCTTCAAACATCGGAGACGATACCCATATTGATTTTTAAAAAAAAACCATCCGACATTTTTGATCACGAAATAGATGTTGTTTTTGGATTCTCCATCTCTTAAATCATCAGAGACGATACCCATATTGATTTATAAATTTTTTCCCATCCGCCATCTTTGATTTCCCATCCACCATCTTGAATGACGAAACAGATGTTGTATTTGGATTCCCCATCCCTTTTAACATCGCAGACGATACCAATATAGATTTTTTTAAATTTTCCCATCCGCCATCTTTGATTTCCCATCCGCCATGTTTGATCACGAAATAGATGTCGGATTTGGATTCCCCATCCGTTTAAATATCGGCGACGATACCCATTTCGACTTTTAAAAAAAATCCCGTCCGCCATCTTTGATTTCCTATCCGCCATCCTTGATCACGAAATAGATGTTGTATTTGGATTCACCATCCCTTAAACCATCAGAGACGATACCCATATTGATTTTTTTAATTTTTCCCATCCGCCATCTTGGATCACTAAATAAATTTCATAGTATTAATCAGCGTCCCGAAAATCTCGAAAACGATACCCATATAGATTGTATCCTATTCGTTTAGCCTTTTTTTGACGTGACAACGTCTTATAAATTGGTTTGCCGGGTGACACTTCAAGAAACTGCGTTACGCTCCGCTCACGTTATGCGCTCACAATGAGAGCGAGTGAGAGGCACGCGTCCCGCCTAAGAGCGAGAGAGACAGACATAAAAAGTGAAAGGCACGCGTCTTTCATCCTTCTTCCTACTATACGAATGAATATTCACATTAAAATTATTTTACCACTCAAAGTCGTTGTCACGTAAAACTTTCGCCAGTATACCGACTTTACAGGCAACCAATTTTTTACCTTTGACCCAACCCTCCCCCTTCTCGTTTGATCATTTTATTATTTTTGTCTGGCCCCTTAAAGTTGTGGCGTAATTTTATATAGCCTATAGCCTTTCGGAATAATTGGGCTATCATAGGCAATAACAATTTTTAAAATCCGACGGCTAGTTCCTGAGATTAGCCGACATTATGTTTTAGCCTTTTTAGCTTTCTGCCCGGCCCCAAAGGATCGAAGCGTTATGTTATATAGCCTATAGCCTTCTGGAATAACTTGACTATCGTATACAAAAAGATTTTTTCAGATCCGACCGGTAGTTCCTGAGATTAGCGCGTTCAAACAAACAAACAAACAAACTCTTCTGCTTTATTATATTAGTATAGATAGATAGATATTTCATTTTTTTTTTATATATTTGATACAAATCTCCTTTATTGGGCGGATACTTCCATAGTTGACGTTTTAACTGTTTAAGAAATATAACTGCAAAAAGTATTTAAACATACAAACCACTTAGTAAAGACTGTGTTATTCGGTATCTGTGACGTTTCGCTAAATCGGCCAATATGGCGACTGTTATTTGTCTGCCAGAACCATTAGAATTTAACAAAATACTCGACAATCCAAATTTTGCGGATATATGTTGTCGACTCGATATCTTTATTTTTTAATGTTTTATAATTCAGGTAAGGTTTTGATGTACTCCTTGACGAAATAATTATTATAAGATTTGACACTGCGATAGCAGCGCAATCCGTCGGTTCCAATGTGAAACATTCCAAAATCCACAACTAGTTACTTACAAATTAAAAATTAAGTAAAAAAACATTTTCCAGTGGACTAAATTGTGAATCTAAACCATTCTCAAGTCCCCTTGAACACACACAAAAAATTTCATCAAGATCGGTCCAGTCGTTTAGGAGGAGTTCAGTGACATACACACGCACACAAGAAATATATATATATAAAGATACTCACGCCTGTTACTCTGAAGGTGTAATATCATACCCACACAACGCCATGTTATGATTTTTAGGTCCCATGTAATAGGGGGAGAGCCTAGCAAGATAGCTTAATAAATTTTATTATGTGTAATGCAAGGTAATGCTAATTAGAAATGGTATGCATACTAATCAATATACCCGCCCAGTGACGCCTGAACACACGGATGCTCAATCGATGCTCAAGAGGAAGACTTTTCTTGCGTTACTGACTGACTACTACTAGAGGGCGCAAGAAGCTGTTTCGGCATGTAGGTATGTTCAATGGGAAGTGTTAGACAGCACGAAGGCAGGATTTTTTTAAATTCCCACCCATGCACAGTGCCTCGGAGAGCACGTTTAACCGTTGACGTGTCGGCCCCGGCTGTCACGAAGATCATTGACCTTTGAAGATACTGACCCTATGCTAAAGCTATGGAATATCTTTATATGTTTGGATTGCAGATGGTAGACGGCAAGACAGCAGTGGCTCTAATAAAAAAAATACTAACCTGCTGCCGGGATTACGTTAGAACGATGCTGACTCGTGAAACCTCCCTGTTATTTTTTTTTCTCCACCTAAGAATTTAGTCAAATGCCGATAGCCAACGTTGTGCAACAAAATGTTAGCTAGTGTAAACGATGTGTTACCTAGTAAGTTGTAGCGAGTAAGTCTGTCTGTATTACCGCCGCGTGAACTAATCGTACTGCAATGTTATTTGACACAAGTTAGTGTTAGTTTGTTCCTGCACTGCTCTCAATTGTGTTTGAGGGAAGGTGCGATTAGGAATCTCTGTAAGACTAGAGTTTGTTTAGTTGTGCTCTAAGATAGTTTATTGGTGTAGCGTTGTGCGCGTGACTACTAATTTAGATAGAAAGTTTTAAAACACTGCACATATGGTGACCGCTTAGCTGTTTTGAATTACTCTGAGTCGAGTTGTTTGGAGTCCAGATCTAATATAAAAATGTCTTTATATTAAATGTTTGTCACAGAAAGGCCTTTGACACAGAATTCATTCCATTTGCGGGAGCTGTTATAAAATATATTAAAAAAAACATATAAATTGGTAAATAATTTAATTTTTTTTTTTAATAAAAGCACGTGTGCTGTTAACTTACAACTGTTACTAAACTGGCTATGGCAAGTGCGACGATTTTATACAAATGCTTTACAATGGTAGAATTTAAATAAACGTTTAGATCAATATTTTTAATCGACACCAAAATTCAAATATTTATTTGTTCCCTATTAACAGCCTTATCGCTAATGCATAGCTACAAATAATACTAACTGCAACACATTCGTTAATGAAGATACGTGTACAGTGAGTACTGAGTATATTATCAATATACGCATAGTGTGGCGTATGACCGGTACCTACCGAGTGTACGTCATAATACCGTCCATACGCTCGGCCTATCAGAGAAGGCCATCGTCGGCGCTCGTGAGTTTTGCCCATATTTGGTTATGCGCCGACACGAACTCTGATGGAGGGCCCGGTATATAAAGGGGCCGACAGAGAGGCCGTCACCGCTACTCTAACGTCGCTTCTACTACCTACCTACTATAACTAAGCGTACCTACTGACCCTACGTCGTATCTACGTGTATCCTGGTCCCAGCTACGGGTAAGCACTACATTTACTGCGTTAGCGTACTGCCCATCTCTCTACCTGCTAGCTGAGGCCGGCTGACGCCGCCTGCCTGACTCTATTGGTTGTGGCTCTCCTAATGCTGCTTTCCTTCAGGTTCCAGGTTCACCTTAAGACTCCGGCTACGCTCCTAGACCGCTACACTTTCCTCCATCGCCATCGGCGTCACCTCTGCCGAAGAGTCTGACCTGCCTTGCTCATCATACTCGCACCGCCGGCGCCTGCCAGCTGAACCAACGTCAGCGAGGACCTGTACCGCTACGAGCAGCCTTCGAGCAGCCTGCCTACACACTACCGGAGGGAACAGCGTGGGAGACTGCAGCCCTTAGTGTTCAGGCCAGTGTCGTGTTATTAGAAATAAAAGACACCTGTTTGTACTATATATGCTGATATGACGAAGGCATTCGATTATGTAAATCACAAAACGTTGCTCAGTAAACTACGTGGATATGGTATTAGGGGAAATGCAGAGAAATTAATAGAATCTTATTTAAGTAACCGTATCCAGTACACAGAGATATCTAGAATCTGTCCAATAAGTAAATTAATGAAAAAATATATATCTAGTCCCCGTTATATTCAATTTGGTGTGCCACAAGGGAGCGTGCTGGGTCCTTTACTTTTCTTAATCTATATTAATGACCTCCCTAAGTGCACAAATCAAAACATGATCCTCTTTGCGGATGATAGTACAACTATTGTGGAATGTTCTCAGTTGCCTGAATATCAACGTGACATTAATAATTCTTTATCAGATATAGTGGATTGGCTTGATAGAAATAATCTGAAAATCAACCTTACCAAAACAAAAATAATGCAATTCCACCAAAGATGTGAAATACCCAATATTACTATC
Source organism: Euclidia mi (assembly GCA_944739405.2). NCBI lineage: Eukaryota > Metazoa > Arthropoda > Insecta > Lepidoptera > Erebidae > Euclidia > Euclidia mi. The sequence continues at coordinate 6,689,638 of OX123182.2, forward strand.
GCTTACAAAAACCATGTAATAGAACAAATCAATGAGGCTAAGTTTCAGGGTGTAACAATTGATGAACAGCTTACATGGAAACCTCATATCCAGGAACTGTGTAAACGGTTAAGTAAGTCTGCTTTTGCGCTCCTTCAACTATCGCACAAAGTCGGCAATGATACCCTCCTGACGGCTTACCATGCACTTGTGGCATCAGTTCTGAGATTTGGAGTTATTTTCTGGGGTCACTCGACTGATCGTGATATTGTCTTCAAAATGCAAAAAAGATGCATCAGGTCCATGTGTGGTTTAAAATCAACCGACAGTTGTGTAACATATTTTAAATCCTTAAAATTATTGACATTACCATCGTTGTATATACTTGAAACAGCACTGTTCGTAAAAAGTAATATGCATTTATTTCCAAAGTTATCTGCTGTTCGAAAAGCCCCGATACGAGCTCAATATGTAAATAAATTATGCCAGATTAAGTGTAAAACTGCTTTAATGCAGATTAGTTTCTTTGGTTTGGCACCCAGAATATTTAATAAAATACCAGACTCTTTGAAAAATTTGCCAATATTACAACTTAAAAGCTTGTTAAAGAAACTTCTAATAGATAAGTGCTATTATACAACTGAAGATTTTCTCAAAGATGAACTAAACTAACTTCTAATGTAGTAATGTATTTATAATTATAATTGGATTTGAATAGTATTGAATGTATAAATTGACATATTTTATATTATTTTTAAATTTTAAGTATACTATTATTATTTTATTTTTGACATTTAATTATTTTTAACTTCTATTTTATATGGATATTAACAATCTATTGTGATATTTAAATTTTAACCATTACCAATATTTGTATGTCCTGATGACAAAACATAGCGCTCTCTAATTCTAAGACTACTTACTATCTGTATATTTATATGACCTATGTTTAACAAATAAATTTCTGATTCTGATTCTGATTCTGATTCTGATTCTGATTCTGATTCTGATTCTGATTCTGATTAGTCGGTCATACTCGTGGCAAGGGAAGTGAGACAATACTCGGCAATGAACGCATCTAGAACCTCTACTGCGTTTTACTACCAGAACTCGTTACAGTGGCGCCTACGTGGGTTATTGTCTCGCTTTCCGTGCTCGAGTTCTCTTCTAGCAGGTCTCCATTATTGTAAGCGAGGAGGTGCGGCTACAGTGAACCGGTACGTATTGTTGTACTAATTGTTAACCTTTTAGTGTAACTACCTACTACGTACTAGTTCGCAATTTTGAATTCTAACGTTTTTTCTAATTAGTCCTAACGGTCGAACTTTTACGCCTAATCGTAAAGTAGGCCAATTGTAAGGGCGGAACGCTTGCGCACGAAGTGTAGTGTGTAGTTTATACTTACGCGGTTATTCATACACAATGGGCTCACACCCCATAAAATACTTTCTTTTAAATAAGAACGAGTTAGCTTACGAGGTCGCGATTAGAGGTGAGGAGCCGGCTGCCTCTGTCCTAGGTCTGCGGAAACAGCTCCCTAAATTACTGGAAGCCATTCCAAATGATGACATTTTGGAGTCGGGTCTAGCCATAGCGGTGGACTTCGAGGGCGCTAGCGAGGCCGTCTCTGAGCTGGCCAAGCGACTAAATTCGTTATCTGCCTCTTACGACGCGAACCTAGCTAAGAGGTCTACCGCACTGCACAACCACTTATACCACAGACTCCGTAGGATGGAACGTCCTACGGCGTTTTCAAAACGGATTACCGAATTGTGCAGCCGGTTCGACAAGCTCTCGGCGGAGCTGTCCGCCATTGAGCAATCAGCTGTTCGCTCAGCTGATGCTGTGGCAGAGGTCCAACCTGCGCCGTCTACCTCGACACAGGCAGGACTAGCCCCAGTATTGCATTGCGAGCATTTGAGAGTTAGCGAACTGTCTAAGCTAAAATATGACGGTACGTGATGCGTCCGAGCGTTCCTACAACGCGTAACCGAATTCCAAAACGCGCGTAATCTACCTTCCACTAAAATTTTATCATATGCCTCCGAAATATTCACCGGTAACGCACTTCACTAGTATCGCGGCCTAAAAGAATATTTCACTATAGAAGAAAGAATATAGACGATTTCACACCCTACGATTATGACTACCGGTTATTAAATGAAATCCGCCGACGTACTCAAGGTGCTACCGAAACTATAATAATTTATCTCTCGATAATGAATCAGCTGTTCGCTAGGCTGTCACCGTCAAAGCGATTGTCCGAACGCGAAAAGTTAGACATCCTATTGCATAACATACGTCCATGCTACTCGCTAGTGCTAGCTCCGTCAATATCTTCAATAGACAGTATAGCAACACTGCAGACGTTATGTTTAAACTACGAACGGATGAAATGTTTGAACTCTCAATTCCGCGAACATATAATAATTATTATAGTAACGACACGTTGGCACCAGACCTAGCTTATAGTCACAAACCTAATAACCGAGCGCGTAATAATTCCTACAATAATTATCCCGTTGCTACTATAGAAGGTACGTCCGGAAAACCCGAATACACTGAGAACAACGAACCTAGCAAACCTAAGTATAAACCTAGCTCTGTCGCTCTAGTCACGTCCAAGTACTGCCCGCGCTGCCGTATCAATGATCACAGTTTGAATGAATGCAAACGCGATCGGTTCGCAATTTGCTTCAAGTGCGGCCGTAGGGATGTGACATTCCCTAACTGCCCGAACTGTAAATCGACGAAACCAAAAAACTCAGGTCAGGGTCGGGGCGTGTCAAAATCTAAATTAGGTTCTACGACCTATTCAACCAATTTTGACAAAGATGATTGGAGAAATTGGCTAAACACTCTAAAAGTATATTTCTCTAGTTATTCCTTCGCCTCGACCCTGGATAATAAACCTAAAAATGACCTACGGCCCTATGTTAACGTAACGATTAACAGTTTACCTATTTGTAGATTGCTCGATTCCGGTTCAGCCATTACAATTTTAGGTAACAACTCCCATATGGAGGTAATGACTAAAACCGGGTTAGAAATACAGCAGTGTCACAACACTAATTCCATTCGGTCCGCGGGTGGAAATATATTGTTGCCGCGCGGTTTTATCAACTTACCCACTACTTTTAATAATCAAACCCACTTATTGAAAGCTTATATTATTCCAGAAGTTACAAGTAATTTAATTTTAGGCATCGATTTCTGGAAACTATTTAAATTACTGCCTAACCATATCGCATCCGTATGCATGTCTAAAACATTGCCGTGTAGTGTGTTATGTGAAAATAAGCTAAGTAACACGAACGTATTGCAATCTTTTAGTGAGTTGAGTGAGTCACAACAAAGAACGGCTAAGTTAATTATAAAGCAATACGAGTCAATTTCTACTGAAAAAAACGGGTTAGGACGGACTCACTTAATAGAACATGCAATAGACACTGGTGATTCTGCGCCGATACGCCAAAGATATTATAGGTTACCGCCGGCGAAATTAAAAATAATTATTGACGAATTAGACGAAATGCTTGCATTGGGAGTGGTAGAAAAATGCGAAAGTCCGTGGTCGTCACCGATTTTACTAACGCCTAAGAAGGACGGTAAACTAAGGTTTTGTTTAGATAGTCGGAAACTTAATTCTATTACTAAAAAATACGCGAACAAACTACCTTACGTATCCGATATTTAAGACAACCTTAGGAACGCTAGATATCTAAGTAGTATAGACTTATCTAAGTCCTTTTGGCAGACGCCTCTTCGCGAATGTGATCGTGACAAGACTGCGTTCTATGTGCCTACTAGAGGAACATTTAGATTTGTGAATATGCCGTTTGGTTTAACGAATGCGCCTGCGACACAACAGCGTTTGGTGGATCACTTGTTTACGAACAATCCTGAGCTCGAAAACTCTGTATTCGTTTTTTTAGATGATATCGTGCTTATATCGCCATCTTTTAATGCTCATGTGTCACTATTAAATAAAGTATACGAAAAATTAAAATCGGCCAACCTTACCATTAACTTAGAAAAATCTAAATTCTTCCGTGATGAATTGAAGTACTTGGGCTACGTAGTAAACTCTAAAGGATTACAAGTAGACCCATGTAAGGTGGAAGCCATTCTTCAATATGCTACGCCTAAGAATAAAAAAGTAGTCAAAAGGTTCTTAGGCATTGCATCATGGTATCGGCGATTTATACCTAATTTTAGTACTATTGCCGGTCCTTTGAACAAACTTACCTCTACCGGTAAGAAAGCCGCACCATTTCAGTGGTCGGTGGAAGCTGATGACTCGTTTTGGAAACTAAAACAATTGTTAAGCTCCGCACCAATATTATCGTGTCCCGATTACGAGAAACCTTTTCAAGTTCACACAGATGCGAGTGCGAGTGGCATCGGTGGGTTGCTTACACAAGAAATAGATGGCGTGGAACTACCAATCGCTTACATGAGTAGGTCACTAAATGCACAGGAACAAAACTACAGTATAACAGAACGGGAGACATTAGCAGTTCTAACAGCCCTCGAATATTGGCGCTGTTATTTAGATAACGGGTTAAAGTTCGTGGTGTATACTGACCATTCTGCACTGAAATGGTTCCTAAACTTGAGCAACCCGACTGGTAGAATAGCTCGGTGGTCGGTTCGTCTGTCAGCCTTTAACTTCGAAATAAAGCATCGGCGCGGCGCAGATAATATTATAGCCGATGCGTTATCACGATCCCTACCTGTAAATATAATTAACGCAAATAATAATAACGTGAATGACCCTAATGTTGACACTGATCAATGGTATTCAGCCACCTACAATGGTTGTTTATCTTCGCCTAATGACTATCCAGACTATTCTATTAAAAATAATAAATTGTATCGTTTGATAAAATCTAGGTGTATGCTACGTAAGGAGTTCGAATGGAAAGAAGTACTACCTTCTTCTGATCGAAATAATGATATATTAGAGAACCATGCCGAACCCACTTCGGGACATTTCGGTATATTTAAAACTTACAAGCGCTTAGCACTGCGTTACTATTGGCCCAAAATGCGCCGTGACGTGGTAAAGTTCATAAATTCTTGTGACACTTGTATCGCGCACAAACATCAGAACCATGCACCATTGGGAACCATGGGACGACCCAAAGTGTGGTCACGACCCTTCCAAACCATTAGTGTAGATTTGGTGGGGCCATTACCCGTCACAAGAAAACAAAACGCCTACATCTTTGTTCTAACTTGTTGTTTTAGAAAATACTGTCTACTTTTTCCTATCAGGCGCGCAACTGCTGAAATAATAACTAATATTTTGGAAGAAAAAATATTTTTAGTTCATGGTATACCATCTACAATTATATTGGACAATGGTAAACAGTTTGTAAGTGCTACTTTAAAAGCTATGTTGCGCAAGTACAAAATCCCTAATCTTCATTATACTCCTAAATATTCCCCACATGTCAATACGGTCGAACGCTATAATAAAACCATTGGTTCTACCTTAGTGGCGTTTGTAGGAAATGACCAGAGATTATGGGACACTCTCCTACCTAAGGTGCAGTTTGCATTAAATACTGCAGTTAATGAAGTCACGGGCTATACACCTAGTTTTTTAGTCTATGGACGTGAATTAGTTCCATGCGGCTCACACTATGTCGACACGGACGCTGATGATATAGTATAAATACCTAGGGACGATTACGCAGAAAACATAGGTCACTATCAGGCGTATTTGACAAAGTTCAGGCACTCCTCATTCAAGCTCATGCTAGGAATTCCCAAACGTATAATTTACGCCGTAAACCAGTTGAGTTTAATGTGGGAGACACTGTGTGGAAAAGGACTTTTTACCAGAGCGACAAGGATAAGTCCTTCTGTAAGAAACTAGCCCCTAAATTCGTGAAGTGCACAGTGATTAATAAACAGTCGCCTCTCGTTTACGAGTTGTCAGACGCGTCTGGAAATTCTATTGGGTTTTGGCACATAAAGGACCTTAACTTAACTTAACTTATACACTATTTATTTATTTTTATTTTTTTTATTTTTTTTAAAAGACAACTCCCGCATTAGGACTAAATCCTGTGTTGCGGGGAACTTTACAAACATACAACTAACGGACACAATGAACACCCAGACTCGAAACAACAATTTATGAATCACACAAAGTGTTGTCTCGTGTGGGGATCGAACCCACAACACTTCGGCACAGTGTCAAGCGGTGAGGCGGCTGCTTAAACCACTACGCCAACCGTGCAGTCAAAACTATGGCGCCTAACTAATTGTTACAAACCGTATAAGACTTTCCCTTCTTTCTTCTATATGCCGTCTTAGCTTGGACAGTAGCGGACTCATAGACCTAACGCAGCTAGTCGGATTTTCCTTGTTAGCCACGTAAAATCCTCTCCTAAGGCGGGCGGTATTGTGGCGTATGACCGGTACCTACTGAGTGTATGTCATAATACCGTCCATACGCTCGGCCAATCAGAGAAGGCCATCGTCGGCGCTCGTGAGTTTTGCCCATATTTGGTTATGCGCCGACACGAACTCTGATGGAGGGCCCGGTATATAAAGGGGTCGACAGAGAGGCCGTCACCGCTACTCTAACGTCGCTTCTACTACCTACCTACTATAACTAAGCGTACCTACTGACCCTACGTCGTATCTACGTGTATCCTGGTCCCAGCTACGGGTAAGCACTACATTTACTGCGTTAGCGTACTGCCCATCTCTCTACCTGATAGCTGAGGCCGGCTGACGCCGCCTGCCTGACTCTATTGGTTGTGGCTCTCCTAATGCTGCTTTCCTTCAGGTTCCAGGTTCACCTTAAGACTCCGGCTACGCTCCTAGACCGCTACACTTTCCTGCATCGCCATCGGCGTCACCTCTGCCGAAGAGTCTGACCTGCCCTGCTCATCATACTCGCACCACCGGCGCCTGCCAGCTGAGCCAACGTCAGCGAGGACCTGTACCGCTACGCGCAGCCTTCGAGCAGCCTGCCTACACACTACCGGAGGGAACAGCGTGGGAGACTGCAGCCCTTAGTGTTCAGGCCAGTGTCGTGTTGTTGGTCGGTCATACTCGTGGCAAGGGAAGTGAGACAATACTCGGCAATAAACGCATCTAGAACCTCTACTGCGTTTTACTACCAGAACTCGTTACAGTAGTTAACACTGGCGTGACCACGTGACAGCTACGGCCAATAAAATCTGCATTTGATGTATTCAATGATCGTGTCACTGCGATGGATGGTCAATCATTAACTCATTGTTACATAATATGGACTTGTAAAATTACTTTTGCAATTATTTATTAATAAATACTAGTCTATCAATAAATAATTATAAATAAAATTTGAGTGTATGTCGTAAATAATCAGTGTCCTTATTCAAAGTTACTTGTTTTTAAAACAAAAAATCGCGTTAGTTATTAAAACAAATTGTCCGTGTATCTATGCCTTTATTTGATGATGAGATACTCATTATCACAATGATTCAGTTTGTTAGTGTCCAATAAATCGTTCCACGGTTAATGGGATATTAATCCCTAATGTGTCTTTCAAACCTATAATTAACACAGCGCTATTACTGCTGATATGATTGCATATTTCCTGCACTTATTTGAGTAGTATGCTGTGTTACATTGATAATATAAGCCCAGCATATAAACAAACCCTACCTGACCCTAAGAACGAGCCACTTTTTTCTATGAGAATGCATAGGCCATCGTCCACCATGCTGGCCAAGTGCGTGTTGGCAGACTTGATTTGTCCTTAAAAATATTATTTAAGGCTCTTAGACGCTCAGAACTCCGCATAAAATTTTCTTTTAACGTATGGCCAGCAATAATTTATAATTGAATTTGCAAGAATCTACAAAAAGACCATGGCGCAGTGGGTTTGAACCACGGACATACTACTTTTTGTACCGTGGCTCGAACCCGCGACCCATCGCGTAGAAGTGTGGTCGCCTCCCCACTAGGCTGCCTCTTTTGTTGCATGACAAATACTAGAGTTCACCCGCGGCTCCACCCGGCGTGCATTATGCACCTAATCCTTCCTCAGGAATCACCCTATTTATTGGTGAAAATATTACAAAAATCCAAAGCTTGACCAGCTCCGCCATTCTCGTCCTTTCAAGCTAAGCCATTCGTGTCCTCAAAGTTTTCAATGTATTTTAACGAAATATATATTTACAATTCAGGAGAAATCGAAGAATTCAATAAATGTTGTCAAGCCTCCGGCGTTTTACTTCAGTTTCGGTATTATTATATAAAATACAAAATTCTGTGAAAATCATCGATGTGCAAGATACCAAGCACCATCCATCCAAAAAAAAAATGCCGGTTATACTTTTCACCCCCGAGGCAAATAGAATTAATAAACATAATGTTTGAAATATAAGTGTGTCTGTGACATCGTAGCTCTTATACGAAACGGCTGCTTGTGAAGTTTTGTTTGTAAGTTGTTGTGAACTTAATGACTTTTAATTACAATTTATGAAGATCTCAGGAGATACTTTAATTTAAAATTTTAACAGAAAAGTGAAGTTGTCATGTATGGGAATTGTATTGAAAAGCAGCTTAAACACAAAAGTTCCCATTCATAACACCAATCACATTTGTGGTCAAAATATACTTGAACTAGAAAATTGTAGCTTAACATTTTATTCATAAACGCTGAAGTCGCTTTATTGCTAAAATCTAAATAAAAGCGAACACTCATGCTGTATAGCTATAAAGCCATTTTAGATATAAATTCACTGTTTCGTCATAGTATTTAATATATGGATAGTGGCTTTTCAAATCGTATTATTCATCCGGGATTTAATAAAGACAGCCTTTTACCAAGATTTTTTATATTACGTGAAGCAAAAAAATTAGATAGTGCAATAATATTGGAAAACGGTAATTTGAATGATAGAAAATCATATTTGACTTTGTGTGTTCGAGGGCTATTAATAACCAAGGATAGAGAAGGCTATATATCAAGAAGCCTACTCTATGTCAATTTTAATCGCAATTTTTGTTAAAGTAATGTATTTAACGAGTGTATGTAAAAATAGTGATATTGTAAATCAGGAAAAATAGTTTAAGGTAAATATTTTTTTAAAGAAATGATCAGATGATGTCTTAAGTCAATAAGCTATCCGGTAATTATATATAAAATAATTAATATATATTACGATGCAATTGGCCAATGCCAATATATATAAAAAAGTCATTTATTTGTTCCCTATTAACAGCCATATCGCTAATGCATAGCTACAAATAATACTAACTGCAACACATTCGTTAATGAAGATACGTGTACAGTGAGTACTGAGTATATTATCAATATACGCATAGTGTGGCGTATGACCGGTACCTACCGAGTGTACGTCATAATACCGTCCATACGCTCGGCCTATCAGAGAAGGCCATCGTCGGCGCTCGTGAGTTTTGCCCATATTTGGTTATACGCCGACACGAACTCTGATGGAGGGCCCGGTATATAAAGGGGCCGACAGAGAGGCCGTCACCGCTACTCTAACGTCGCTTCTACTACCTACCTACTATAACTAAGCGTACCTACTGACCCTACGTCGTATCTACGTGTATCCTGGTCCCAGCTACGGGTAAGCACTACATTTACTGCGTTAGCGTACTGCCCATCTCTCTACCTGCTAGCTGAGGCCGGCTGACGCCGCCTGCCTGACTCTATTGGTTGTGGCTCTCCTAATGCTGCTTTCCTTCAGGTTCCAGGTTCACCTTAAGACTCCGGCTACGCTCCTAGACCGCTACACTTTCCTGCATCGCCATCGGCGTCACCTCTGCCGAAGAGTCTGACCTGCCTTGCTCATCATACTCGCACCGCCGGCGCCTGCCAGCTGAACCAACGGCAGCGAGGACCTGTACCGCTACGAGCAGCCTTCGAGCAGCCTGCCTACACACTACCGGAGGGAACAGCGTGGGAGACTGCAGCCCTTAGTGTTCAGGCCAGTGTCGTGTTATTAGAAATAAAAGACACCTGTTTGTACTATATATGCTGATATGACGAAGGCATTCGATTATGTAAATCACAAAACGTTGCTCAGTAAACTACGTGGATATGGTATTAGGGGAAATGCAGAGAAATTAATAGAATCTTATTTAAGTAACCGTATCCAGTACACAGTGATATCTAGAATCTGTCCAATAAGTAAATTAATGAAAAAATATATATCTAGTCCCCGTTATATTCAATTTGGTGTGCCACAAGGGAGCGTCCTGGGTCCTTTACTTTTCTTAATCTATATTAATGACCTCCCTAAGTGCACATATCAAAACATGATCCTCTTTGCGGATGATAGTACAACTATTGTGGAATGTTCTCAGTTGCCTAAATATCAACGTGACATTAATAATTCTTTATCAGATATAGTGGATTGGCTTGATAGAAATAATCTGAAAATCAACCTTACCAAAACAAAAATAATGCAATTCCACCAAAGATGTGAAATACCCAATATTACTATCGCTTACAAAAACCATGTAATAGAACAAATCAATGAGGCTAAGTTTCAGGGTGTAACAATTGATGAACAGCTTACATGGAAACCTCATATCCAGGAACTGTGTAAACGGTTAAGTAAGTCTGCTTTTGCGCTCCTTCAACTATCGCACAAAGTCGGCAATGATACCCTCCTGACGGCTTACCATGCACTTGTGGCATCAGTTCTGAGATTTGGAGTTATTTTCTGGGGTCACTCGACTGATCGTGATATTGTCTTCAAAATGCAAAAAAGATGCATCAGGTCCATGTGTGGTTTAAAATCAACCGACAGTTGTGTAACATATTTTAAATCCTTAAAATTATTGACATTACCATCGTTGTATATACTTGAAACAGCACTGTTCGTAAAAAGTAATATGCATTTATTTCCAAAGTTATCTGCTGTTCGAAAAGCCCCGATACGAGCTCAATATGTAAATAAATTATGCCAGATTAAGTGTAAAACTGCTTTAATGCAGAATAGTTTCTTTGGTTTGGCACCCAGAATATTTAATAAAATAGCAGACTCTTTGAAAAATTTGCCAATATTACAACTTAAAAGCTTGTTAAAGAAACTTCTAATAGATAAGTGCTATTATACAATTGAAGATTTTCTCAAAGATGAACTAAACTAACTTCTAATGTAGTAATGTATTTATAATTATAATTGGATTTGAATAGTATTGAATGTATAAATTGACATATTTTATATTATTTTTAAATTTTAAGTATACTATTATTATTTTATTTTTGACATTTAATTATTTTTAACTTCTATTTTATATGGATATTAACAATCTATTGTGATATTTAAATTTTAACCATTACCAATATTTGTATGTCCTGATGACAAAACATAGCGCTCTCTAATTCTAAGACTACTTACTATCTGTATATTTATATGACCTATGTTTAACAAATAAATTTCTGATTCTGATTCTGATTCTGATTCTGATTCTGATTCTGATTAGTCGGTCATACTCGTGGCAAGGGAAGTGAGACAATACTCGGCAATGAACGCATCTAGAACCTCTACTGCGTTTTACTACCAGAACTCGTTACAGTGGCGCCTACGTGGGTTATTGTCTCGCTTTCCGTGCTCGAGTTCTCTTCTAGCAGGTCTCCATTATTGTAAGCGAGGAGGTGCGGCTACAGTGAACCGGTACGTATTGTTGTACTAATTGTTAACCTTTTAGTGTAACTACCTACTACGTACTAGTTCGCAATTTTGAATTCTAACGTTTTTTCTAATTAGTCCTAACGGTCGAACTTTTACGCCTAATCGTAAAGTAGGCCAATTGTAAGGGCGGAACGCTTGCGCACGAAGTGTAGTGTGTAGTTTATACTTACGCGGTTATTCATACACAATGGGCTCACACCCCATAAAATACTTTCTTTTAAATAAGAACGAGTTAGCTTACGAGGTCGCGATTAGAGGTGAGGAGCCGGCTGCCTCTGTCCTAGGTCTGCGGAAACAGCTCCCTAAATTACTGGAAGCCATTCCAAATGATGACATTTTGGAGTCGGGTCTAGCCATAGCGGTGGACTTCGAGGGCGCTAGCGAGGCCGTCTCTGAGCTGGCCAAGCGACTAAATTCGTTATCTGCCTCTTACGACGCGAACCTAGCTAAGAGGTCTACCGCACTGCACAACCACTTATACCACAGACTCCGTAGGATGGAACGTCCTACGGCGTTTTCAAAACGGATTACCGAATTGTGCAGCCGGTTCGACAAGCTCTCGGCGGAGCTGTCCGCCATTGAGCAATCAGCTGTTCGCTCAGCTGATGCTGTGGCAGAGGTCCAACCTGCGCCGTCTACCTCGACACAGGCAGGATTAGCCCCAGTATTGCATTGCGAGCATTTGAGAGTTAGCGAACTGTCTAAGCTAAAATATGACGGTACGTGATGCGTCCGAGCGTTCCTACAACGCGTAACCGAATTCCAAAACGCGCGTAATCTACCTTCCACTAAAATTTTATCATATGCCTCCGAAATATTCACCGGTAACGCACTTCACTAGTATCGCGGCCTAAAAGAATATTTCACTATAGAAGAAAGAATATAGACGATTTCACACCCTACGATTATGACTACCGGTTATTAAATGAAATCCGCCGACGTACTCAAGGTGCTACCGAAACTATAATAATTTATCTCTCGATAATGAATCAGCTGTTCGCTAGGCTGTCACCGTCAAAGCGATTGTCCGAACGCGAAAAGTTAGACATCCTATTGCATAACATACGTCCATGCTACTCGCTAGTGCTAGCTCCGTCAATATCTTCAATAGACAGTATAGCAACACTGCAGACGTTATGTTTAAACTACGAACGGATGAAATGTTTGAACTCTCAATTCCGCGAACATATAATAATTATTATAGTAACGACACGTTGGCACCAGACCTAGCTTATAGTCACAAACCTAATAACCGAGCGCGTAATAATTCCTACAATAATTATCCCGTTGCTACTATAGAAGGTACGTCCGGAAAACCCGAATACACTGAGAACAACGAACCTAGCAAACCTAAGTATAAACCTAGCTCTGTCGCTCTAGTCACGTCCAAGTACTGCCCGCGCTGCCGTATCAATGATCACAGTTTGAATGAATGCAAACGCGATCGGTTCGCAATTTGCTTCAAGTGCGGCCGTAGGGATGTGACATTCCCTAACTGCCCGAACTGTAAATCGACGAAACCAAAAAACTCAGGTCAGGGTCGGGGCGTGTCAAAATCTAAATTAGGTTCTACGACCTATTCAACCAATTTTGACAAAGATGATTGGAGAAATTGGCTAAACACTCTAAAAGTGTATTTCTCTAGTTATTCCTTCGCCTCGACCCTGGATAATAAACCTAAAAATGACCTACGGCCCTATGTTAACGTAACGATTAACAGTTTACCTATTTGTGGATTGCTCGATTCCGGTTCAGCCATTACAATTTTAGGTAACAACTCCCATATGGAGGTAATGACTAAAACCGGGTTAGAAATACAGCAGTGTCACAACACTAATTCCATTCGGTCCGCGGGTGGAAATATATTGTTGCCGCGCGGTTTTATCAACTTACCCACTACTTTTAATAATCAAACCCACTTATTGAAAGCTTATATTATTCCAGAAGTTACAAGTAATTTAATTTTAGGCATCGATTTCTGGAAACTATTTAAATTACTGCCTAACCATATCGCATCCGTATGCATGTCTAAAACATTGCCGTGTAGTGTGTTATGTGAAAATAAGCTAAGTAACACGAACGTATTGCAATCTTTTAGTGAGTTGAGTGAGTCACAACAAAGAACGGCTAAGTTAATTATAAAGCAATACGAGTCAATTTCTACTGAAAAAACCGGGTTAGGACGGACTCATTTAATAGAACATGCAATAGACACTGGTGATTCTGCGCCGATACGCCAAAGATATTATAGGTTACCGCCGGCGAAATTAAAAATAATTATTGACGAATTAGACGAAATGCTTGCATTGGGAGTGGTAGAAAAATGCGAAAGTCCGTGGTCGTCACCGATTTTACTAACGCCTAAGAAGGACGGTAAACTAAGGTTTTGTTTAGATAGTCGGAAACTTAATTCTATTACTAAAAAATACGCGAACAAACTACCTTACGTATCCGATATTTAAGACAACCTTAGGAACGCTAGATATCTAAGTAGTATAGACTTATCTAAGTCCTTTTGGCAGACGCCTCTTCGCGAATGTGATCGTGACAAGACTGCGTTCTATGTGCCTACTAGAGGAACATTTAGATTTGTGAATATGCCGTTTGGTTTAACGAATGCGCCTGCGACACAACAGCGTTTGGTGGATCACTTGTTTACGAACAGTCCTGAGCTCGAAAACTCTGTATTCGTTTTTTTAGATGATATCGTGCTTATATCGCCATCTTTTAATGCTCATGTGTCACTATTAAATAAAGTATACGAAAAATTAAAATCGGCCAACCTTACCATTAACTTAGAAAAATCTAAATTCTTCCGTGATGAATTGAAGTACTTGGGCTACGTAGTAAACTCTAAAGGATTACAAGTAGACCCATGTAAGGTGGAAGCCATTCTTCAATATGCTACGCCTAAGAATAAAAAAGTAGTCAAAAGGTTCTTAGGCATTGCATCATGGTATCGGCGATTTATACCTAATTTTAGTACTATTGCCGGTCCTTTGAACAAACTTACCTCTACCGGTAAGAAAGCCGCACCATTTCAGTGGTCGGTGGAAGCTGATGACTCGTTTTGGAAACTAAAACAATTGTTAAGCTCCGCACCAATATTATCGTGTCCCGATTACGAGAAACCTTTTCAAGTTCACACAGATGCGAGTGCGAGTGGCATCGGTGGGTTGCTTACACAAGAAATAGATGGCGTGGAACTACCAATCGCTTACATGAGTAGGTCACTAAATGCACAGGAACAAAACTACAGTATAACAGAACGGGAGACATTAGCAGTTCTAACAGCCCTCGAATATTGGCGCTGTTATTTAGATAACGGGTTAAAGTTCGTGGTGTATACTGACCATTCTGCACTGAAATGGTTCCTAAACTTGAGCAACCCGACTGGTAGAATAGCTCGGTGGTCGGTTCGTCTGTCAGCCTTTAACTTCGAAATAAAGCATCGGCGCGGCGCAGATAATATTATAGCCGATGCGTTATCACGATCCCTACCTGTAAATATAATTAACGCAAATAATAATAACGTGAATGACCCTAATGTTGACACTGATCAATGGTATTCAGCCACCTACAATGGTTGTTTATCTTCGCCTAATGACTATCCAGACTATTCTATTAAAAATAATAAATTGTATCGTTTGATAAAATCTAGGTGTATGCTACGTAAGGAGTTCGAATGGAAAGAAGTACTACCTTCTTCTGATCGAAATAATGATATATTAGAGAACCATGCCGAACCCACTTCGGGACATTTCGGTATATTTAAAACTTACAAGCGCTTAGCACTGCGTTACTATTGGCCCAAAATGCGCCGTGACGTGGTAAAGTTCATAAATTCTTGTGACACTTGTATCGCGCACAAACATCAGAACCATGCACCATTGGGAACCATGGGACGACCCAAAGTGTGGTCACGACCCTTCCAAACCATTAGTGTAGATTTGGTGGGGCCATTACCCGTCACAAGAAAACAAAACGCCTACATCTTTGTTCTAACTTGTTGTTTTAGAAAATACTGTCTACTTTTTCCTATCAGGCGCGCAACTGCTGAAATAATAACTAATATTTTGGAAGAAAAAATATTTTTAGTTCATGGTATACCATCTACAATTATATTGGACAATGGTAAACAGTTTGTAAGTGCTACTTTAAAAGCTATGTTGCGCAAGTACAAAATCCCTAATCTTCATTATACTCCTAAATATTCCCCACATGTCAATACGGTCGAACGCTATAATAAAACCATTGGTTCTACCTTAGTGGCGTTTGTAGGAAATGACCAGAGATTATGGGACACTCTCCTACCTAAGGTGCAGTTTGCATTAAATACTGCAGTTAATGAAGTCACGGGCTATACACCTAGTTTTTTAGTCTATGGACGTGAATTAGTTCCATGCGGCTCACACTATGTCGACACGGACGCTGATGATATAGTATAAATACCTAGGGACGATTACGCAGAAAACATAGGTCACTATCAGGCGTATTTGACAAAGTTCAGGCACTCCTCATTCAAGCTCATGCTAGGAATTCCCAAACGTATAATTTACGCCGTAAACCAGTTGAGTTTAATGTGGGAGACACTGTGTGGAAAAGGACTTTTTACCAGAGCGACAAGGATAAGTCCTTCTGTAAGAAACTAGCCCCTAAATTCGTGAAGTGCACAGTGATTAATAAACAGTCGCCTCTCGTTTACGAGTTGTCAGACGCGTCTGGAAATTCTATTGGGTTTTGGCACATAAAGGACCTTAACTTAACTTAACTTATACACTATTTATTTATTTTTATTTTTTTTATTTTTTTTAAAAGACAACTCCCGCATTAGGACTAAATCCTGTGTTGCGGGGAACTTTACAAACATACAACTAACGGACACAATGAACACCCAGACTCGAAACAACAATTTATGAATCACACAAAGTGTTGTCTCGTGTGGGGATCGAACCCACAACACTTCGGCACAGTGTCAAGCGGTGAGGCGGCTGCTTAAACCACTACGCCAACCGTGCAGTCAAAACTATGGCGCCTAACTAATTGTTACAAACCGTATAAGACTTTCCCTTCTTTCTTCTATATGCCGTCTTAGCTTGGACAGTAGCGGACTCATAGACCTAACGCAGCTAGTCGGATTTTCCTTGTTAGCCACGTAAAATCCTCTCCTAAGGCGGGCGGTATTGTGGCGTATGACCGGTACCTACTGAGTGTATGTCATAATACCGTCCATACGCTCGGCCAATCAGAGAAGGCCATCGTCGGCGCTCGTGAGTTTTGCCCATATTTGGTTATGCGCCGACACGAACTCTGATGGAGGGCCCGGTATATAAAGGGGCCGACAGAGAGGCCGTCACCGCTACTCTAACGTCGCTTCTACTACCTACCTACTATAACCGCTTGCTTGCCCGTGTTATATGGCATATAACAAAATTCAAACACTAAATTGCCCGTGTTATATGGCATATGACATCGCATCTCAGTCTACTTTGCCCGTGTCATACTGTATATGACATGGCTCCCGCGGTCGAAAGAGTGAAATATACTCGTCTCTGTCGCTCTAGGGCTTAGTTTGTATTATGTATCTCGTTTCTACGTTAAATTTCCCGTCATACTAATCCCAGTCGAGTTTCGACTCCATAGAGAAATTTAAAAAAAAAGCGTTCGTTGTCAATGTTGTCATTGAGTGTTGAGTCGGTGCGGAATGTGCAGAATGTGTGAGTGTATTTGTGCTGTTTTTTCTGTTAAATTTAGTTTTATTCTTTAAGATCTATTGTGTTTATCAAGGTATGTAAATAACTAACACGTATATATAATAATTCCAGCATGAAATATAAGATTTGACTTTTTTCGAGACCTTTAGTAGATTTTGGCGCGCAACAGTGATTTTACTGAGAGCAGGGGAACTGTTTCAGATATGTTCATATTACTCAGAAGTGGTGAATGCTATCCGTATGATTTCTTTTTATTTTAAAAGAATATGAGACTACTTATTTAGTGTTTATTTATTTTTATGTTTAAAAACGTTATTTGTGCATTATATGGCCTTATCAAATTTAACATAAATTACGCCGCGCGGCGCCAGATAATGGTTTGGAATCAGAGGCCTGTAATTCATAAATATGTGTAAACAAGTTTACTTTTTTATTTTTATCTTATTATCTATTATATAAGTAACGTAATTAAATATTAAAAACGATATGTCACCGCTTTAAGTTTTGAGCTATGAACTTATAAATACAAAGCGAGCTCTAAAACGCGCTATCTCAATTTCAAACGAGCATCACGCGACACCAGAGTCGTAATCTACATAAACAAAGATAACATTGTATAGTTAGTTTCATAACAAACATAAATAATATGACACTTGACAACCTTTCAAAACAAATTGAGTCACAAGGACCGATTGTGTGGAACCCGACCCGCGCGCCGAGGCGATAAAAACGCGCGGGCATTTGATCGTTATCGCTTTCAAGTGGCCGGGCAGAGGGGCCGGCGTGGGTTGCGGCGCGGAGCAAGCAAGCGGATAACTAAGCGTACCTACTGACCCTACGTCGTATCTACGTGTATCCTGGTCCCAGCTACGGGTAAGCACTACATTTACTGCGTTAGCGTACTGCCCATCTCTCTACCTGATAGCTGAGGCCGGCTGACGCCGCCTGCCTGACTCTATTGGTTGTGGCTCTCCTAATGCTGCTTTCCTTCAGGTTCCAGGTTCACCTTAAGACTCCGGCTACGCTCCTAGACCGCTACACTTTCCTGCATCGCCATCGGTGTCACCTCTGCCGAAGAGTCTGACCTGCCCTGCTCATCATACTCGCACCACCGGCGCCTGCCAGCTGAGCCAACGTCAGCGAGGACCTGTACCGCTACGCGCAGCCTTCGAGCAGCCTGCCTACACACTACCGGAGGGAACAGCGTGGGAGACTGCAGCCCTTAGTGTTCAGGCCAGTGTCGTGTTGTTGGTCGGTCATACTCGTGGCAAGGGAAGTGAGACAATACTCGGCAATAAACGCATCTAGAACCTCTACTGCGTTTTACTACCAGAACTCGTTACAGTAGTTAACACTGGCGTGACCACGTGACAGCTACGGCCAATAAAATCTGCATTTGATGTATTCAATGATCGTGTCACTGCGATGGATGGTCAATCATTAACTCATTGTTACATAATATGGACTTGTAAAATTACTTTTGCAATTATTTATTAATAAATACTAGTCTATCAATAAATAATTATAAATAAAATTTGAGTGTATGTCGTAAATAATCAGTGTCCTTATTCAAAGTTACTTGTTTTTAAAACAAAAAATCGCGTTAGTTATTAAAACAAATTGTCCGTGTATCTATGCCTTTATTTGATGATGAGATACTCATTATCACAATGATTCAGTTTGTTAGTGTCCAATAAATCGTTCCACGGTTAATGGGATATTAATCCCTAATGTGTCTTTCAAACCTATAATTAACACAGCGCTATTACTGCTGATATGATTGCATATTTCCTGCACTTATTTGAGTAGTATGCTGTGTTACATTGATAATATAAGCCCAGCATATAAACAAACCCTACCTGACCCTAAGAACGAGCCACTTTTTTCTATGAGAATGCATAGGCCATCGTCCACCATGCTGGCCAAGTGCGTGTTGGCAGACTTGATTTGTCCTTAAAAATATTATTTAAGGCTCTTAGACGCTCAGAACTCCGCATAAAATTTTCTTTTAACGTATGGCCAGCAATAATTTATAATTGAATTTGCAAGAATCTACAAAAAGACCATGGCGCAGTGGGTTTGAACCACGGACATACTACTTTTTGTACCGTGGCTCGAACCCGCGACCCATCGCGTAGAAGTGTGGTCGCCTCCCCACTAGGCTGCCTCTTTTGTTGCATGACAAATACTAGAGTTCACCCGCGGCTCCACCCGGCGTGCATTATGCACCTAATCCTTCCTCAGGAATCACCCTATTTATTGGTGAAAATATTACAAAAATCCAAAGCTTGACCAGCTCCGCCATTCTCGTCCTTTCAAGCTAAGCCATTCGTGTCCTCAAAGTTTTCAATGTATTTTAACGAAATATATATTTACAATTCAGGAGAAATCGAAGAATTCAATAAATGTTGTCAAGCCTCCGGCGTTTTACTTCAGTTTCGGTATTATTATATAAAATACAAAATTCTGTGAAAATCATCGATGTGCAAGATACCAAGCACCATCCATCCAAAAAAAAAATGCCGGTTATACTTTTCACCCCCGAGGCAAATAGAATTAATAAACATAATGTTTGAAATATAAGTGTGTCTGTGACATCGTAGCTCTTATACGAAACGGCTGCTTGTGAAGTTTTGTTTGTAAGTTGTTGTGAACTAAATGACTTTTAATTACAATTTATGAAGATCTCAGGAGATACTTTAATTTAAAATTTTAACAGAAAAGTGAAGTTGTCATGTATGGGAATTGTATTGAAAAGCAGCTTAAACACAAAAGTTCCCATTCATAACACCAATCACATTTGTGGTCAAAATATACTTGAACTAGAAAATTGTAGCTTAACATTTTATTCATAAACGCTGAAGTCGCTTTATTGCTAAAATCTAAATAAAAGCGAACACTCATGCTGTATAGCTATAAAGCCATTTTAGATATAAATTCACTGTTTCGTCATAGTATTTAATATATGGATAGTGGCTTTTCAAATCGTATTATTCATCCGGGATTTAATAAAGACAGCCTTTTACCAAGATTTTTTATATTACGTGAAGCAAAAAAATTAGATAGTGCAATAATATTGGAAAACGGTAATTTGAATGATAGAAAATCATATTTGACTTTGTGTGTTCGAGGGCTATTAATAACCAAGGATAGAGAAGGCTATATATCAAGAAGCCTACTCTATGTCAATTTTAATCGCAATTTTTGTTAAAGTAATGTATTTAACGAGTGTATGTAAAAATAGTGATATTGTAAATCAGGAAAAATAGTTTAAGGTAAATATTTTTTTAAAGAAATGATCAGATGATGTCTTAAGTCAATAAGCTATCCGGTAATTATATATAAAATAATTAATATATATTACGATGCAATTGGCCAATGCCAATATATATAAAAAAGTCATTTATTTGTTCCCTATTAACAGCCATATCGCTAATGCATAGCTACAAATAATACTAACTGCAACACATTCGTTAATGAAGATACGTGTACAGTGAGTACTGAGTATATTATCAATATACGCATAGTGTGGCGTATGACCGGTACCTACCGAGTGTACGTCATAATACCGTCCATACGCTCGGCCTATCAGAGAAGGCCATCGTCGGCGCTCGTGAGTTTTGCCCATATTTGGTTATACGCCGACACGAACTCTGATGGAGGGCCCGGTATATAAAGGGGCCGACAGAGAGGCCGTCACCGCTACTCTAACGTCGCTTCTACTACCTACCTACTATAACTAAGCGTACCTACTGACCCTACGTCGTATCTACGTGTATCCTGGTCCCAGCTACGGGTAAGCACTACATTTACTGCGCGTACTGCCCATCTCTCTACCTGCTAGCTGAGGCCGGCTGACGCCGCCTGCCTGACTCTATTGGTTGTGGCTCTCCTAATGCTGCTTTCCTTCAGGTTCCAGGTTCACCTTAAGACTCCGGCTACGCTCCTAGACCGCTACACTTTCCTGCATCGCCATCGGCGTCACCTCTGCCGAAGAGTCTGACCTGCCTTGCTCATCATACTCGCACCGCCGGCGCCTGCCAGCTGAACCAACGTCAGCGAGGACCTGTACCGCTACGAGCAGCCTTCGAGCAGCCTGCCTACACACTACCGGAGGGAACAGCGTGGGAGACTGCAGCCCTTAGTGTTCAGGCCAGTGTCGTGTTATTAGAAATAAAAGACACCTGTTTGTACTATATATGCTGATATGACGAAGGCATTCGATTATGTAAATCACAAAACGTTGCTCAGTAAACTACGTGGATATGGTATTAGGGGAAATGCAGAGAAATTAATAGAATCTTATTTAAGTAACCGTATCCAGTACACAGAGATATCTAGAATCTGTCCAATAAGTAAATTAATGAAAAAATATATATCTAGTCCCCGTTATATTCAATTTGGTGTGCCACAAGGGAGCGTGCTGGGTCCTTTACTTTTCTTAATCTATATTAATGACCTCCCTAAGTGCACAAATCAAAACATGATCCTCTTTGCGGATGATAGTACAACTATTGTGGAATGTTCTCAGTTGCCTGAATATCAACGTGACATTAATAATTCTTTATCAGATATAGTGGATTGGCTTGATAGAAATAATCTGAAAATCAACCTTACCAAAACAAAAATAATGCAATTCCACCAAAGATGTGAAATACCCAATATTACTATCGCTTACAAAAACCATGTAATAGAACAAATCAATGAGGCTAAGTTTCAGGGTGTAACAATTGATGAACAGCTTACATGGAAACCTCATATCCAGGAACTGTGTAAACGGTTAAGTAAGTCTGCTTTTGCGCTCCTTCAACTATCGCACAAAGTCGGCAATGATACCCTCCTGACGGCTTACCATGCACTTGTGGCATCAGTTCTGAGATTTGGAGTTATTTTCTGGGGTCACTCGACTGATCGTGATATTGTCTTCAAAATGCAAAAAAGATGCATCAGGTCCATGTGTGGTTTAAAATCAACCGACAGTTGTGTAACATATTTTAAATCCTTAAAATTATTGACATTACCATCGTTGTATATACTTGAAACAGCACTGTTCGTAAAAAGTAATATGCATTTATTTCCAAAGTTATCTGCTGTTCGAAAAGCCCCGATACGAGCTCAATATGTAAATAAATTATGCCAGATTAAGTGTAAAACTGCTTTAATGCAGAATAGTTTCTTTGGTTTGGCACCCAGAATATTTAATAAAATAGCAGACTCTTTGAAAAATTTGCCAATATTACAACTTAAAAGCTTGTTAAAGAAACTTCTAATAGATAAGTGCTATTATACAATTGAAGATTTTCTCAAAGATGAACTAAACTAACTTCTAATGTAGTAATGTATTTATAATTATAATTGGATTTGAATAGTATTGAATGTATAAATTGACATATTTTATATTATTTTTAAATTTTAAGTATACTATTATTATTTTATTTTTGACATTTAATTATTTTT
Organism: Euclidia mi; assembly: GCA_944739405.2. NCBI lineage: Eukaryota > Metazoa > Arthropoda > Insecta > Lepidoptera > Erebidae > Euclidia > Euclidia mi. Next base: position 6,712,475 of record OX123182.2, read on the forward strand.
AACTTCTATTTTATATGGATATTAACAATCTATTGTGATATTTAAATTTTAACCATTACCAATATTTGTATGTCCTGATGACAAAACATAGCGCTCTCTAATTCTAAGACTACTTACTATCTGTATATTTATATGACCTATGTTTAACAAATAAATTTCTGATTCTGATTCTGATTCTGATTCTGATTCTGATTAGTCGGTCATACTCGTGGCAAGGGAAGTGAGACAATACTCGGCAATGAACGCATCTAGAACCTCTACTGCGTTTTACTACCAGAACTCGTTACAGTGGCGCCTACGTGGGTTATTGTCTCGCTTTCCGTGCTCGAGTTCTCTTCTAGCAGGTCTCCATTATTGTAAGCGAGGAGGTGCGGCTACAGTGAACCGGTACGTATTGTTGTACTAATTGTTAACCTTTTAGTGTAACTACCTACTACGTACTAGTTCGCAATTTTGAATTCTAACGTTTTTTCTAATTAGTCCTAACGGTCGAACTTTTACGCCTAATCGTAAAGTAGGCCAATTGTAAGGGCGGAACGCTTGCGCACGAAGTGTAGTGTGTAGTTTATACTTACGCGGTTATTCATACACAATGGGCTCACACCCCATAAAATACTTTCTTTTAAATAAGAACGAGTTAGCTTACGAGGTCGCGATTAGAGGTGAGGAGCCGGCTGCCTCTGTCCTAGGTCTGCGGAAACAGCTCCCTAAATTACTGGAAGCCATTCCAAATGATGACATTTTGGAGTCGGGTCTAGCCATAGCGGTGGACTTCGAGGGCGCTAGCGAGGCCGTCTCTGAGCTGGCCAAGCGACTAAATTCGTTATCTGCCTCTTACGACGCGAACCTAGCTAAGAGGTCTACCGCACTGCACAACCACTTATACCACAGACTCCGTAGGATGGAACGTCCTACGGCGTTTTCAAAACGGATTACCGAATTGTGCAGCCGGTTCGACAAGCTCTCGGCGGAGCTGTCCGCCATTGAGCAATCAGCTGTTTGCTCAGCTGATGCTGTGGCAGAGGTCCAACCTGCGCCGTCTACCTCGACACAGGCAGGATTAGCCCCAGTATTGCATTGCGAGCATTTGAGAGTTAGCGAACTGTCTAAGCTAAAATATGACGGTACGTGATGCGTCCGAGCGTTCCTACAACGCGTAACGGAATTCCAAAACGCGCGTAATCTACCTTCCACTAAAATTTTATCATATGCCTCCGAAATATTCACCGGTAACGCACTTCACTAGTATCGCGGCCTAAAAGAATATTTCACTATAGAAGAAAGAATATAGACGATTTCACACCCTACGATTATGACTACCGGTTATTAAATGAAATCCGCCGACGTACTCAAGGTGCTACCGAAACTATAATAATTTATCTCTCGATAATGAATCAGCTGTTCGCTAGGCTGTCACCGTCAAAGCGATTGTCCGAACGCGAAAAGTTAGACATCCTATTGCATAACATACGTCCATGCTACTCGCTAGTGCTAGCTCCGTCAATATCTTCAATAGACAGTATAGCAACACTGCAGACGTTATGTTTAAACTACGAACGGATGAAATGTTTGAACTCTCAATTCCGCGAACATATAATAATTATTATAGTAACGGCACGTTGGCACCAGACCTAGCTTATAGTCACAAACCTAATAACCGAGCGCGTAATAATTCCTACAATAATTATCCCGTTGCTACTATAGAAGGTACGTCCGGAAAACCCGAATACACTGAGAACAACGAACCTAGCAAACCTAAGTATAAACCTAGCTCTGTCGCTCTAGTCACGTCCAAGTACTGCCCGCGCTGCCGTATCAATGATCACAGTTTGAATGAATGCAAACGCGATCGGTTCGCAATTTGCTTCAAGTGCGGCCGTAGGGATGTGACATTCCCTAACTGCCCGAACTGTAAATCGACGAAACCAAAAAACTCAGGTCAGGGTCGGGGCGTGTCAAAATCTAAATTAGGTTCTACAACCTATTCAACCAATTTTGACAAAGATGATTGGAGAAATTGGCTAAACACTCTAAAAGTGTATTTCTCTAGTTATTCCTTCGCCTCGACCCTGGATAATAAACCTAAAAATGACCTACGGCCCTATGTTAACGTAACGATTAACAGTTTACCTATTTGTGGATTGCTCGATTCCGGTTCAGCCATTACAATTTTAGGTAACAACTCCCATATGGAGGTAATGACTAAAACCGGGTTAGAAATACAGCAGTGTCACAACACTAATTCCATTCGGTCCGCGGGTGGAAATATATTGTTGCCGCGCGGTTTTATCAACTTACCCACTACTTTTAATAATCAAACCCACTTATTGAAAGCTTATATTATTCCAGAAGTTACAAGTAATTTAATTTTAGGCATCGATTTCTGGAAACTATTTAAATTACTGCCTAACCATATCGCATCCGTATGCATGTCTAAAACATTGCCGTGTAGTGTGTTATGTGAAAATAAGCTAAGTAACACGAACGTATTGCAATCTTTTAGTGAGTTGAGTGAGTCACAACAAAGAACGGCTAAGTTAATTATAAAGCAATACGAGTCAATTTCTACTGAAAAAACCGGGTTAGGACGGACTCACTTAATAGAACATGCAATAGACACTGGTGATTCTGCGCCGATACGCCAAAGATATTATAGGTTACCGCCGGCGAAATTAAAAATAATTATTGACGAATTAGACGAAATACTTGCATTGGGAGTGGTAGAAAAATGCGAAAGTCCGTGGTCGTCACCGATTTTACTAACGCCTAAGAAGGACGGTAAACTAAGGTTTTGTTTAGATAGTCGGAAACTTAATTCTATTACTAAAAAATACGCGAACAAACTACCTTACGTATCCGATATTTAAGACAACCTTAGGAACGCTAGATATCTAAGTAGTATAGACTTATCTAAGTCCTTTTGGCAGACGCCTCTTCGCGAATGTGATCGTGACAAGACTGCGTTCTATGTGCCTACTAGAGGAACATTTAGATTTGTGAATATGCCGTTTGGTTTAACGAATGCGCCTGCGACACAACAGCGTTTGGTGGATCACTTGTTTACGAACAGTCCTGAGCTCGAAAACTCTGTATTCGTTTTTTTAGATGATATCGTGCTTATATCGCCATCTTTTAATGCTCATGTGTCACTATTAAATAAAGTATACGAAAAATTAAAATCGGCCAACCTTACCATTAACTTAGAAAAATCTAAATTCTTCCGTGATGAATTGAAGTACTTGGGCTACGTAGTAAACTCTAAAGGATTACAAGTAGACCCATGTAAGGTGGAAGCCATTCTTCAATATGCTACGCCTAAGAATAAAAAAGTAGTCAAAAGGTTCTTAGGCATTGCATCATGGTATCGGCGATTTATACCTAATTTTAGTACTATTGCCGGTCCTTTGAACAAACTTACCTCTACCGGTAAGAAAGCCGCACCATTTCAGTGGTCGGTGGAAGCTGATGACTCGTTTTGGAAACTAAAACAATTGTTAAGCTCCGCACCAATATTATCGTGTCCCGATTACGAGAAACCTTTTCAAGTTCACACAGATGCGAGTGCGAGTGGCATCGGTGGGTTGCTTACACAAGAAATAGATGGCGTGGAACTACCAATCGCTTACATGAGTAGGTCACTAAATGCACAGGAACAAAACTACAGTATAACAGAACGGGAGACATTAGCAGTTCTAACAGCCCTCGAATATTGGCGCTGTTATTTAGATAACGGGTTAAAGTTCGTGGTGTATACTGACCATTCTGCACTGAAATGGTTCCTAAACTTGAGCAACCCGACTGGTAGAATAGCTCGGTGGTCGGTTCGTCTGTCAGCCTTTAACTTCGAAATAAAGCATCGGCGCGGCGCAGATAATATTATAGCCGATGCGTTATCACGATCCCTACCTGTAAATATAATTAACGCAAATAATAATAACGTGAATGACCCTAATGTTGACACTGATCAATGGTATTCAGCCACCTACAATGGTTGTTTATCTTCGCCTAATGACTATCCAGACTATTCTATTAAAAATAATAAATTGTATCGTTTGATAAAATCTAGGTGTATGCTACGTAAGGAGTTCGAATGGAAAGAAGTACTACCTTCTTCTGATCGAAATAATGATATATTAGAGAACCATGCCGAACCCACTTCGGGACATTTCGGTATATTTAAAACTTACAAGCGCTTAGCACTGCGTTACTATTGGCCCAAAATGCGCCGTGACGTGGTAAAGTTCATAAATTCTTGTGACACTTGTATCGCGCACAAACATCAGAACCATGCACCATTGGGAACCATGGGACGACCCAAAGTGTGGTCACGACCCTTCCAAACCATTAGTGTAGATTTGGTGGGGCCATTACCCGTCACAAGAAAACAAAACGCCTACATCTTTGTTCTAACTTGTTGTTTTAGAAAATACTGTCTACTTTTTCCTATCAGGCGCGCAACTGCTGAAATAATAACTAATATTTTGGAAGAAAAAATATTTTTAGTTCATGGTATACCATCTACAATTATATTGGACAATGGTAAACAGTTTGTAAGTGCTACTTTAAAAGCTATGTTGCGCAAGTACAAAATCCCTAATCTTCATTATACTCCTAAATATTCCCCACATGTCAATACGGTCGAACGCTATAATAAAACCATTGGTTCTACTTTAGTGGCGTTTGTAGGAAATGACCAGAGATTATGGGACACTCTCCTACCTAAGGTGCAGTTTGCATTAAATACTGCAGTTAATGAAGTCACGGGCTATACACCTAGTTTTTTAGTCTATGGACGTGAATTAGTTCCATGCGGCTCACACTATGTCGACACGGACGCTGATGATTTAGTATAAATACCTAGGGACGATTACGCAGAAAACATAGGTCACTATCAGGCGTATTTGACAAAGTTCAGGCACTCCTCATTCAAGCTCATGCTAGGAATTCCCAAACGTATAATTTACGCCGTAAACCAGCTGAGTTTAATGTGGGAGACACTGTGTGGAAAAGGACTTTTTACCAGAGCGACAAGGATAAGTCCTTCTGTAAGAAACTAGCCCCTAAATTCGTGAAGTGCACAGTGATTAATAAACAGTCGCCTCTCGTTTACGAGTTGTCAGACGCGTCTGGAAATTCTATTGGGTTTTGGCACATAAAGGACCTTAACTTAACTTGACTTATACACTATTTATTTATTTTTATTTTTTTTATTTTTTTTAAAAGACAACTCCCGCATTAGGACTAAATCCTGTGTTGCGGGGAACTTTACAAACATACAACTAACGGACACAATGAACACCCAGACTCGAAACAACAATTTATGAATCACACAAAGTGTTGTCTCGTGTGGGGATCGAACCCACAACACTTCGGCACAGTGTCAAGCGGTGAGGCGGCTGCTTAAACCACTACGCCAACCGTGCAGTCAAAACTATGGCGCCTAACTAATTGTTACAAACCGTATAAGACTTTCCCTTCTTTCTTCTATATGCCGTCTTAGCTTGGACAGTAGCGGACTCATAGACCTAACGCAGCTAGTCGGATTTTCCTTGTTAGCCACGTAAAATCCTCTCCTAAGGCGGGCGGTATTGTGGCGTATGACCGGTACCTACTGAGTGTATGTCATAATACCGTCCATACGCTCGGCCAATCAGAGAAGGCCATCGTCGGCGCTCGTGGGTTTTGCCCATATTTGGTTATGCGCCGACACGAACTCTGATGGAGGGCCCGGTATATAAAGGGGCCGACAGCGAGGCCGTCACCGCTACTCTAACGTCGCTTCTACTACCTACCTACTATAACTAAGCGTACCTACTGACCCTACGTCGTATCTACGTGTATCCTGGTCCCAGCTACGGGTAAGCACTACATTTACTGCGTTAGCGTACTGCCCATCTCTCTACCTGATAGCTGAGGCCGGCTGACGCCGCCTGCCTGACTCTATTGTTTGTGGCTCTCCTAATGCTGCTTTCCTTCAGGTTCCAGGTTCACCTTAAGACTCCGGCTACGCTCCTAGACCGCTACACTTTCCTGCATCGCCATCGGCGTCACCTCTGCCGAAGAGTCTGACCTGCCCTGCTCATCATACTCGCACCACCGGCGCGTGCCAGCTGAGCCAACGTCAGCGAGGACCTGTACCGCTACGCGCAGCCTTCGAGCAGCCTGCCTACACACTACCGGAGGGAACAGCGTGGGAGACTGCAGCCCTTAGTGTTCAGGCCAGTGTCGTGTTGTTGGTCGGTCATACTCGTGGCAAGGGAAGTGAGACAATACTCGGCAATAAACGCATCTAGAACCTCTACTGCGTTTTACTACCAGAACTCGTTACAGTAGTTAACACTGGCGTGACCACGTGACAGCTACGGCCAATAAAATCTGCATTTGATGTATTCAATGATCGTGTCACTGCGATGGATGGTCAATCATTAACTCAATGTTACATAATATGGACTTGTAAAATTATTTTTGCAATTATTTATTAATAAATACTAGTCTATCAATAAATAATTATAAATAAAATTTGAGTGTATGTCGTAAATAATCAGTGTCCTTATTCAAAGTTACTTGTTTTTAAAACAAAAAATCGCGTTAGTTATTAAAACAAATTGTCCGTGTATGCCTTTATTTGATGATGAGATACTCATTATCTCAATGATTCAGTTTGTTAGTGTCCAATAAATCGTTCCACGGTTAATGGGATATTAATCCCTAATGTGTCTTTCAAACCTATAATTAACACAGCGCTATTACTGCTGATATGATTGCATATTTCCTGCACTTATTTGAGTAGTATGCTGTGTTACATTGATAATATAAGCCCAGCATATAAACAAACCCTACCTGACCCTAAGAACGAGCCACTTTTTTCTATGAGAATGCATAGGCCATCGACCACCATGCTGGCCAAGTGCGTGTTGGCAGACTTGATTTGTCCTTAAAAAATATTATTTAAGGCTCTTAGACGCTCAGAACTCCGCATAAAATTTTCTTTTAACGTATGGCCAGCAATAATTTATAATTGAATTTGCAAGAATCTACAAAAAGACCATGGCGCAGTGGGTTTGAACCACGGACATACTACTTTTTGTACCGTGGCTCGAACCCGCGACCCATCGCGTAGAAGTGTGGTCGCCTCCCCACTAGGCTGCCTCTTTTGTTGCATGACAAATACTAGAGTTCACCCGCGGCTCCACCCGGCGTGCATTATGCACCTAATCCTTCCTCAGGAATCACCCTATTTATTGGTGAAAATATTACAAAAATCCAAAGCTTGACCAGCTCCGCCATTCTCGTCCTTTCAAGCTAAGCCATTCGTGTCCTCAAAGTTTTCAATGTATTTTAACGAAATATATATTTACAATTCAGGAGAAATCGAAGAATTCAATAAATGTTGTCAAGCCTCCGGCGTTTTACTTCAGTTTCGGTATTATTATATAAAATACAAAATTCTGTGAAAATCATCGATGTGCAAGATACCAAGCACCATCCATCCAAAAAAAAAATGCCGGTTATACTTTTCACCCCCGAGGCAAATAGAATTAATAAACATAATGTTTGAAATATAAGTGTGTCTGTGACATCGTAGCTCTTATACGAAACGGCTGCTTGTGAAGTTTTGTTTGTAAGTTGTTGTGAACTAAATGACTTTTAATTACAATTTATGAAGATCTCAGGAGATACTTTAATTTAAAATTTTAACAGAAAAGTGAAGTTGTCATGTATGGGAATTGTATTGAAAAGCAGCTTAAACACAAAAGTTCCCATTCATAACACCAATCACATTTGTGGTCAAAATATACTTGAACTAGAAAATTGTAGCTTAACATTTTATTCATAAACGCTGAAGTCGCTTTATTGCTAAAATCTAAATAAAAGCGAACACTCATGCTGTATAGCTATAAAGCCATTTTAGATATAAATTCACTGTTTCGTCATAGTATTTAATATATGGATAGTGGCTTTTCAAATCGTATTATTCATCCGGGATTTAATAAAGACAGCCTTTTACCAAGATTTTTTATATTACGTGAAGCAAAAAAATTAGATAGTGCAATAATATTGGAAAACGGTAATTTGAATGATAGAAAATCATATTTGACTTTGTGTGTTCGAGGGCTATTAATAACCAAGGATAGAGAAGGCTATATATCAAGAAGCCTACTCTATGTCAATTTTAATCGCAATTTTTGTTAAAGTAATGTATTTAACGAGTGTATGTAAAAATAGTGATATTGTAAATCAGGAAAAATAGTTTAAGGTAAATATTTTTTTAAAGAAATGATCAGATGATGTCTTAAGTCAATAAGCTATCCGGTAATTATATATAAAATAATTAATATATATTACGATGCAATTGGCCAATGCCAATATATATAAAAAAGTCATTTATTTGTTCCCTATTAACAGCCATATCGCTAATGCATAGCTACAAATAATACTAACTGCAACACATTCGTTAATGAAGATACGTGTACAGTGAGTACTGAGTATATTATAAATATACGCATAGTGTGGCGTATGACCGGTACCTACCGAGTGTACGTCATAATACCGTCCATACGCTCGGCCTATCAGAGAAGGCCATCGTCGGCGCTCGTGAGTTTTGCCCATATTTGGTTATGCGCCGACACGAACTCTGATGGAGGGCCCGGTATATAAAGGGGCCGACAGAGAGGCCGTCACCGCTACTCTAACGTCGCTTCTACTACCTACCTACTATAACTAAGCGTACCTACTGACCCTACGTCGTATCTACGTGTATCCTGGTCCCAGCTACGGGTAAGCACTACATTTACTGCGTTAGCGTACTGCCCATCTCTCTACCTGCTAGCTGAGGCCGGCTGACGCCGCCTGCCTGACTCTATTGGTTGTGGCTCTCCTAATGCTGCTTTCCTTCAGGTTCCAGGTTCACCTTAAGACTCCGGCTACGCTCCTAGACCGCTACACTTTCCTGCATCGCCATCGGCGTCACCTCTGCCGAAGAGTCTGACCTGCCTTGCTCATCATACTCGCACCGCCGGCGCCTGCCAGCTGAACCAACGTCAGCGAGGACCTGTACCGCTACGAGCAGCCTTCGAGCAGCCTGCCTACACACTACCGGAGGGAACAGCGTGGGAGACTGCAGCCCTTAGTGTTCAGGCCAGTGTCGTGTTATTAGAAATAAAAGACACCTGTTTGTACTATATATGCTGATATGACGAAGGCATTCGATTATGTAAATCACAAAACGTTGCTCAATAAACTACGTGGATATGGTATTAGGGGAAATGCAGAGAAATTAATAGAATCTTATTTAAGTAACCGTATCCAGTACACAGAGATATCTAGAATCTGTCCAATAAGTAAATTAATGAAAAAATATATATCTAGTCCCCGTTATATTCAATTTGGTGTGCCACAAGGGAGCGTGCTGGGTCCTTTACTTTTCTTAATCTATATTAATGACCTCCCTAAGTGCACAAATCAAAACATGATCCTCTTTGCGGATGATAGTACAACTATTGTGGAATGTTCTCAGTTGCCTGAATATCAACGTGACATTAATAATTCTTTATCAGATATAGTGGATTGGCTTGATAGAAATAATCTGAAAATCAACCTTACCAAAACAAAAATAATGCAATTCCACCAAAGATGTGAAATACCCAATATTACTATCGCTTACAAAAACCATGTAATAGAACAAATCAATGAGGCTAAGTTTCAGGGTGTAACAATTGATGAACGGTTAAGTAAGTCTGCTTTTGCGCTCCTTCAACTATCGCACAAAGTCGGCAATGATACCCTCCTGACGGCTTACCATGCACTTGTGGCATCAGTTCTGAGATTTGGAGTTATTTTCTGGGGTCACTCGACTGATCGTGATATTGTCTTCAAAATGCAAAAAAGATGCATCAGGTCCATGTGTGGTTTAAAATCAACCGACAGTTGTGTAACATATTTTAAATCCTTAAAATTATTGACATTACCATCGTTGTATATACTTGAAACAGCACTGTTCGTAAAAAGTAATATGCATTTATTTCCAAAGTTATCTGCTGTTCGAAAAGCCCCGATGCGAGCTCAATATGTAAATAAATTATGCCAGATTAAGTGTAAAACTGCTTTAATGCAGAATAGTTTCTTTGGTTTGGCACCCAGAATATTTAATAAAATACCAGACTCTTTGAAAAATTTGCCAATATTACAACTTAAAAGCTTGTTAAAGAAACTTCTAATAGATAAGTGCTATTATACAATTGAAGATTTTCTCAAAGATGAACTAAACTAACTTCTAATGTAGTAATGTATTTATAATTATAATTGGATTTGAATAGTATTGAATGTATAAATTGACATATTTTATATTATTTTTAAATTTTAAGTATACTATTATTATTTTATTTTTGACATTTAATTATTTTTAACTTCTATTTTAAATGGATATTAACAATCTATTGTGATATTTAAATTTTATCCATTACCAATATTTGTATGTCCTGATGACAAAACATAGCGCTCTCTAATTCTAAGACTACTTACTATCTGTATATTTATATGACCTATGTTTAACAAATAAATTTCTGATTCTGATTCTGATTCTGATTCTGATTAGTCGGTCATACTCGTGGCAAGGGAAGTGAGACAATACTCGGCAATGAACGCATCTAGAACCTCTACTGCGTTTTACTACCAGAACTCGTTACAGTGGCGCCTACGTGGGTTATTGTCTCGCTTTCCGTGCTCGAGTTCTCTTCTAGCAGGTCTCCATTATTGTAAGCGAGGAGGTGCGGCTACAGTGAACCGGTACGTATTGTTGTACTAATTGTTAACCTTTTAGTGTAACTACCTACTACGTACTAGTTCGCAATTTTGAATTCTAACGTTTTTTCTAATTAGTCCTAACGGTCGAACTTTTACGCCTAATCGTAAAGTAGGCCAATTGTAAGGGCGGAACGCTTGCGCACGAAGTGTAGTGTGTAGTTTATACTTACGCGGTTATTCATACACAATGGGCTCACACCCCATAAAATACTTTCTTTTAAATAAGAACGAGTTAGCTTACGAGGTCGCGATTAGAGGTGAGGAGCCGGCTGCCTCTGTCCTAGGTCTGCGGAAACAGCTCCCTAAATTACTGGAAGCCATTCCAAATGATGACATTTTGGAGTCGGGTCTAGCCATAGCGGTGGACTTCGAGGGCGCTAGCGAGGCCGTCTCTGAGCTGGCCAAGCGACTAAATTCGTTATCTGCCTCTTACGACGCGAACCTAGCTAAGAGGTCTACCGCACTGCACAACCACTTATACCACAGACTCCGTAGGATGGAACGTCCTACGGCGTTTTCAAAACGGATTACCGAATTGTGCAGCCGGTTCGACAAGCTCTCGGCGGAGCTGTCCGCCATTGAGCAATCAGCTGTTCGCTCAGCTGATGCTGTGGCAGAGGTCCAACCTGCGCCGTCTACCTCGACACAGGCAGGATTAGCCCCAGTATTGCATTGCGAGCATTTGAGAGTTAGCGAACTGTCTAAGCTAAAATATGACGGTACGTGATGCGTCCGAGCGTTCCTACAACGCGTAACGGAATTCCAAAACGCGCGTAATCTACCTTCCACTAAAATTTTATCATATGCCTCCGAAATATTCACCGGTAACGCACTTCACTAGTATCGCGGCCTAAAAGAATATTTCACTATAGAAGAAAGAATATAGACGATTTCACACCCTACGATTATGACTACCGGTTATTAAATGAAATCCGCCGACGTACTCAAGGTGCTACCGAAACTATAATAATTTATCTCTCGATAATGAATCAGCTGTTCGCTAGGCTGTCACCGTCAAAGCGATTGTCCGAACGCGAAAAGTTAGACATCCTATTGCATAACATACGTCCATGCTACTCGCTAGTGCTAGCTCCGTCAATATCTTCAATAGACAGTATAGCAACACTGCAGACGTTATGTTTAAACTACGAACGGATGAAATGTTTGAACTCTCAATTCCGCGAACATATAATAATTATTATAGTAACGGCACGTTGGCACCAGACCTAGCTTATAGTCACAAACCTAATAACCGAGCGCGTAATAATTTCTACAATAATTATCCCGTTGCTTCTATAGAAGGTACGTCCGGAAAACCCGAATACACTGAGAACAACGAACCTAGCAAACCTAAGTATAAACCTAGCTCTGTCGCTCTAGTCACGTCCAAGTACTGCCCGCGCTGCCGTATCAATGATCACAGTTTGAATGAATGCAAACGCGATCGGTTCGCAATTTGCTTCAAGTGCGGCCGTAGGGATGTGACATTCCCTAACTGCCCGAACTGTAAATCGACGAAACCAAAAAACTCAGGTCAGGGTCGGGGCGTGTCAAAATCTAAATTAGGTTCTACAACCTATTCAACCAATTTTGACAAAGATGATTGGAGAAATTGGCTAAACACTCTAAAAGTGTATTTCTCTAGTTATTCCTTCGCCTCGACCCTGGATAATAAACCTAAAAATGACCTACGGCCCTATGTTAACGTAACGATTAACAGTTTACCTATTTGTGGATTGCTCGATTCCGGTTCAGCCATTACAATTTTAGGTAACAACTCCCATATGGAGGTAATGACTAAAACCGGGTTAGAAATACAGCAGTGTCACAACACTAATTCCATTCGGTCCGCGGGTGGAAATATATTGTTGCCGCGCGGTTTTATCAACTTACCCACTACTTTTAATAATCAAACCCACTTATTGAAAGCTTATATTATTCCAGAAGTTACAAAGTAATTTAATTTTAGGCATCGATTTCTGGAAACTATTTAAATTACTGCCTAACCATATCGCATCCGTATGCATGTCTAAAACATTGCCGTGTAGTGTGTTATGTGAAAATAAGCTAAGTAACACGAACGTATTGCAATCTTTTAGTGAGTTGAGTGAGTCACAACAAAGAACGGCTAAGTTAATTATAAAGCAATACGAGTCAATTTCTACTGAAAAAACCGGGTTAGGACGGACTCACTTAATAGAACATGCAATAGACACTGGTGATTCTGCGCCGATACGCCAAAGATATTATAGGTTACCGCCGGCGAAATTAAAAATAATTATTGACGAATTAGACGAAATGCTTGCATTGGGAGTGGTAGCAAAATGCGAAAGTCCGTGGTCGTCACCGATTTTACTAACGCCTAAGAAGGACGGTAAACTAAGGTTTTGTTTAGATAGTCGGAAACTTAATTCTATTACTAAAAAATACGCGAACAAACTACCTTACGTATCCGATATTTAAGACAACCTTAGGAACGCTAGATATCTAAGTAGTATAGACTTATCTAAGTCCTTTTGGCAGACGCCTCTTCGCGAATGTGATCGTGACAAGACTGCGTTCTATGTGCCTACTAGAGGAACATTTAGATTTGTGAATATGCCGTTTGGTTTAACGAATGCGCCTGCGACACAACAGCGTTTGGTGGATCACTTGTTTACGAACAGTCCTGAGCTCGAAAACTCTGTATTCGTTTTTTTAGATGATATCGTGCTTATATCGCCATCTTTTAATGCTCATGTGTCACTATTAAATAAAGTATACGAAAAATTAAAATCGGCCAACCTTACCATTAACTTAGAAAAATCTAAATTCTTCCGTGATGAATTGAAGTACTTGGGCTACGTAGTAAACTCTAAAGGATTACAAGTAGACCCATGTAAGGTGGAAGCCATTCTTCAATATGCTACGCCTAAGAATAAAAAAGTAGTCAAAAGGTTCTTAGGCATTGCATCATGGTATCGGCGATTTATACCTAATTTTAGTACTATTGCCGGTCCTTTGAACAAACTTACCTCTACCGGTAAGAAAGCCGCACCATTTCAGTGGTCGGTGGAAGCTGATGACTCGTTTTGGAAACTAAAACAATTGTTAAGCTCCGCACCAATATTATCGTGTCCCGATTACGAGAAACCTTTTCAAGTTCACACAGATGCGAGTGCGAGTGGCATCGGTGGGTTGCTTACACAAGAAATAGATGGCGTGGAACTATCAATCGCTTACATGAGTAGGTCACTAAATGCACAGGAACAAAACTACAGTATAACAGAACGGGAGACATTAGCAGTTCTAACAGCCCTCGAATATTGGCGCTGTTATTTAGATAACGGGTTAAAGTTCGTGGTGTATACTGACCATTCTGCACTGAAATGGTTCCTAAACTTGAGCAACCCGACTGGTAGAATAGCTCGGTGGTCGGTTCGTCTGTCAGCCTTAAACTTCGAAATAAAGCATCGGCGCGGCGCAGATAATATTATAGCCGATGCGTTATCACGATCCCTACCTGTAAATATAATTAACGCAAATAATAATAACGTGAATGACCCTAATGTTGACACTGATCAATGGTATTCAGCCACCTACAATGGTTGTTTATCTTCGCCTAATGACTATCCAGACTATTCTATTAAAAATAATAAATTGTATCGTTTGATAAAATCTAGGTGTATGCTACGTAAGGAGTTCGAATGGAAAGAAGTACTACCTTCTTCTGATCGAAATAATGATATATTAGAGAACCATGCCGAACCCACTTCGGGACATTTCGGTATATTTAAAACTTACAAGCGCTTAGCACTGCGTTACTATTGGCCCAAAATGCGCCGTGACGTGGTAAAGTTCATAAATTCTTGTGACACTTGTATCGCGCACAAACATCAGAACCATGCACCATTGGGAACCATGGGACGACCCAAAGTGTGGTCACGACCCTTCCAAACCATTAGTGTAGATTTGGTGGGGCCATTACCCGTCACAAGAAAACAAAACGCCTACATCTTTGTTCTAACTTGTTGTTTTAGAAAATACTGTCTACTTTTTCCTATCAGGCGCGCAACTGCTGAAATAATAACTAATATTTTGGAAGAAAAAATATTTTTAGTTCATGGTATACCATCTACAATTATATTGGACAATGGTAAACAGTTTGTAAGTGCTACTTTAAAAGCTATGTTGCGCAAGTACAAAATCCCTAATCTTCATTATACTCCTAAATATTCCCCACATGTCAATACGGTCGAACGCTATAATAAAACCATTGGTTCTACCTTAGTGGCGTTTGTAGGAAATGACCAGAGATTATGGGACACTCTCCTACCTAAGGTGCAGTTTGCATTAAATACTGCAGTTAATGAAGTCACGGGCTATACACCTAGTTTTTTAGTCTATGGACGTGAATTAGTTGCATGCGGCTCACACTATGTCGACACGGACGCTGATGATTTAGTATAAATACCTAGGGACGATTACGCAGAAAACATAGGTCACTATCAGGCGTATTTGACAAAGTTCAGGCACTCCTCATTCAAGCTCATGCTAGGAATTCCCAAACGTATAATTTACGCCGTAAACCAGCTGAGTTTAATGTGGGAGACACTGTGTGGAAAAGGACTTTTTACCAGAGCGACAAGGATAAGTCCTTCTGTAAGAAACTAGCCCCTAAATTTGTGAAGTGCACAGTGATTAATAAATAGTCGCCTCTCGTTTACGAGTTGTCAGACGCGTCTGGAAATTCTATTGGGTTTTGGCACATAAAGGACCTTAACTTAACTTAACTTATACACTATTTATTTATTTTTATTTTTTTTATTTTTTTTTAAAGACAACTCCCGCATTAGGACTAAATCCTGTGTTGCGGGGAACTTTACAAACATACAACTAACGGACACAATGAACACCCAGACTCGAAACAACAATTTATGAATCACACAAAGTGTTGTCTCGTGTGGGGATCGAACCCACTACACTTCGGCACAGTGTCAAGCGGTGAGGCGGCTGCTTAAACCACTACGCCAACCGTGCAGTCAAAACTATGGCGCCTAACTAATTGTTACAAACCGTATAAGACTTTCCCTTCTTTCTTCTATATGCCGTCTTAGCTTGGACAGTAGCGGACTCATAGACCTAACGCAGCTAGTCGGATTTTCCTTGTTAGCCACGTAAAATCCTCTCCTAGGGCGGGCGGTATTGTGGCGTATGACCGGTACCTACTGAGTGTATGTCATAATACCGTCCATACGCTCGGCCAATCAGAGAAGGCCATCGTCGGCGCTCGTGAGTTTTGCCCATATTTGGTTATGCGCCGACACGAACTCTGATGGAGGGCCCGGTATATAAAGGGGCCGACAGAGAGGCCGTCACCGCTACTCTAACGTCGCTTCTACTACCTACCTACTATAACTAAGCGTACCTACTGACCCTACGTCGTATCTACGTGTATCCTGGTCCCAGCTACGGGTAAGCACTACATTTACTGCGTTAGCGTACTGCCCATCTCTCTACCTGATAGCTGAGGCCGGCTGACGCCGCCTGCCTGACTCTATTGTTTGTGGCTCTCCTAATGCTGCTTTCCTTCAGGTTCCAGGTTCACCTTAAGACTCCGGCTACGCTCCTAGACCGCTACACTTTCCTGCATCGCCATCGGCGTCACCTCTGCCGAAGAGTCTGACCTGCCCTGCTCATCATACTCGCACCACCGGCGCCTGCCAGCTGAGCCAACGTCAGCGAGGACCTGTACCGCTACGCGCAGCCTTCGAGCAGCCTGCCTACACACTACCGGAGGGAACAGCGTGGGAGACTGCAGCCCTTAGTGTTCAGGCCAGTGTCGTGTTGTTGGTCGGTCATACTCGTGGCAAGGGAAGTGAGACAATACTCGGCAATAAACGCATCTAGAACCTCTACTGCGTTTTACTACCAGAACTCGTTACAGTAGTTAACACTGGCGTGACCACGTGACAGCTACGGCCAATAAAATCTGCATTTGATGTATTCAATGATCGTGTCACTGCGATGGATGGTCAATCATTAACTCAATGTTACATAATATGGACTTGTAAAATTATTTTTGCAATTATTTATTAATAAATACTAGTCTATCAATAAATAATTATAAATAAAATTTGAGTGTATGTCGTAAATAATCAGTGTCCTTATTCAAAGTTACTTGTTTTTAAAACAAAAAATCGCGTTAGTTATTAAAACAAATTGTCCGTGTATGCCTTTATTTGATGATGAGATACTCATTATCTCAATGATTCAGTTTGTTAGTGTCCAATAAATCGTTCCACGGTTAATGGGATATTAATCCCTAATGTGTCTTTCAAACCTATAATTAACACAGCGCTATTACTGCTGATATGATTGCATATTTCCTGCACTTATTTGAGTAGTATGCTGTGTTACATTGATAATATAAGCCCAGCATATAAACAAACCCTACCTGACCCTAAGAACGAGCCACTTTTTTCTATGAGAATGCATAGGCCATCGTCCACCATGCTGGCCAAGTGCGTGTTGGCAGACTTGATTTGTCCTTAAAAAATATTATTTAAGGCTCTTAGACGCTCAGAACTCCGCATAAAATTTTCTTTTAACGTATGGCCAGCAATAATTTATAATTGAATTTGCAAGAATCTACAAAAAGACCATGGCGCAGTGGGTTTGAACCACGGACATACTACTTTTTGTACCGTGGCTCGAACCCGCGACCCATCGCGTAGGAGTGTGGTCGCCTCCCCACTAGGCTGCCTCTTTTGTTGCATGACAAATACTAGAGTTCACCCGCGGCTCCACCCGGCGTGCATTATGCACCTAATCCTTCCTCAGGAATCACCCTATTTATTGGTGAAAATATTACAAAAATCCAAAGCTTGACCAGCTCCGCCATTCTCGTCCTTTCAAGCTAAGCCATTCGTGTCCTCAAAGTTTTCAATGTATTTTAACGAAATATATATTTACAATTCAGGAGAAATCGAAGAATTCAATAGATGTTGTCAAGCCTCCGGCGTTTTACTTCAGTTTCGGTATTATTATATAAAACACAAAATTCTGTGAAAATCATCGATGTGCAAGATACCAAGCACCATCCATCCAAAAAAAAAAAAATGCCGGTTATACTTTTCACCCCCGAGGCAAATAGAATTAATAAACATAATGTTTGAAATATAAGTGTGTCTGTGACATCGTAGCTCTTATACGAAACGGCTGCTTGTGAAGTTTTGTTTGTAAGTTGTTGTGAACTAAATGACTTTTAATTACAATTTATGAAGATCTCAGGAGATACTTTAATTTAAAATTTTAACAGAAAAGTGAAGTTGTCATGTATGGGAATTGTATTGAAAAGCAGCTTAAACACAAAAGTTCCCATTCATAACACCAATCACATTTGTGGTCAAAATATACTTGAACTAGAAAATTGTAGCTTAACATTTTATTCATAAACGCTGAAGTCGCTTTATTGCTAAAATCTAAATAAAAGCGAACACTCATGCTGTATAGCTATAAAGCCATTTTAGATATAAATTCACTGTTTCGTCATAGTATTTAATATATGGATAGTGGCTTTTCAAATCGTATTATTCATCCGGGATTTAATAAAGACAGCCTTTTACCAAGATTTTTTATATTACGTGAAGCAAAAAAATTAGATAGTGCAATAATATTGGAAAACGGTAATTTGAATGATAGAAAATCATATTTGACTTTGTGTGTTCGAGGGCTATTAATAACCAAGGATAGAGAAGGCTATATATCAAGAAGCCTACTCTATGTCAATTTTAATCGCAATTTTTGTTAAAGTAATGTATTTAACGAGTGTATGTAAAAATAGTGATATTGTAAATCAGGAAAAATAGTTTAAGGTAAATATTTTTTTAAAGAAATGATCAGATGATGTCTTAAGTCAATAAGCTATCCGGTAATTATATATAAAATAATTAATATATATTACGATGCAATTGGCCAATGCCAATATATATAAAAAAGTCATTCATATATTAACCTCCTGGTGGGATCGCAGCTAGGTATGCAATCCGTGTGATCGATTGACATTTTTGGCTATGGATTAATTTAATTAAGGATAGGTATAAAATGAAACTTACGTTGACTGGATCATGTCATGGAAATTTAATGTACCTAGTTTATATAAATACTAGAGGATGCCCGCAGCTATGCCTGCACATTTATTCTAATTAAACCGATTCTGCTCGATCGTATACTTAGGAATTTCAGGAAATCTATACTTAGTGTATCCATTGGGTCCTTTCTTCAGCTCACAGACAGCTTCCTGCGCCTAATAGCCTTGGTTGTAGCTTGTCTGTCAGTCAGTCAGTGAACTATGGATTTTATATATACAGATTTTCGATTTTTAACTAAGTTCAATGATGTGTCTAAATGTTATTTTACAAACATCTCTTAAAGCTGTCTTAATAACTATTAACTCTTGTGATCTTTGTTACTCTTTGATGCAAAAGCTACTGACCGGTATAGCTTAGACACCACTCCGGCTCTTTTATCTTATTACACTGTCCTCTAATTACAACCAGACCGAACAAATTATCGTGGTTGTCACTCAACCACTATAATTTGTTTTGGGTAGGAATAGAACCTACGACTTATCAGCCAGGCCAGCAATTAAACAGTCATAGTATTTTTTTTCTCAATAACCAGAACAGCCATAGTTAAAATATCTTAATGAGTAACCATATTGACTAAGAATTATTTCTCAACCTGGTTGTTAAAATGTAAAACAGCCAGTTTCAATTCACAGGGGCGTTGTCTGTCGGAGCGAGCGTGGCACGACCCGTGACGTCATCAATAGAATGAGTGGTGACACATTACTCGGCAATCATACCACGGATCGACTGTTATTGGAAGCGAGTTCGTTTCCAATAGAACTTTGGATATTTATGAAGCAAAACTTTGTTGAAGGTTTGCACTTTTTGCGTGGATTTTAGATAGATAGCATACTTTATTGTACATCGGTAACTGAAGTACTTTAAACATAAGGCCATGCATGAAAATATTTGTGAGAATTACATCTATTTATTTTAATTACATTTAGACCAAACAAATTATCCTAGTCATCGTACAAAGATTTTAATTGGGTGGGAATTGAACCCACGACTGCCGGATAAGCAATTTAAGGCGCTGTACCTAGTCAAAATAGGCTTCACAAAACAGTTTTTTAGCCAAATGTATACATTTTAGAGCAGCTAAAAAAATATATGTTAATCTTGATCATATTTATGGCGGGTGCATTGTGTTCAAAACACGTTTTCGGTAAATTTTCTCGATAAAAAAAACCATAAAATAACCATTAAAATTGAAATTGTAGCAATTGTAACTGTATTATTTATAAACAAATCTTGATAATATTAATAACAATGATGTAATATATAATAATAAAGGGAACTGTTGTTTTTATTTATCGATTGGAATAAGATATTTGTAAGGATTAATGTATTTAATGATAAATAACTCGTTCTGAACGTCCCGTCGTCATCGCGCTTCTCTTTCTTATGTATACAATCCGACAGTGACAGCAACAGCTGAACTCAGTGTACTGTACACAGCGCCTTAACACTCATAGTTTTATTTTTCTTAATACTATTTATTTACAAAAAATGATTTCGCAACCTAGTTGATAAAATGTAAAAAAGCTCATTTCAATTCACAGGGGCTTTGTGGGTCGGGGCGGGGCTACTAGAAGAGTAGGTTGTGGGCTCGATTCCCAACCAGGAAAAATATTTGTGTGATAAGTAGGGTGGTTTGTTCTATGTTTTTAATATTAATGGATGTTTGTCAGTTCCAGTGACCAATGCCCCGGAGAGTTAAGCCGTCGGTCTCGGCTATCACTGAAGAGACAGTCTTTAAGGGGAGTCTATAAAGACCTTTGTTTAAACTAACACTAATCGAAACCACGTGTCTAAGAATAGCCGGCGCATACAGCGGAATACTGCAATTCAGGTATCTTCCTGGAACCCATACCATTCCTATATCCCTTATCCTTTTAGAGGAGTTCGGTATTGTCAACCTTTTTCTATAGCAATAGTTGGGATGGTCAATCCGAAAGTGCGTGGTGGGTTCCTCTATCCTTCCATTAGGTTACCATGGAATATTGCGATCCTTTTAATGACTTGATCTTTAAAATGACGTGTAAGTTCGATTGATCGAACTAGAAATCATGCACTGAATTTATGGAAATCGGATGATGAATGCAGATCTTACCTAAGCATAACGTACCATAAAAATAGTAAAGTTATAGGTACTCCTAGAATAGTGTAATATATTTTTCATATTTTTGCTGTGTTGCGTAGTAATATGTTTTTCATAATCTTGCTCATAACCAATATATGAGGACGGAAAGGGGACCTCCCGTGGCCTAGGTAATGAATTTGTTTTGTACTTCTATCTTACTTCGTTAGGTCAATGCAACTGAAAGGCTTCGAACCCTTAGAGACGCGCGAGGCGGGTCGAACAATATTTAAATAAAATTGTAATTTTTCAAAATTTGTAATAGTTGACTATAAGACGATATGGGTTGATGTCTTGGCATTCGAGAACAATGATAGCACTATGCTATAGATGTTTAAAAATACTTACAAACTGCCACACGGTAGTGTAAAGCTCAGGACCGATTTACGAAAGTTGTGTCGGTATTATATACTTAATTGTCGCTTTGCGAGTTTTTTGATGAGTATTTTGAGCTGTGGAAATGACACAAAAATCTTTGATAGGCGCTATTGAGAGTCAATGCACATTGTAACTTGACGTAGTCAGAAACTAATATTTTTTTTATAAAATGTTTGCAGCAGTGGTCATATTAGTTATTCTATTTAAAAGACAATAGCCAATCGAATCTGGTCATACTAGACAACCTCAGGTTTTAAGGTACACGAAAGTCTTCAAGTACAATCATGAAAATGCTAGGAAAAAGATGACTGAAGATTAGATTAGATAATGCTTTATTGTACACCATACAAAGAAATTTTATTATAAAATTTATGTTATTTAAGTATCTCGAACTCTCGCCAATTACGGCGTATGTTTTGTCAGAATCCACTAGAAACTTTTAAACACTCGCGTTGCATGTTTAAGGATATATATATATATATATATATATATATATATATATATATATATATATATATATATATATATATATATATATATATATATATATACACGGGAATTAACGCGAATAAGAATCCACTAGTCTGAACGCACATTGTTCAATACTGGGAGATTAATCTAAGAATGTGTAGTCCTCTGTAGCTAGCATGGATCATGTCTAGTCAGGATTGTTTGACGCATCACGGTAAAATCTATATTTATATAAAATAAAGTCGTGTTAGTTACACTATTTATAACTCAAGAACGGCCAAACTGATTTGGCTGAAAATTGGTGGGGAGATAGCTCAGAACCAGGAAAAACACATAGGATACAATAAAATGCAAAACATAATCTGGGAGGGATTTTAGAGAGGGTCGAAGTTTGTAGGGACAAATCTCCTACCTATTGACAGTAATAACGCATGCGCTGTAATAATTGAGTTGCTGCGCATGTGCTATATCTGTCAGTACTGTCACATTATACATTGACATAATTATGATGCACTGTCATTACTTCGTTCGCTTTTAAAGTTCGCTTACTTAATTAAACTAATAATAATTATTGTAACAGCCTTGGCTAATCCCAACTAATATTAGGTACTAGCTGTGCCCGCGGCTTCGCCCGCGTAGAAATCGGTTTAAATATCCCTTTCTGTGGCCTTGATAATGTAAAATAACATACCTAATGATTGGTTAAAGAAACTCATACTCATATTTAAGTTTCTTACTTACTGTATTAGAAAAGTAGTAAGCTGTACCTGCCACCTAAATTCTTAGCTCTTTCTTTTTATAAATACTTTCTGGCCGGATTACATAATAAAATTAATAGTTAATTTGAATCTTTGCACTCAAAAACACTCGAATAGTATGTAATACGACGCTCTACTACGAGTATCTATCTATACTAATATAATAAAGCGGAAGAGTTTGTTTGTTTGTTTGAACGCGCTAATCTCAGGAACTACCGGTCGGATCTGAAAAATTCTTTTGTATACGATAGCCCAGTTATTCCGGTACGCTATGGGCTATATAACATAACGCTTCGACTCTTTGGGGCCGGGCAAAAGGCTAAAAAGTCTGAAAGATAATGTCGGCTAATCTCAGGAACTAGCAGTCGGATTTTAAAAATTGTTATTGCCTCTGATAGCCCAATTATTTCGAAAAGCTATAGGCTATATAAAATTACGCCACAACTTTTAGGGGCCAGACAAAAATAATAAAATGGTCATACGAGAAGGGGGGGAGGGTTGGGTCAAAAAAAGGCGAAACGAATAGGATGCAATCTATATGGGTATCGTTTTCGAGATTTTCGGGACGCTGATTAATATATGACATTTATTTAGTGATCCAAGATGGCGGACGTGAAATCAAAGATAGTGGATGAGTAAATTTTACAAATCAATATAATAATACGTAATAACGTTTATTTCTCGCCATACATGTTCCATACAATAGTTTTTAATTGAATACAGTAAATATAGAATTCTTGTGACAATTATAAAGGGCTAGTAAGAATTATGGCGGGTTAATACCTGAACTAGGAGAAACCTGTGTCTCAGGTTACCAACCCTCCACCCCTGGACAGTGTAATTACCTAGTAATGTGTGTGTGTTTGTGTGTGCGTGTGCGCGCGCGCGTGTATGTGTGTGTGCGTGTGCGCGCGCGTGTGTGTGTGTGCGTGTGTGTGGTGTGTGAGTGAGTGTGTGAGTGTGTGTGTGTGCGTGTGTGCGCATGTTAATGCATGTAGATAGTGTACCTGTGGATATGTGAGTGCATGTGTTTGGATTCAATATTCAATTTCAATCATTTTTGTAGTTTAAACTCGTAGGATTTTTTCGGTAGCAGAGTAATCAAGAGCCATTAAGTATTTTTTTACAATTGTCTTAAGCTGAATTTTAGGCATTTTGTATATTTGGTTCATATCATTAAAGAACCGATATAGAAATGGTCCCATGTAAAACATTTGGCGTCGAGCGAACATTGTGTTAAAGGAGGAAACAGGTGTACGAATTTTTCTTTTGCACTGAGCTATATTAGAAGGATCGATAGATTTGTGATGACGTAAGACAGAGTTTAGTATGAATAATTGACGAACCGTGAGCAGATGCGACTCTTCGTAAAGTTTTTGGGTGGGATATTTTCTAACCTTATGAAACATAACTTTTATGACCGCTCTTTGCGCTCTTTCCAACTCAAGTAAATGAGTGGGAGCAGCTCCACCCCATACTGGTATACAGTATGACAGGAGCGATTGGCAAAGGGCATAGTATACGTTAGTTAAGACGTTACAATCTGCAGATTCGCGGAGATTCTTAAATATGGGTAGTAATTTTCGTACTCTTTTGCTGAGTGTTGATATATGCGGTTTCCAATGTAAACGGTTATCTATAATAACTCCCAGGTATTTTTGGGTATCAGTTTGGGTAATAATAGTACAATTACAGTAGTTATTGACTTCGATTTTACATTGGGATGTATGAACTTTAATAGAAAAGTCAGACATTGGACTTGTTGCTTCCGATATTCTAAAACAAATGTATTTTGTTTTGACGTGACAACGTCTTATAAATTGGTTTGCCGGGTGACACTTCAAGAAACTGCGTTACGCTCCGCTCACGTTATGCGCTCACAATGAGAGCGAGTGAGAGGCACGCGTCCCGCCTAAGAGCGAGAGAGACAGACATAAAAAGTGAAAGGCACGCGTCTTTCATCCTTCTTCCTACTATACGAATGAATATTCACATTAAAATTATTTTACCACTCAAAGTCGTTGTCACGTAAAACTTTCGCCCGTATACCGACTTTACAGGCAACCAATTTTTGATACATTAATGGTTAGCAAGTGTTCGTCAAGCCAATGCATAACTCGTTGAAGGCCTATTTCGGCATACTTTTGGACCTGTGACCATGTATCCCCTCGAAAGATCAAAACTGTATCATCCGCAAATGCTAGTACCTTTGCATTATCGAGTTGAAGATTACAGAGATTATTAACGTATGCCAAAAATAGCGTAGGGCCAAGGGTACTACCCTGCGGAATACCGTATGTAACCGGTAATCGAGTGCTAAACGTGTCCGCCACTTTAACTACCTGACTTCTTGCCTTCAGGTAGTCCCGGAGCCAATCAAGTACTGTTCCCCGAATGCCCATACTCTCTAACCTCCGTAATAGGATTGGTATGGAGACAGTGTCGAAGGCTTTTTGGAGGTCCAAAAAAATGGCTACACATTTTTGACCCCTATCTAGAGCCTTCGTAACTATTGCCGAGAGCCTCGCGACTGCATCTTCAGTATTTTTGCCCAAGCGAAATCCGTATTGGGTACAGGCAAGAATTTGCTTACTTTCAAAATATTTGATTAAACGGGTGTTAACTACTTTTTCCATTATTTTGCTGACTGCACTCAAAAGTGATATAGGCCTGTAATTTGAGATTGCATCTGCAGCACCACCCTTAAAAACAGGCACAACGACCGCTTTTTTAATTGGGGAAGACTCCAGCTGCAAAACTCAAGTTGCACAGATGTGCTATCATACTGCACAAAATACTGCGGGACTGTTTAAGTACAGTATTTGGAATGTTGTCTATACCTGGGGCACAATTATCCTTTAGGTTGATGATAATTTTATTAATCTCAACATAATCAGTTGGGTCTAAGTACATAGAATTGGCAATATTTAAAGGCATAACCTTTTCTGCTAGGCAGGGTTCAGTAGTACCATTTCTCTTTAGGATGTCCGTAGCTAGTTCTCTACCAATTGAGGTAAAATATTGATTGACCATATTCAGTGACTCCGATGGCGATGATGACACAAGATCAAGTAAAACAGAGGCTCGGGGGTGAACTTTCCTAATACTACACAATTCTTTCACCGTTTCCCAGGTCCCTTTATTATTTTTATAGTTTTTATTGAATTTATCCTTATAATAGTTATTTTTTAAGTTTCTAGCTATTAGGTTACAAGTATTGCGATAATTTAAGTACTGGTTTTTAATATCGGCATTGTCCGGATTTAACCTAGAAATACTGTGAAGCCTATCTCTAACCTTGAAGCACTTGATAATACCTATTGTAATCCACGGTTTTAATGGTCGTCGACGATTGGCAAATGTGACAGTGGTAGTATTTTGAGTAATCAGTAGTTGGAGAGTATTAATCAGTGTTTCCGCGGCGTCGTTTGGGTCTGCAATGTCTAGGAACGATGACCAATCCTTTGATTTTATAGCCTCGGCCAGTGCTTCATAATTTATTTTAGTTCTAGTGATGTGCTTGAGAAGGGTGGGTTTTGATAAAAGTGAACTGGTGTAGGATAAGAAAAGAGGATAGTGGTCCGTGATGTCTGTTGCGAGTACAAAACATTGATGGTCACCCCCTAGCTTACACATAAAGTGGTCGAGACAGGTATGTCCGTGTGTGGGGATGTCAATACCTTGATGTAAGCCATGAGAACCCATGATTTCGAGATAGTCTCTAACGTCATTGTTGTTGGTATCCAAAGTGTCGATATTAATGTCTCCGGTTAGTACAATGTACCATGATTTGGTAGTGGTTAACAATGTGTCCAAAGCGTCTAGAAATATTTTCAAATTTTTGAAACAGAAAGGCCGATATATCCCTATTACCACCAAATTGCCTATTTTGGCCATCATACAGTTGGCCTCGTCTAAATCAATTTCTTGTATACTTGCTTTAATATTGACGTTTATATACATAATGACTCCATCATTTTGGTTAAAGCTACGCCTGCTAAAGTGCATAGAGAAACCATCAATTTGAAGGGGGTTCGAGTTTTCGTTACACCAACATTCTGTAAGGACAATGATATCAATATTCGTTTTTAACCTTGTGATATATATTAAAAAATTATCTAAATTTTTATTGAAATATGGGTATCGCTTTTGATATTTTAAGGGGTGGGGAATCGAAATTCAACATCTATTTCGTGATCAAAGATGGCGGATGGGAAATCTCAGATGGCGGATGGGAAAATTTAAAAAAGTCAGTATTGGTATCGTCTGCGATGTTAACACGGAAGGGGAATCCAAATACAACATCTGTTTCATGATTCAAGATGGTGGATGGGAAATCAAAGATGGCGGATGGGAAAAATTTTAAAAATCAATATGGGTATCGTCTCTGATGATTGAAGGTATGGAGAATCCAAATAAAACATCTGTTTCGTGATCAAAGATGGCAGATAGGAAATCAAAGATGGCGGACGGGATTTTTTTTAAAGTCGATATGGGTATCGTCCCCGATATTTTAAGGAATGGGGAATTCAAAAACATCATCTATTTCATGATCAAAGATGGCGGATGGGAATTTAAAAAAAATCAATATAGGTTTCGTCTCCGATTTTCAAAGGGAAGAGGAATCTAAATACAACATCTATTTCGTGATTCAAGATGGCGGATGAGAAATCAAGGATGGCGGATGGGAAAAATTAAAAACATCAATATGGGTATCGTCTCTGATGATTTAAGGGATGGTGAATCCAAATACAACATTTATTTCGTGATCAAAGATGGCGGATAGGAAATCAAAGATGGCGGACGGGCTTATTTTTAAAAGTCGATATGGGTATCGTCTCCGATATTTTAAGGAATGGGGAATTCAACATTATATAAGAATCTATGTTTGTTTGTTCATCATTTATAGACTCTGAAATGATAAGAGATTAAGCGCTAAGTCAATAGGTAACTTTGGAAAAGGGGCTTGGAAAAAAGGGAATTAAATAAAAACTCTTAAAAAGGCCATACGGAGTTCGCTGGGTCAGCTAGTTATATAATAAAGTAATCTGTATTGTAGCGCTTTTGGAAAGAATTATGATTTCAAGCGCAATGTGGTGATATTTTCAAATATCCCCATGTGGACTTTTATTACATAGTAAATAGACTTGCAATAAAATTATTCTAATATCTGTAAAAATAGCTACAGGTGACTAATTGTCATATACTTTACATTATCAAAGACACAAACCTAGGTGACATCTAAAGGAGAAATGCCGTTCTTAATTATTTAAATACTTCAACTTAAAGATTTTTTTACGTTATGAGGATTTCTTTTCGATCTCGATTTTGATATCACGTAGTTACTACAAATTAAGCAGGCTTTACTAATGAGAGTTTAGGAGACGCCATCCACTTTTCCTTCTCCCTCATTCCGCTTCTCGTCCAGGTGGCAAAGCACTTGTAATTCCCCTAGGCTTGCAGGTGTCCAAGGCGGCAGTAATCACTAACCATCAGGCGATCCGTCTGCTCTTTTGCCTCCTACACCAAAAAGAAGATAAACATTAAAAAGATTACACGTTATTAAAATATGAACCTAAAATATAAACGGCGACACATACCACATAGAGTAGATTCCCTTCAACATACTTTTTAACTTGGACCGATTTCATCTTAATTTCCATTTAAGTTCGCCAACCTAAAAGTTTGGCGGGAGTCTTAGATTAGATTTGTTTGGTGTACATGTCGGATTGACGGTACTACATCAATTGGCGTCGCTCTGTGAACCTACAGATTGATATCGGTACGTGACAGTCGACACTCGAGTGCTGTAGTTCTTGGTTGGAACAAGTTTGGTATTCTAACAGTGTAGATCAATCTTATTCAGATAAGTGAATGTTTTGGAGAATTTAAGAATATTTTATTTTAGAAAAGACAAGAAGCGATAAGTTTTCTTGATCTCGTGGGAATTTCGGAAAATCCCTTAGTGCACCACTATGGTCCCCAAGGAACATTCATGCCAAAATTTAATTTTCTTGCGCTCAATAGTTTGGTTGTGCGTTGCGTTTCCTGTCAGAAAGTCAGAACAGATAAGAGAATGGCTAAGCCAAATATAAAAAAACTCTCGCGAAGGTCATTAAAAACGTACAATCAACAGACACAAGGAATTCTCGAAACCTTACTATAATTGTGGATCATGGAGTATTATTAATATTACTGTCCAATGATGAGATGGGGACCGAACACAAAACAGTGATAAAAGGTGGTGGTTACCATCTACGCCATTTTTGTAGTTGATAAGTATTTATCCTTGTCGCGTTAAAATTAATATTTTTTGTTTAAAACCGCTTAGGTACTCATCAGATTTAAAATACAAAGGTGCGTCGACGTCAACTGAAGCTGCGAAGTTAGAATCGATTGTACCGCTCCATCTAACACGTGTTCTAACAGTTTGTCGAGTGAATTTAGATAGATAAATGCGGAACTATGACGTATCGAAACGAATTCACAAATGATTCGCAAATTGAATTCCGATGATATATGAATAATTAGATTTTCAATGTATACAATAGATATTTAATCATATAAGCAGCTGGGCAAACTGGTTTTCTTCCGTAACGACCAGAATTTGTCAAGGGCTATGTTCTTTTTGGTGATCAAGCTTACTCCATGTTAAATAATGGTTTAACTTCAAAGTCTAAACTTAGTCTAAAGCAAATTTGGCATTTTATGGATAATATTTGTATACGTGTTCATTATGCAGACTTGATTCTTTATTATTTATGTTTGCATTGTATGCATACCTGCAAAGTATATGAATAATAATAAGAATTTTAGTTAAATGCCTCTCCGTCTAACCATGAAAGAAAATGTTCGCAAAATAGGATTACCATGTAGTAGTAAAATTGGAGTGTACGAAATTGACTCTATTTAAATCTAAAAAGTACCGGCTTGAGTTCTATGTAAGAAATACATCTCGCACTAAACGTATAGTCAATTTATCATTAAGGGTATGGGCTCTTGTTTGCACACCGTAAAGGAACACGGTGAATTTACCGAGAAAATCTACTGTCGGTCCTGGGGTATGGAGCACTATAAAAACTTGTGCACGGGTTTGGTCTGCTTTCGACTCACTTAGAACGCGGTGACGTGGCCTTTACTAAATGAATTTAGAATTATAGTTTATGAATGACTAGAGGGTACCCGTTGCTACGCCTGCACAATTTAATTAAATGCAACAGTTTTGCTCGATACCTTGCGAATTTCGGGAAATAGTTCTTATTGCACCTCTATGGTCCCAAGGAACATTCATGCCAAATTTTAGATTCTTGCGCCTAACAGTTTTGGCTGTGCGTTGCCAGTCAGTGAGTCAGTAATACAAAGATGTACGGAGCAAGCAACAATTACTCGCACATTACTTCAGGTCGGCAGCGATAGCCGAGTGGGGAGACCGACAGACTGCTATGCAGAGGGTTTCGAGTTCGAATCCACGGCACACACCAATGACTTTTCGAAGTTGTGTGCGTATTAAATTGTTAATTTTCGCTTGCATTTAGGTGAAGGAAAACATCGTGAAGAAATCTGCATGTCTGAGAGTTCTCCACAATGTTCTCGAAAGACATGTGAAGTCTGCCAACCCACACTTGGCCAGCGTGGTGGATTATGGCCATACCCTTCTCATAGTGAGAAGAGGCCCGTGCCCAGCAGTGGGACAGTATAAAGGGCTGTTTATGACTTCAGGCCTACGTGTTCGTCGGTTTGAACCCGAGACTCCTTATGGCTAATGGTATCTTCAATTAGTGATCACTGCGACGGAAAAAGATCAGGAACAAAAGTAAATAAGCTAGCATAAAAAGTACCGAAATCTCCTTTGTGAAAAATTTATGGATAGAAATAAAACAAAAAAAAGAACTATGTGTAAAAGAGAAACAGGATTTTGTTGGATGTGGTTTACATGGTGCGGAAATGGTGACGGTTGAATGTGGAAAATACTAGCTTTAATTCGTGTGATGCCATTATCTTGAATGGATGTGTGTCGTTTTGGTAATGCTGGTTGTTTGTGCTTGAGTTGTGGGTTTCAATGTTGGCAATCATTGTGCCTTATTTTGGTTAAGAGATACCGGATTATAACTTAGTCTACGGGCATGGTAAGGTTAGAAAAGAAAGACAGAAAAGTGTATGTCCTGCTTTTATTATTTTGTCTATTTTGCTTGTCAACTGCGCTCTGTTTTAAAGGAACAAACATTTAGTGAAGGCACAGTCGTCTTCTCAGTTGCTGGAAAAATGATTTTTAACTGTCACAATTTATTTCGCGACGCTTTGTACAGCTTACATGGTCATGGTCTCGGATGGAATGCAGAGAGAGACTGAGACACAGTAACGCTATTAAGACCCGTTAAATAAACTTGTTTTAATGATTTTATTATGATGCATGATGGCTATCACTCTTACAGTCATGTTTATTTAACCCCTTGCATGCCCCGCTCTAAAATGCATTTTCTCCGGTAGTGTCCAGCCATTTTGAGGATATAACGTTTATAAGATCCTAGCTTATAAAACTTTAATTTTCTCGCGTTTGGTATAATTATATGACGTTAATTTTAAACCATATACAGTTCAGAAGTACCTCTGTATGATAATTATATTAAAATAGCTTACCTTTAGCCTTTTCATGTCAAAAAAAAAATTATAAATGCAGGTCACTTTGTTTTTTCTTACACCATGTGAAACATTTTTCCAAAATACACATAAATTATTCACGAAATTCCCTCTCTCACTGCATTTATATTGACACGGCTAGATGACGCGATGGTTATATATATTAATTTAGCACAGTTCACCGATATTACTTCACAATAACCATTTATTCATAGCAGAAAAAAATATGCGCCATTTTGACGATCCGACGGAAAACATTTCTCACGCACAAAACATATTTATACCTATTAACAGCAAAAACAATTCAAAATGTCTTATTAACAATGTATTCTAAGACAACTTTGTGAGAAATTTATCTATATTTAGTAAAGTAATCAATAAATACTTACATATAATCATTTAAAAAATGGAGGACGGCTAGCGGCCAACGCCCGAAAATTGCATCACAAAAGTTACTAACACTTTTTTGTAAATGTTTTTAAAACTGGCTAAAAAAAACATTTAAAACATATACTTCACTAAATTGTCAATAATTTAATATACAGGGGTGTAAAAAGACCCTTAACGAAAACTGAAATCCCATGTTGTACCAATCACTACGAAAATTTTTTACTTCGGCACCATACCTGGGAAATTACTGGTTCAGGAGATATTGAGGCTCAAAGTTAGTATGGAATTTTTCTAATTAGGTACAAAGTCAATGCATTTACCCCGCCAATATGTTCTTTAAATGCCCTATAACCCCATGGATAAGTAGGTATTTCGAGCATTGCACGCGCGCGCTTTTAATTGTGGTTTGAAAAATGTGAAAACTAAAAAAAAATTCGTTTCCCAGGTATTATTTTTGGTTAGTATGGCTTGGAATGATGTCCACAACGAGTAGACTTCGGCTTGGTGAGGGGTCTTGTGACACCCAGTATAATACTAATACAATCACTTGACGTTTGCGTTGAGAACACATTTAAAAAAAATCACAAATTTAACTTAGTTGATCGCCACAGCGCAATATGGCGGCACGGAGGAAACTGAGCACCGAAATTAGCAATTTTATTATTTTTCTCGGTTGCAAGCTTGGAAATATGGTAAAAATTGATGGTATTATGTTGGTTTATCTGTAACTAGTCGATGTACATTTTTATTATTGTAACCAATCACACAACACCGGAGTGAAGTTCACACAAATCCTTATGGGCACACCGTGCCCGTAGGACACTCAAGGGGTTAACATATGTAGGTAGAATGATATTTCACTTCAACATGTTCCCTTAAGAAAAGCTGCACAAATCTATAATAACAAGGCAAGAGCTTAAGGAAATGTTTATTAATTTGTGTAAACGCACTTTTCTTTGGCACTGTCTGGTTTGGATAATCGGAATGGTGGTTCCAGAAATATGCTAAGTTAATTAATAACATTCATGAGGGTACAGACTTTGTATCACCACCCTACGACCCCCAGGAAACGAGGGTCAGCGGGTGAAACCGCAGCACACACTAAGTTAATTAAGAACTATTTAGTACTATTGTATCTATTAAATGCTGAGATTTCAGCATGGTTCCAAAGCAGCAACTATATTTAAACCGGTGAGTAAAAACGCACCTAGGCAATTTTATGTTCCGTCAAGTAATAACATAAAAACGTATGAGCGGTTTATTGAAGACGTTAGTTACCCCATAATCGTAAAAAAGCGATCACGCGCGAAATATGTTTTACAATTCTTGTTCTTTACTTTTCACAAAAAAAAAAAAATTTGAGCAGAGATGGGTAGGGAAATCGTTATTATCCCTATTTAGTCGGTCGTCATGAGTGCTATTGTCAACACTTTTAATAGCGACGATATTTATTATTTAGATTTTAGCAAAGGCAGCCAGCCCTGTTGCTTTATTAATTTATTGAGGTATTTTATAACAAAATTCACGTTACGGCATATTTTACAAACAAAACAAAAACTCTCAGAGGGGTAAAAAGTGATGGAATCGTACTCCAAAACCAATTATTTTTTGTTTTTTAGTTCCTTAGTGTTTTTTGAAGTTGTTTTTTTTTTTATTTAATTATATTATCCATTGGTTAAATATTTTATATTGGTTAAACATTATTTAATTATCCATTGGTTAAATATTTCTAAAGTATTCTGTGATACTATATTGAATTCTGAATCATGAGCGCGTTGTCTTAAAAATAAAAAAATATATTAGAAAAGAAAAATGTATATTAAATTTAAATGACATCAACATATAATAATGTATGTTAAGCGTAAAAGCTCTCGAACAGGCATTGTATCTTAGACTTTAATAACATCCCTCCCGTAGGATCTCCACCTTGTCGTGGTGGGGGGCCTCAGTAACCGTGGATTGGGCATCCGCGGTGAAGCTAAGAGGGATCCAGGAGGGGACGCTCGGCGTGGGCTTGGAGAGGCCTGCGCAGGATGCGTCCAACGGTGCGGGTGCGGGGGACAGTTCTGTCTGTCCCTCGCAGTCGGGTGCGGTCGCGGGAGGAGAGGCGTGTCGGTGTTGCGTTGCCGCGCGCCCTATCTCCCGCGACCAAATGGGGACGCACCATTCGATGCGTCGCGGTGGGGCCGCAGAGGAAGAGGAGATGCGGTGTTGCGTTGCCGTCCTCCCTATCCTCTGCGGCCGCTGAGTGTTTTGGCGGCGGAGCCCAACACCTTAATCCGCCGCCAAGGGGGTTTTGTTCGGGGCCCGCCTGACCATCTGGCGGGCCAATACCCGTCGGGGGGTAGCGATGAATGCTTATGCGAATCCCTACCCTCCGACACACGGGTACATGAGGAAAACGGGTTGGTTTTTAGTCAGTAAGAGTCTGACAGTCCCCTTCGTCCTTCCCCCGGGGCGGAGGGACTCCATGAGGATTTTCCAACCCGACACCAAAAAAATAAAAAATAAAAGACTTTAATAACATCCGATCATTTGTAACCCCGTACCAAATATTTACCGTATTTAAATTTATTATATAGTTTTATTCCGGGTTCAGGATTTCAAGAAATCTTTAAATACTAATAATATTCTTATTTCTTAAAGCAATTTGTAAGTTTTCTTCAATATTGCGCAAGGTTTTACATCATACCCATTCAAAAATTTCACCATAATATACAATATGTACATTTCGAACGAACCATGAACCGATCTGTTATGAGTTATGGCACAAATGAAACTCGTCTCTGCGTCACGAGCGGCACGGAGTATTGTAAATGTTCACACACTGCAATATGGCGGAAATGTAACGTATCAGATTCCAGTGATTGATGTGTTTCGATGAAACATGCGGATTTAAATAACATGTGTCGGCATGGACAGGACAATACAGAATATGGAGCTATGATTTATTTATATTTTACTGTACGTTGTGCACGTAGTATCTCACATACCATGTCATCGTAGTTGAGATCTCACCGTAAGATTTTTACGTTCATGTTTTCTATTTAAAATTATTTTTCATGTTTTCTGGTCAATAAACAATTACAAATGTGCAGGATTGCCGGCGCAATTTAGATCGCAATAAAAAACATTTCATTTATTTTTTGATAAAATTTTATATATTTGGAAGAAAACAAAGAACTTAGCTAAATAAATGTGTTGTCATTACGCCACGAACGGACAGAAAATTTTCTGTCGAACCCGGCATTTTTTCCATGTCCAATATGATATAGGACACCATATAGACTACTAAGACTTTAGACTTAGTCTGAGCCACTCTTCAAGCACACTTAATAAATAGTCACAAACAAAGTCTAGCTTATTCTATCAAGTCAGTGCCCTCCGAAGCACGGTAGCGCTCAGATGTAAATGCCTCATACAGTCACCCATCCAAGTGGCATCTGTGCATGCATTGTTTAACTATGCTGATCTGTTACGAACGGCAAGCCAAGTCTCGCTGTGAGCGCTATTAGGAAATGCTTTGTATGAACACTGCCTGTGTCCGTAAGCACGTTTTGGCATTCGATGACATGCTATTTATTTAATCCTATATTATCATTTTATGCGTCTGGAATGCCCATTCTTACTACACAAGTACAAGTATGGCGTAGTGGTTAAGGCGGCCGCCTAACACGATTATTATTTCCAGTTGTTTGTTTCCATTGATTTATTCATGTTTGTAAAGTACCGCGGCACAGAAATGCTTTCTACTGCTGTTCCGATTTGTATTTTATAGATAAGGCAAAGATATACACATCCCTTTTCGACATAGTGATATAAACTTCTCATTAGAAGTAGAACTCTATATAAATAATTATTCAAAGTAGCCTCCTTTCTGTTTCTTGATGTCCCAGGCAGTGGCGACGTCACTATATCAGAGTTAACTTACTTTGAATTTAACCGCTATGGTTCAGGGTGCTTCCAGCTTCAAACCACTACTGAAGAAGCTGTCCTTAAGATAATACGTGGGCTCCGATCTAATGCCCTAGGGATTGATAGTATATCTCTTGACATGCTGGTTTTGACACTTCCACATACACTTTCGGTGATCACTGGTATTGTGAACAGATCAATTTCATCATCAACGTTCCCTGACTTATGGAAGACTGCAATAGTCAGGCCCATTCCTAAAAAGGCCACTCCGCACAGTGTTAAAGATCTGCGACCAATCAGTCTTTTGCCATGTATATCCAAGATACTGGAGAAAGTAGTTTGCCTACAATTAAGGCAATATATTGAGGAGTATAGTGTTCTACCTGAAACACAGTCTGGCTTTCGGGTGGGTCACAGTACGACTACTGCCTTAATTGACGTTGTGGATAACATCCTGGAAGACAGAGACCAGGGCAAGGGGACGTTACTTGCACTACTGGACTGTTCCCGGGCATTTGATTGTATCAGTGTACCACTCCTTCTTTCAAAGCTTGCATATTATGGATGTGATCACAATTCAATTTGCTGGTTTGCTAGCTCTTTGACTAATCGATATCAGATTGTTCAGGTGACAGAAACTGATGGTAGCAAGTCAACATCTTCACTCGGTTCAGTGGTGAGAGGCGTCCCCCAGGGATCAATTTTAGGCCCACTTCTGTTCATAATTTATACAGCAGACGTAGGTAGAACTATAACGCATGCTAGATTCCACCTGTATGCCGACGACATTCAATTGTACGTGTCCTGTAGGCCGGAGAGCTGCTCGGAGTCTGTGGGTGAGATGAATAAAGATTTAGACAATATATCAGACTGGGCAAGCAGAAACTGTCTAATACTTAACCCAAACAAGTCTAAGTTTTTGTTCATTGGCACTAGGGAGATGGTGAGCAGAGTGCGGGAGTGTGAGCTGGATGTGAGGATCAAAGGCTGTCAAATAGAACAGGTACTAGAGGCACGGAACCTAGGTGTTATATTTGACCAGTGCTTGCACTTTGAAACTCACATTGCAGGGGCAGTGCAAAACTGTTTTTATAGGTTGAAACTACTCTATCAGATTCGACCCTATATTAGCGAAGACATGCGTATTCTCCTATGTGAAACATTGATCTTGTCCAAACTGAATTATGCAGACACGGTATATGGTGCCTGTCTGCTAAACCGAACTGAAAGGTTAATACAGCGGGTGCAAAATGCATGTGCACGATTCTGCTTTAATGTGCCACCACGCTCACATATCACACCCATACTAAATAAAAACAGAATCCTCAGGATGTCATCTCGCAGGCAACTACACCTGGCCTCCCTTCTTTTCGGTGTTGTGTCTACGGGTAGGCCCAAATATCTCTTTAATAAACTAACATGGTCCAGCGACCTCAATAAACACAATACGAGAGGGTCTACTTACCTACTGGTTATGCCTAGACACCGAACTGCTGCCTTTCGTGGTAGTTTTATAATAACTGCAACTCACTGTTGGAATGACCTGCCACCACCTTTAAGAACCCTGAAATCAAGGTACAGTTTTAGTAGAAAATACAAGCAACATCTCCTAAAACAACAGGTTCAGCTTTAATTTTAACAACTTACCACAACACAGCAAACAAGCTCAGATTTCTCACTGCATGACTGTATTGTCATTCAACCAGCCAGCGACGTATTTCTTACATATATGTACTAGGCCAGTGCTTATTGTTGGTATTTTCATTTCCTTTTGCTCGGCTCAAACAAAACTGTGTTTAGGTAATGTACTCCCATATAATAATAACGTTTTGATTTGACGCACTGAAGACACATAAAGCAAATGATCCGATATATAGGTCTATGATAATGATGTATATTGTAATGGTTCACAAATAAGCATGTTAAACACGTTTTTAAATTTAAAATTGTCTCCTAAATTATTATTGTTGGTTTCCACCATTGTCACTTTGGCTTGGCGTCTAATTCCAACTTTTAAACTCCGCGCGATCAGCGCGTGCACAGATAAAAAAGAGACATGGACGTGCCGTGCACGCCCAAACCAGAGACAGGTGACCATGGTGGAGGCTTACAGATTGTCCAGTCATGTATTTAGTTTTAAGATTTAACTCACTTGTGCAGCATGTATTTTTTATGTTTGTGTCCGTAATATACATATTTATTTTATTTATTATTTATTTATTAATACAACGGTCCCAACAGAATACCAGCGCCATCTTGTGTCTCAAGACGGCAATATGCTGAGTTGGGAACCGATTCTGTTTATGTTAATAGGTGTTAGTTTTTATATTTTATATTTCTGTCAAAAACTTAAACAGAATAAATTGGTTTTTCTTTCTTTCTTCTTTTCTTTCCTCCATTCCTGTTGTTTAGTGTAGGCAAAGTTCTGAACATTTGCATATTGTAAATATACCCGATGTTGGACAGTTCTGACGCTAAGACTTCATATCCAAGGGAGATGAGATGAGCTAAGCGAAGTGCGGAAAACCGCTCACAAATCGTATCATCAGAGCTATCTGTCTTGCTCTACGCAAGTAAAATTATTGTCTTTCTCCGTTAAGCTTGAACACATGCCATGATGCGGTATTGTTCAACACAAGTTTAGGTACAATGTTTTGGCTGAGTCTCTTTTAGCTGAGTCGTAGATCTTTGGCAGAGATGCAGCCTTAGCCAGCAAAATATTTGAACTCATGCATGATGCTACATTTTTTGCCACAAGTTTTGACACCCGAATGTTCTTGGACGTTTTGGTATGCAAATACCGCGGTATGAGAGATCTAGACAGTTTTCGCGCAGTGGATGTTTTCTTGAATGTGGTAAGTATTATTCAGTAAACTTGGTGTTTAATATAAATTGAAATTATGATAACTAATACACCACTTCCGATACACCAATTTTAATTTGTTGATATTTCTTTAACAATATAGGAATTTAAACTTTCGTGGTCCTTTAAACTTGATTTAAATTGTTTTTTGGGATATATACCACGCACCTTTGTTTGGGTTTCAACTGTCGAGTATCTGGCATCCAGTGGTGCGTCTATGTAAAACCCGTGAAACGAGAAAAACTCAAACCGTGAACTGACGTAGTGAGTGTAGTATGTCGTGATCGGGTACAGTGCGAAAGTGAAAACAGTGGCAGTGGTGTTGTACGCAAAAAACGAGTAAGAAAGCGGGTAGACCGTTATACTTGCTCGTAACATTCATCCACCCGCAATACCCTCAGTACATCCGTGAACATGGCGCTTGCAACAGTGCCGAAATATCGGTTACTCCAAACAAAGGTAAAAGGTATATATCCCGAAAAACAATTTAAATTTCTTTAACGTTTTATACTTCGTCATGGAAAGTGAGTTATAACTAAATGGTAGCTAAATCGGAAAACTGTTAATTGCATATTATTCTGCAATATCGTAGTACACTAAACAACAAAATAAAAATATTCGTAGCCTCAGCCAAATCTCTGCACGCTGCGTGCAGAGATTTGGCCTTTAAAACAGCTTGTTAACCCGCCATACTTTCGCAAATAGAGTTTAAGATAGTGGCTTCAATCCAATTGGATTTGCTCACTGTGAATTGAATCTGCAGTCGTTCATGGTGGAGACCGCGATGTCGGTTCTATTTTATAACTCAGTGACTCTAAAATTGTGTTATCAGGTTCTTGGGTGGTCAAAGGTCATAAATATAATGTCAGATTTTAAAGACGATATAAGGACGACTGGGTTTGTTCTATACTGATATAGTGAAAATTTGTAGAGCTCGGTGAACTGCAAGTCAAGTCACACTATGTGACATGACTTGCCGTTCGTAATTGATCGCCAATGTTAAGCTCCGCTTGCTCAGGTCACCACTTGGACGGGTGAGTGCACTACTTGTCGTGGCATTTACCCAGAACGCTACCGTACGAGTTAGGGGAGCATCGGTCCCCGTTTTTGTACTAGAACAAGAATCATCAAACCACGTCGGAAGGCCTTCGGGCGGTCTGAAAACTCAAAATGAAAAAGATCGATATTTTTTCATCCTCACAAATTACGGTTAAAACAGAAATAGGATATTTTGGGTTGTTTTGTTGATTTTTGTTTACCTGATGTACTTATTTAGAGGTTGTTGAATATATCCACAAGTTGATTTAAACCTACTAAATTTCAATTGCGCGAACCGCGCGTTTTAACATGGCGATGAATGGTAATCAAACCCACTCATTTAAATCTCGTTGCATACAACACTAAAACTTTTTATTAACATAACTGATGGATGTATCACCAATATAATTTTCACGAGAACACCAATACATCCGAATTTAAAATATGTTGCCATTTAATTTAACCCCAGTTCGTTTTATTTACGTGTCTACAAACTACGGAATCAAAGTAGCAATTCTCTTTTGCGACAGTTTTCAGTTAGATTTGTCGTCGAAAATTCCATTACACTCTACAGTCTCTCTGTGTAAAGTGTTAAATTTAATGAAACAGCTTTTAGATTACAAGGTGCACCCTGTATGTAGCAAGAACGGGTCCATATTGGCTCACCTAAAGTTCTTTACCCGAAATTGTTCTTCCTAACGATTTGTAATCCGAATGATCACTCTTCCTAAAATTTTTCATCCTAAAGTTTTCATTCATACTATTTGTAGTGCAACCGGCGATGTTCATAACACTTGTTTCCGAAAATTGTAATTAATAATATCATTAATGTAAATATATTTAAACTCCTACTGTTTATTATCATAACGCTTTTATCCCTAAACATAATTACCATAATATTTTCACTCATACTCAGAAAGAAACATTTACCAAGTGTAATAAAAAATATATGACACTTTTACCATGCCAGTTTTAGCCTTATATTTAGGTGTTTTATACGATAGAATCGAAAAAATTAAACGATTTGCAAAAATTTATAACACTTTTTGGCTATTCTTTTCTAAGTCCTCGCGCCGTAGCGCCCCCAAGGTTACACTTCAACCGAAATTCATAAAACACGACTCATTTACGGTTATGTTTATGGCCTGGGAGTTTATACCGCAGTTTTAACCGTACATAAACCAATAACTATAGGACTGATTCGGTTCTGGCACTTCGCCGGCCGCTGCCGCGGCACGCTTGCTTCGCTCGCTCGGCTCGTGCGTTGTGGTCACAGTTCTAACCTAACCTAAACCAATAATTATTAATACGACTGATTCGTTTCTGGAACTTGACCATTGTACTATTGTGTATTTGTACCATGGTACTATTATTTTTATATGTTATACATGTTATGTGAAAATAAAGTTACGCAAAATTAATGTATATAATACTGATTATTATGAATAAATATAAATCTAAACAAAAAAGATATGATGGGTGCATAGGGTTCCCACCAAGAACTTAGGGTCCTAAGCCAACCTCACCTGCAAGTGGTGCACCTGTCGATCAACGGACGAGGCTCTGGCAAACAAAATGTCCCAATAAGCGGAAATAGGCTCGCCACCTATTACGTGGGATCAAAACACTGGCGAAAAGTGGGCGTTTAACATGCCTCTGCCTA
The DNA here is from genome assembly GCA_944739405.2 of Euclidia mi. NCBI lineage: Eukaryota > Metazoa > Arthropoda > Insecta > Lepidoptera > Erebidae > Euclidia > Euclidia mi. The sequence goes on from OX123182.2 coordinate 6,753,642, forward strand.
CCCCTTCGGGGAAACAAGCGTGAGTCTATGTATGTACGTATGTATGTAAAAAAGATATGACTTTGAATAATAGTGTAAAAGATGGTTATATTGAGAAAATATAGGAAAACAAATAAAAGTACAATAGATGTTTATTGCTACTGACATTATGAAGTTGAATGCTTCGGAGTTATGAACATTAGAGACAGAGTAGTTAGGAATTGTGATTGTTAGGATGAAAAATGTTAGGAAGAACATTTTCGGATTTCCAATTATTGGAGTTGAAAGTTTAGGTGAACTTTGGCGCACCGAGCAAGAACACCTGTAGCGTTTCACGTCAAAACGTGTTAACTGACATTCTTTTGAGGACGATTCGAGTGTGTGAACGGGTAGATTAGGGGACTTTGGATTGCATTTGAATAGATAAATGTACGTATGTATGCAAAAAAATATTGGTTTTGAAAGGCAAGTTTTAAATATTAGTTTTGAATAGGAACTTCCACATTAGCATTATCGTATTATTATTGATTTCTATTGAAAAGTGAAGAGGAACGGTTAGCGTAGTGGTTTGAGCGGCTACCTCGCAGCTTAAAATTGCGCCGAATGTTCTGGGTTCGAACCCCACACGAGACAACACTTTGTGTGATCCATCAATATTGTTGTTTGGAGTCTGGGCGTAATTTGTGTCCGTGGGTTATATGTTTGTAAAGACACAGGATTGTTTTTCCTTCGTTATCCTTATTTTTTGTGTTTATCTCCTTTCTCGATAGAATAAATACTATCGAGAAAGGAGATAAACACTAATCCAGATAAATTTAAGTCATCATAAGACTTGTTTGACACAAAAAGATTACAGACATTACACAAGTCTCTTCTCATTGTGAGAAGGGATGGGCCACAATCCACACGTTTGTTGACCAAGTGCGTATTTGTATTGTATAGAACATAAAAATTTCCTCACTATGCTTCCTTTCACTTAATTAAAAGTTGAATATGCAAATAACTTCGAAAAGCCAGTGTTTTGAAACCGAGACCCTCTGCATATCGGTCCGTAAGTTTTTTCACTGAGCTATCGTTGCTAAAAAAGATACATACCAAGATGAATGAGTATTAAGTATTATGCTATTTTTATTCTCGTATTAATCATGAATAGAACATTATTAAGAATTAGCATCACAGTTGTAATTAGTTATCAATTCATTGATTGAAAAAGGTTATTCTGTTTGCTTCTGAATAGTGAGTAACTAAGGATCGGACAGAAAGCATGCGGCACGTGTATGGTAATTTAAACCGGACTAGCTCATATTGACGATTAATTTTGTATTACAAAAATCACATTTGAAAGTAAACCATTTACTAGCCCGCAAAATATGGATGTATACGGATGATAAGGTATACATTAAATTGGAACATGTGAATAATTGGGATTCATTTTGCCCCAAGAGGCCGAATGCAAAGAAGCGTGCAGTCCAACTATTATGTCTGTGTAAGAATTGTAAAAGTTGATTCAATGGGATTTATTTATTACTTGTGTTCCTAATTAATTGTGGGAGTTTGTTCCAAATATAAATATTTTCTTCCTTACATTATTCTTTTTAGTTAAAATATTTATGCCCTGTGAACATTCAGCTCACAACTTCCATAGAATGGCGACGCTATCACTTTAAAAAATAACTGAAAACTAAAATTACAAAACTCTTTCAATAAAAAACCCATCCATGCGGCACGTATTATGAATTTATCACTTAAAAATTCACGCGACGAAAGAATTACTTAAAATGCTAGTTTCATTTTAAATTAGAGCTTTACGGTCGACTTCTGATAATTTGAATTTAAAGTTTTAGTTCTTAAGCTGCTTAGGTTTCACAAAAGGTTAGTATTGTACAGGGATCGATAGCGGCTTAAGTATAAAATTACTGACGCCCGTCCGTGGCTTAACGCCGTCATATCGTATTATTAAATCGTAAGTGATACTTTTAAAATTATAGGTAGATCGCATTACCGTTGGTTTTAATTTCACACCTAGTTTATTCAATAGTCTTACAAAATCAATCAAAACGTAACGAACAGAACATCATTCACTTTGAATACTTTTAAATTCGCGACTTGTACACGTAGTAAATTGGAATGGATTACATCAGCCGTAGTCACAGACACGACGTCGCGATTTCACAAGAATGATATCGTACCATTAACTTTATACAAGATTTTACTTACTTTCACCTTTTTCCAGTGTTTGTAGTGAATCTTACAAAATAAGCTTGACGCACTTCTTGGTTTTCTAATGAGCTGAAATTGCATGCATGTGTATATCATGTGACGTTGCAATATTATGATATTAAAGAAGGAGCTGATCTGTATTGGAACTGTAAGGTGACTATAGGAACTCTGCAATAAAGTGCCACAACGACATCGGCAATAGGCTCGCCTCCTATTACGTGGGACCTAAAAATTCATGGCGAAATATATCACCTCTGCCTACCCCTTCGGGGATACAGGCGTCAGTCTATAAATAAATAAATAAGTAATAACGCCATCGAGTTTGGACTCCTATGACTCGTATCTACGAGTACTTTGATCCTATATGTTCATCGCATATGAAAAATTGTTTAAAACAAATGTGTTTCCATTTATTCTTTCAAAATACCAATATCTGGCACCCAATATCACCCAAGTTGAAAAAGTTCTCTTCGCCTCCTGGGGTCCCCAATTTTAGACGACGGTTTTGATTCCTTTATACAGGAAAAATTCAAAATTTTAATGATGTTTCAGACAGGCTACTCAAAATTAATATACATTCGGCTTTTACTATTATTCGATATTGTCTTTTTATCCCTAAATTTACACACGCGTAACGGTCTTCACCTTTTTGGAAAAATCCGACTCCACTCATTCAAATTGACAAAATTATACAGAATACCCTAAGTAAAATTTTGAATGTGGCTCTGAACGACCGAGTGTGGCAACAGGCGTCCTTACTTGTGCGCTTGGGCGGCCACGGCGTTCGCAAAATTTCTGACGTAAGCCTGCCAGCGTTCTTGTCATCGGTCCACAGCACTGCAGAATTGACCAGGAAAATCTTAGCACCTACACTGGTTGATTCTGAGGTGCCGTGTAAGGCCGATGCCATGAACGCTTGGAGAAAGGCTTGTCCAGGAACTGAGTTACCCCGAAACTTGTTCTTCCAGAGGCAATGGGATGGGCCGCTTTGCAGCGTGGTACGAGAAAAACTCCTCAATACATCGGCCAACGCTGCAGAGCGTGCTCGCCTGCTGGCTGTGGGAGAATGGGAATCGGGCCTCTGGCTTCAGGCACTGCCATCGTCCAATATAGGTACCATGTTGGACGATACGACCTTGCGCTTCGCTACTTGCCTCCGTTTAGGCGCGTCATGTATCTCTCCACATCGCTGTCACTGCGGAGAGGCTGTCGATAGCCTTGGTCACCATGGTCTGTCATGCAGCAGGAGCGCAGGTCGTATTTCACGACACGCCAACCTCAACGACATTCTGCGCCGTGCTCTTGTCACCGCTGGCGTTCCAGCCCAACTTGAACCTCAGCACTTGGCACGCAACGATGTCAAGAGACCGGACGGGATGTCTTTACTGCCGTGGAAGCTGAGTAGGCCTTTGGTATGGGACGCGACATGTGTCGATACCCTTGCGCCATCCCATCTTTCCAGCACAGCAGGTTGTGCGGTCGCTGCTGCTGCTTCAGCAGAGACCCTCAAATGGCGCAAATACGTAAATCTTGTAGGAGATTAAGTATGTATTTGAGCCGTTTGGGGTCGAAACCTTGGGGCCATGGGGTCCAAGTGCGAGATCCCTTTTTAGGGATCTCGCACAAAAGATAAGCATTGCCATACAACGAGGCAATGCCGCCAGTCTTCTGGACACGCTTCCGATTGACTGCGATGCGGATGACTTTCATGACGCCTTCTAAATTTAATTTTAATTTATTTTTCGTCTTGTATGTATTAAATAGGCTTATTTTTATTTTAAGACATGATAAAAGTTAATTTATGTAATATGTAACAATTATTAAATACTTAATAACCATAATGTGTTTCCATTGAATGTATTAAATAATATATTAAAAACTTATTTGAAATTGCGTTACTTTAAGTTGGGTAAAATAAATTACGTTTTCAAACCGGCATGTTGCCTGAAAAGTACTTACAGCGTTAAAATAAAATATTAAATATGCCACGAAATGATTCATTACTTTATTTTAATTTCATTAAACTAAAAAAAATAGATTTTCTGAGAAATCCTAATGGAATAGTTTATGACTTTCCATTAGTTTCAGACAGTAACTTTTTGATTTATGCCTATTTGCTTAAGGGAAACTAATAAGTAGGGATTTTATTTTAAAATGTTACTTAATATAGTGCATTGTGTGCTGTCCATTTCCGTTAAGGAAGCTTATAGCTGATGGTGAGAATAAATTGACTGCTACGCAGATGTTGTCGAAGGGATCCTGCCGTTTTGCCGAAAAGATTTTGACAAAATTTCATTACCCAAACAAATTTTAGCAACCTTTTTTTATACCATTGCAATATTTCGAATGATTTTAGTACGCATATTTTTATTTGGTCAAATTTTTACTTGGCAAAATATTACGAAGTATAATGTCATTATGGCATTTGGTCTTTAATCAAATGATTTATCACAGCAAACAATCTTCAGACAATAAACGTTTGGTGATATTAGTTTATTTATGGAAGTAGTTAGAGTAGGTTAATTTTTAAAAAAATTGTAAGTTTAGGTTAGGTTAGAACCGTGACCTCCTATGCACGAGCCGAGCGAGCGAAGCGAGCGGTGCCGCGGTAGCGGCCGGCGAGTGCCAGAAACGACTTGCATTAATATAAAAAAGAGATTGTTTTCAGTAGGTTACCCGGTACTGAACTATTTAGATTAGAATAATAAAATTATTGATTTTGCGTAAAAACTGTTATTCCAACTGAAATATTTGACTAAATAAAAAATGTTAAAAGTACTAGTTGGTAAACAAGTTATAGTTTAAACGTTCATTTCCCAAACATTAGGTTTGCGTTACAATTTTTTGTGAATAGATTTTTTGCTAAGTAAGAATTTGGCAAATGAAATTACGCGAAAAATTTTTTGGGAAGTGAAAATTTGTCAAATTCCTTTCGGTCAAACAAGGGAGACCCATTGTCGAAGTTATATGTAACTAAACCAGTTCCGATCTGGGCCCCGCCTCGTCCAGTCGTTATAACTACCTCACCGCGTACCACTCGTTAAATAACCAGCGTTTCTCAAGTTTGTACCGAATACCCTACAAGCATGATGGATCTACATAATTGCGGTCTTTGTGGCGAGTCCATGTCGGAAGGAGTGCGTTGTACTGTGTGCTCACAACAACTACATTTTCACTGTGCCGGAGTGACGGAATCGGGCTTCCGTAGGCTTGGTGATAGAAAGCTAACGTGGCGCTGCATAAAGTGTAAACAGTCAGGCTCAAATCAAGCTCCAGGTTCACCGAGGCCAAAAAATGAGACACAACTAATGAAAGAAATAAGAGCTATTTCCGCCAAGCTCGAGCCATTGGAGTCGCTGAGTGATGAGGTCAAAGCTCTTCGTAATGATTTCTTAGCTCTTAAATCATCTGTAAATGATGCTAATAACCTACTGAAGAATTACAATGCAAGGCTCACTGAAGCAGAACAAAAAATCAAGCAAATTGACAAGCTGCAAAGCCATGTCAATACTGTACAATCCCGACTTGAAAAATTGGAACAAGATGCTATCGACCAAGAACAGTGGGCAAGAAGGAAAAATATAGAGATAAAAGGCGTACCCCAAACCAGCACAGAAAACTTGTACGATATTGTGATTGCCATTGGAAACAAAATTCAGTACCCTATCACAAAGACCCAGCTGGATTTTGTTACCAGAGTTCCAACGCGTGCAAAGGATAGTATAAAGCCGATTATTGTGGCCTTTAACAATCAATACGTCAAGGAAGACTTCGTCGCTGCAGCCAAAATCACCACTAAGGCATTGCCAGCAACGGCAGAATACTTTGGATTTTCGGGCCGGCATAAAATTTATATTAATGATCACCTTACTATACAAAATAAAATCCTGTTATCCAAAGCTAAAAAATTAGTCGCTGAGAAAAAATTTCAATATATTTGGGTGAAACATGCCAAAATATATACCAGGCACACCGATACTTCACCCGTATTGGCAATCAAGTCAGAAAAAGACCTCATGAAAATACAATAAACATGTCCGTTTTTATTAACATAAAAGTTAAACATACAACGAATCTTACTGTAATGTTTAGATTTCTTTTGTTCAATTCTCTATCATTTGAGAATCGCTGGCTAGGTCGTGAGCATGTTGTTTTCCAACACGCTCAGTGTTCGTGCTTTGTGTATGCTTCAAGAGAAATGACATCTTGTATAAAGTTTAATTTAAGATATCTTCTGCCGCTGCTAATATTGCCTATTGTCGGGTCATTTTTATTTATTTCTATTCATTACCAAGGTTTGTCGATAATTACAAAGTTGTGTTCGAGTGGACACTGTGTACTACTGTGCTTGTGGATGCGTGATGGATTTTTACCGTGTACCCACTTTAAGTTGTTTTATCACTGCTATTCGGTGCAAGTATTTGAGTTACTGTGTAATTTTATGAATTCTATTTTGTGTATGCTGCATAATTGCGTTATAGTAAGCGTGAAAAATGTATGAGCTTAAAATATACTATCAAAATGTACGTGGACTGCGAACTAAAACAAATAATCTATACCGTAACGTCTGTCTAAACTCTTATGACTTGATTATTTTTACAGAAACATGGTTAACTGATAGCATTAGCAATAGTGAATTATTTGATTCGCGGTACATTATTTGGAGGCGTGATCGTAATTATAATCAAACAATGCAAAAGCGCGGTGGAGGTGTATTAATTGCTGCCAAAAATAACCTATTAGTTACGGAAAGAAGTGCATGGCAAAGCTCAGCTGAGGATATGTGGGTCACTGTAACTGTTAAGAAGAGAGGATCCACTGTAACCCAAAATATTCATATTTGTACTGTGTATCTATGCAGGGAGAACACCGGTAAGTCATATCATACTCAACTCTCAAACTTTACTAACAATTTGAACAATTTAATATCGACAAACCCCCATGATACATTTTTAATTGCCGGCGACCTTAATTTTGGGGGCGACGTCCAATGGAATAGTGTCTCTAATAGCAACGAACTGAAGCCATGTAACGTCAGTCATTATCTATATAACTTTTTCGATACCGTGACTCTGCATAATTTAACTCAATTAAATGGGGAGCGAAATTACAATTTAAGACTTCTTGACCTGGTGTTTACGAATGGTACCGCCACCGTGACAGGTTGTTTGGATCCTTTAGCTGTACCCATAGATGTTCATCATAAGCCGCTCATAATAACGTTCAGTATTATTGACTGTCACGGTTTATCTGAGAGGTACGACAAAAAGTTTAGTTTTTATAAGGGTGACTATGCCGCGATTAAATGCGAACTTGATGAAGTTCAGTGGGACAGGTTTCTCTGCGATGACACCCTCGATGATTCAGTTGATAAATTCTACGAATTATTATACTCTCTTAGAGATAAATATATACCTATTAAGCCCAATAGCAAAATGCATCACCCGGCATGGTATATTCGTGCATTAATAAAAATATTAAAAGAAAAGCACAAATTCCATCAGAGGTATAAAAGATATAATAATATATCAGACTACCTATCCTTCACGATTCTGAGAAGTCGAGCTATTAGGGTGGAGAAAGCTTGTTACGACAAATATATAGCTAGCATTGAGTCTGCTATCGCCACGCATCCGAAACACTTTTGGAGATATGTAAAAACAAAGCGGAGCTCCTGTACCTTCCCTAACGTCATGCGATACAAACAAACAGAGGCATGTAGCGGTGAACAAATAAGCAATCTATTTGCATCCTATTTTAGCTCCACTTACCAGATACTGGATGTGGGTGTTCTAGACTTTGATGAGGATAGTGGTAATACTGTCACGTCTTGCATATCTACGATAGAGATCTGTCCTAATAGGGTTTTAAAACTTCTTAAAACATTGGACCTGAGTTAATCAGGCGGACCAGACAAAATACCACCTATATTTATAGTTAATTGTGCAGAAAGTCTTGTTGTTCCAATTTGCATACTTTATAAACGTTCAGTTGTCGAGGGTACTGTCCCAAAAATGTGGAAAAAAGCTTTTATTACACCTATATTGAAAAAAGGTGATAGATCAGAAATTGAAAACTACCGTCCAATTTCAAAACTATGTATCTTTTCTAAAATACTTGAAAATATAGTACACAAACAGATATACTCTGCACTTCGCAGCTACTTTGGTCTGGAACAACATGGCTTTTTAAGTAAGCGGTCCACCACCTCTAATTTGTTAGTTTCAAACGAAATAATTACGCAAGGTATGGAGCAGCATGCACAGGTGGAAGTCATATACACTGACTATACTAAATGTTTTGATCGAATAAATCACAAAATACTTCTCCATAAACTAAAAGCTCAGGCAGGTATCCACGGCGATCTGTTTCGGTGGATATCGTCATACATCGATCGCCGAACACAGGCAGTGGTATTGCGCGGTTACATTTCCTCCTGGATTACCGTCCCGTCTGGAGTCCCTCAGGGTTCCATCTTGGGACCATTGTTATTTTCATTATTCATCGAAGACGTAAAGACATGTTTTCAGCACGCTAAAATACTTTGTTACGCAGATGATTTAAAGATTCTGAAGCCTGTTAAAGCAATGCCTGACACACAACAGCTCCAGGAGGACTTGGACAGATTTTTCAATTACTGTACGTTCAATAAACTAGATCTGAACACATCAAAATGCTATCAAATATGTTATTCGCGAAAAAAACACACAATACAAACAAACTATAAATTTGGCAATAGTATTATTAAGAAAGTTGACGAAATATGCGACCTAGGAGTTATCCATGATAGTAAACTTTTGTTTGATAAACATGTTGAATGCATCGTTAACAAAGCATCGAAGGCACTTGGTTTTATAATGAGAGTATCAGCAGACTTTCAAACACTTAAGTCACTAAAAATATTATATTGTTCATACGTGCGCAGTCTGCTGGAATATGCCTCACAAGTATGGAATCCGCAGTACACAGTTTACAAAGAACGTATTGAGGCAGTCCAAAGAAAGTTCTTACGATACTTAGATTATAAGGCAAAGCAGTTTTCAGCAAACTACGAGCACCGTTGTCGAAGATATCATTTTCTTCCATTAGAAGATAGGCGACATATTAACGACATATCATACCTAATGAAAATCGCTAATTGTAGTATTGATTGTCCGGATTTACTCGCTAAAATTGCACTGCGTACAAACCTGCTTGGCTTTAGGCGACGTCCACTATTGAACATACCATTTTCTACAACGAATTATCGACAAAACTCTTACCTACCACGAAGCATGACCTCTTTCAATAAATTACCACCTCAATTAGATTTTGATTTGTTTTGTACAAAGCCTGAAATAGCAAAGCACATCCTAGCTCAGCGGTTCTTTAGTCTTTAGTTTTTGTTAAATTTGTTGTTTGTTACATTATAAATATGTCATTATTTTAAGCGTACTTATTATTAAGAAACAAAGCAAAGCGTATCCTTGCCCAGCGCTTCCTTAATTCTTCAGATCTTTAGTCTTTGTTGAATAAATTATTTCCATTGTTTTGTAACTTGCTTTGATATTGTATGTTGTTGTTTTAAGCACACTATATTGCTATAAAACTGCGGAAGCTTGTAATTGGCAACTTGTGTATACTAAATCACTGTTTAATAATGT